>CM046894.1:13133815-13510106 GCA_025688845.1 Cucumis hystrix
TTTTTTTTTTTTTTTTGTTTCCTTTGTTTTTCTGTGTTCAAATTGCTATGAAGTTGGACCGAGCTTGTACTCTGACAATTCATGAACAATACAGTATGTTGAATGTTCAGATTGGCTAAATTTGCAAGGACTTGGTTTTGTTTAATGACTGTGTGGATTCAATTCTAACTTATGTTTAATGAGTGCATTTACCTTTTTGTTTTTTAATATGCTGAAGACCCCAGTTTTGGATTGGGGACCGGAAGATTTGTTTTAGAGCAACTCTAAGATATGATGTAAATCTTATTTATAAGACATCACTGACAGACATATTGTGAATTTCTATATTTGTGTGAAAGGGACAGGTGCAAAGAATTGGAAAAATAAGGTTTTTAATTAAATAATAGTTTTGATTTTGTTTTTTGTTATTTCAATCTTATTATCTTTGGTGATCAAAATTAATTAGTTAATCGATATACTTTTACTATATCCCTCGATGAGAAAATTATGTTTGAGCTCGAAATAGTTATTGACGAGTGAACACCTCTAGTGGTATGGTTTTCATTCTTGCATTTTAGCAAATACATCTTCTATTGTAGCATGGGTCTAAACTTTAGGTCTGTGGTCCAAAGGGAATTTTGGCGTTTGAAATTTATATTTTTAGTATATATGAGTGTAAACATATCTCAATTGAAACCTGAAAAAACATGCATATCTCAATTGATAGAAAGTATGTACTCTTTCTTAAACTTATCTTAATTGACATAAAGTACATACTCTTGAAAAAAAAAGACGTTTGATTACTTGTTCAAATACTATTTTTAGGAATTCATTATTATACTTTTTTTCTAGTATTTTTGATTGAATCAAATCTTCATTAGTCTTCCGACTCTCTTAGATTATTTTTCTTAAATACAATAACGAATCAAATATTTCATTAGTTGAGTGAATTCTTCTTGAGAGAATTGTTAAGGAGTGGATTTTGATTCAATAGAATAGAGCCAAAAATCAAGATAAAAGAATATAATATAATATAATATGAAATTTAATTCAGCTTGCTATAAATTAGAAATAAGATAAATAAGATAAATCCCTACAAAGTACACACTTTTATGGATTACGAGGTATTTAAGAACTTTAGTGATTTTGAATCCTTACTACGCTCTCAATGACTTCTTGAGTATTTTACATGCAATAATTCTTTTATGGTGAGAATCAAACTGATGTACCACTCTAGTGGGTTCAAAAGTCAAACCACAATCGTTTAGTATCTACCGATCTTTTTGAACAAGTTCGAGATCAAACCACTAAAAACTTCTTTTTGGGCTTATGATCAAACTAGTACATGGGATCCTTTTTCGGGTCCAAGAATAAACCGATATGCTCAAACTCAAGGTGCACCCTCACCTTAATACAAATTCCAATAAAAATGATGAAAACTCAAAACTAAAAAAAATAACTATTAAACATACCTATAAAGGTAAATAAATGTGATCTGGTCTGGTCTATTAGGTCCAATGTTTCATCTAACCGAAAATAGAACGAGAATAGTCCAAAATGGAAAAATGTAAAAATACAACCATACCCCTAATAGGAAAAAAAATTATGGATAGCAAAGTCATTGAAAACACATCACAAGTTTTTGTTGAGTTTGAACAGGAAGAAATTCGACAATGCCATTCACAATCTTCTCAAGAATAAAATGCCAATCTAACCTAATTTGTTTCATGCGTTCATGAAAAATCTGGTTAGATGTAATATGAGAATACATCATTCTAACAAAATATAAGAACAAGAGAAATTATAGACAGATGTAATTCTAGATATCCAAATAAACTCAAGGGGACATAGTTTGCTTTTTAGTAAATAAAGGAATCACCATTATAAACATAAACTAGCAATCGACTTATGTGAGTCCAAATAAGAAGTCCAATTAGAATCTGGTAGGCCTTAAAGCTGAAAATTAATACATGAATGAACTCTCCAAATATATGAGAAAATGATAATCGAGTTGCATGAAGATGATACTAACTAGGTTCAGACATAATGGCTTAAGCCTATGAAATACAAACACTATAACACTATATTATACCTAGATAAAGTAAGATATAGAAGTTTGCTAATTAAACACTAATAAAAAAGATCTTGTAACAAAGGTTCTTCATCAAAGACAAACAAATATTGGGGTTCATAAAGTAGTGTAAAGGCTTACAAGCCAACAAGGAAAGGACACATGATGACATTGAGAAAGAAAAAATACCTTAAAATGACCGAGCAAGCTCAACTTAAGGCTCAAGAGATCACCAAGATCCTTTAGCTTGATAACATCATTCAAATGAGATTTAAACGTATGAATAATATCAAGAGAACCATTGTGATAATAATATTTTGAATAATATCAAGAGAATCACTGTGATAATAATATCATCAAACATACACTAATAAAGCAACAAAGCTTACATCAGAGTGCGATAAAAATAGAGTAACAACTTGGATTGTTTAGAACAAAGAAGAAGAAAGAATGAGAAAATTTGTTAGGATTGAGATGTCTGTTTGAGTCCATATCTAGACTTACGCAAACGACAAACCAAATACTCCCTTTAGGTGCAACAACATTATGCTTGTATAAATCAGGTCAACATGTAAAAATGATGCACTTTTACATTAAAGTTGTATCAAGAACCCTTTGTAAGAAACAAAAAGAGTGACTAAAGCTTTACACTAACCATCTTAGAAACAAGTGAAAAAGGTTCCAATATAATCCAGACACATTTGCTGAGTTTATCCTTGGCAACTAAACAAGCTTTATAATGTTAACGCTCAATTAAACCATTGGAGTTATGTTTTACCTTGTAAATTCATTTGATCCAATAGTTTGATTAGATTCCAAAACTGTCAATTTAGAATTCATAGCTTGTTGCCTATAAGGAAACCTAATAGCTTGATAAAAGAATTAAGACTCATAGGAGGTAGAAAGTTATATAACAAAACCGTGGTAATTGTCAGACAAATGTGCATAAGATAAACAGTTTTATAGAGGGTACTTGGTAGAATTACAAGATGCCACATAACCACTTGATAACAACAAATTATAATTATTGTCGTAATTAGAGTATCTTTGGGAAATATTATTCTTGTATATTTATTTTGCATATACTTTCCTTATATAACTTTACTTTGCGTATAATTAGACATGTAATCTCTGGTAAATATCAATGAAAATAAACAAATATTCAAGAAAACTACATAGTATCAAAGACCATTTTTTTGACCTAGCTGCCACCTCCTTCAGATCTACAAACCTGACCTAGCCATCGCTCGATATCATCCGTCGTTCGCCACTCTATACCCCAGAAACCCGATGACCAAATACCGTAGAAACCTAATACCTATTTATGCTACTAAAAAACACGACGACCAAAACCCGATACCCACTTTGAAACTTAATACCCATGTCGTCAAGATTTGTTTCGACGCCATCCAGTTCTAGATTAGTCCGTTTCAAAACCGTTTCAGTTAGTTTCAGATCCACAATCGTTCTGCTTTGGTTTTAGATCCGTTTCATTTTCGACTTCTTTGATTGTTTCATTTTCGGTTGCTTTGGTTTAGATTTGTCCCGCCCAACTTCGATTCCCATATGCTCTGTCCCACAAATCCAGTCTCAATTCATCTGTTTGATTTTTATTTGCATCAATTTTTTATTTGTGTGTGGTGAACCATTTACTCACATATCTGAATATTCCATTTAATCTATATCTCACTTGTGCTTTGTAAGTTGGCCTAATTTCTGCTGTTTTTATTGCGATGGAGAAAAACAATATAGCACGTCCTATTAGCACTATTCTTGATGACACAAACTATATTACATGGGCCTACCAAATGAAGAGTTTTTTTATCGATTGAAAGTTACACCAGTAAGGGAACCAATGAGAATGATGATGTAAACACTTTTGATATCACTGTTCAAGAGATTACTGTAGAGGACATCAAGTACATTGAAAGACTTAAGGACTAGGATAGCAAAAATCATCAAATCATCACTTGATTGGGTAACACTTCTATTTAAGCTATTCATACTCAATTTGATGCATTTGATAGTACAAAAGAACTTTGGGATTTTCTATCCACACATTTTTAGTCTATTGAGCTTGCTCACTATTGTCAATTACATTCTTGACCTGTTTGTCTAAACTAGGAGGGAGGACAATCTGTGAATGAGTATCTTGTCACTCTTCAGCCAATCTGGATTCAGTTAGACCAGGCAAAAATCAATCCTGACCATATTCGCCTCATAAAAGTCCTCATAGGTCTTCGTCCAGAGTATGAATCAGTTTGTGCTGCTTTGTTACATCATAACCCTCTACTATCTCTCCACGTCGTCATCCTGGAAATTTTATTTGAAGAAAAATGACTTGGCACTATCTCCTCTCTGCCCTATGATGTCGCTCCTGCAACCACTCATGCATGGCCTGCTAATGAGTCCACTTTTTGCAAAAATTGTAAACTTCATGGTCTTAAGTTTGCTAACTATCCTACTATTGAGTGCAGGTATTGTCAAGCGAGGTCACTTCTTGGAAAATTGTCCAACTTGCCCATCCCGCCCTCCTAGTCACTTGCATAAACCCAAGTTTTCTCTTAAAACTTGTTTTCAATCTGTTATTGTTGCTGCCACCCCATCTAATATCACCGCACCTTCGAACTTTTAGTTAAATGATCTTTATGACTTACTGAAACATGTGATCTCTTTCAACTCTATTGCTCTTGTTGTCACTCCAGATACTTCTTGGCTTCTTGATTCGTCTTGTTGTAATCATATGACTTTTGACATTTCGTTGTCATCCTTCTCTATTCTTGTTAAATCCCTTCCCCCAACTCATTCTATTGATGGTAATCACACGTCTATCTCTCACATTGACACTGTTAATACACCCACCATAAATCTGTCAAACACCTATCATGTTCCAAATCTCACATTCAACTAGCATCTGTTGGCCAATTATGTGATCTCGGACTAACCATTGTCTTTTCTTCTTATGGATGTCAGGTTCAGATCCTCAGATGGGGCAAGTGATTAGTACGAGACGGAAGGTGAGACGATTATTTGAGCTCTCATCTCTTCCAATTCTACTGCTCTTGCTGGCACCCTTCCTGTGTTTCCACTCATCTCTGCACCAGTAATTGATAATACCATATATCAGTGGCATCTTCGTCTAGGTCATGCATCTTTGCATCCTTTGATGAACTTCGTAATTTAGTTTCTACTGGCACTTTGAATAATGTCTCAAAATTTAGTTCTTTTGACTATTTAAATTGCAAACTTGCGAAACAATCTACTTTATCTTTTTCTAATTCTGCTTCATTATGTGATACACCATTTGGCCTTATTCATTCTGACATTTGGGATACTGCTCCATGTACTACTGTTAATGATTGTCGATATTTTGTTTTATTTATTGATGACTATTCTCGTTTTACTTGGATTTACTTTCTTAAACATCATTCTTCCTTATATCAAATCTAGGTTCATTTTGCAAATATGGTTCACACACAATTCTATAGCACAATTAAAATTCTTCGCACTGATAATGCGATGAAATATAAGGACTCTCACCTTCTTTCCTTCATTGTCCAACAAGGTACTCTGATTCAACGCTCATGTCCACACACCTCCCAACAAAATGGAAGAGCAGAATGCAAACATCGTTACATTCTAAGTCATCATTTGTTCACTTTCTTCTTTTCGTTTTTCCTGTCTCCGGTGACCTCGATTTCAAACCTGTTTTTCCTTTCCACCTTCATTGCCTATAAAAATAACTTTCCCTCATTTTCTTATGTGTTTGTTCTTTATGCAATAATATTACTACCAATAAAAAAGAAAACCATTCGACCTTCTCCTTCAACACGTCTGCGAACCCTCCAAGATGAAAAACAGAAGGATTTAAATTTTTAAACTTGGGGCAAAGTTGCCCCGAGATGCCCCAGAATAAAAGCAAAAGGATTTATATTTTAAAACTCGTGGTAAAGTTGACCCTAGCTACTCCGAGATGAAAAACATTGATTTAGATGTTGAAAATTGAGGCAAAGTTGCCTCGAGATCACCTCGAGTTTTAAAACTCAGGAAAAAGTTGCCACGATCTTGGAGGAAATTTATCACGAGTTTTAAAACTCGAGGTGATCTCGATATAACTTTGCCCCAAGTTTTAAAACCTTTTCCTTCTATTTTAAAATATATGAATCAAATTTCTTCCTCTCTTTAAGTCTTCTGAAATGCTTTTACACATATTTATTTAGTTTTAGCTATTGTTTTTTAATATTGCAAATAAGTCATACTTTTTTTTTATGTGATATGTCAACTTCTAACTTCAAATCAATTTCTGTAGGAACTAAAAAGTTTAAGGTTGTTTAAGGATGTCACATCTTCAGATTTTAGTACATTACGGTGGTGTATGGGATGAGGGACGAAGAAAATATGAAGAAGACATGTTAAAAGGCATTTTTATTAATAAATAAATAACACACAAAGATTTACTGGTGAATTATATGACCTTGCACAAGTTGACCCTACAAAGTTCAACATAAAGATAAGTGATGCATTAGATAAAAGTGGAAAATGAAGCTCCTTCATTTGAGTTAAGCAATTACTGTGATTTGAAGTTTATATTCTTAGTGAACATCCATTAGAGGTCTCCTATACGTTTCATTTGACCGTAAAAGCAATCAAAGCAAGAAAGGGTTAACATGTGTTACAATTCAATATCTAGGAGCAACCAAATTCATAACTTAAACCTTCATCCTCCAATTGTAGTGGATACATTAGATGAGAATGAAGTTCATGTTGGTGAAGTTCAGATTGGCTTGTGTCATATATAACATGATAGGGACCACTCCGCCTATATGGGAATCGTATGAATCATATGATTCAAAAGATGATTCAAAAGATGATACTTTTACATGAAAGTCAGTTGAGATGAACAATAAATCGTTTGACATCGCACAACAAAGAGATGCTCTTACAAAAGATTGTAAAGAAAAAGCTAAAGTTCACTATGGCCGCACTAGCCAAAAGTTGAAGGAAAAAAGTGATTGGTCTGAAGAAAGCTCTACAACTGAGGAGTTGAATGTAGGACAAATAGTTTTTTGCAAAAGAGATTTGTCAATGAGATTAAGTGTCTTGGCAATGAAAAAAATTCAGTTTGTAGTAAAAAGTCTACAAAAGAGGTTCTTTTTGTTAGATGCATTAACAACAAGTGTGGTTGGAGATTGCGAGCAGCCAGATTGAAGGATTCAAATATATTCAAGATTGAAAATTATGTCAAAGTTCATTCGTGTTCTCTTGAATTTTTAATTGTGACCATAAACAAGCAAAATCTTGGATTGTTGGAGAATTAATAAAATCTAAATTCAAGGGAGTCGGTTGCCTATATAACCATGTGATATCAAAGAAGATATAAGGCAAGACTATGACATAAATATGAGTTATGAAAAAACATGGCATGCCAGGGAACATGCATGTGAACGAGTGCGAGGGTCTTATAAAGAGTCAAGTAATCTATTGCTTAGATATAATGAAGCACTCAAACTTATAAATCCAGATACAACATTTCAAATGGAACTTGAAGATTATTATTTCTTCAAATATCTTTTTATGGTTGTTGGTCCATGTAACACCCCAAAAACTATTAGGTTATTTTTTATCTTTATTATCATCTTATTTTGTTACAACCCTTGGGTGTGCCAGAGTGGAAGTGGGAGAATGTATCTATGGACTTCATTTCTGGACTGCCTAGAACCCTGAAGGGTTATACGGTGATATGGGTTGTTGTGGACAGGCTCACGAAATCAACACATTTTGTTCCAGGATAGTCCACTTATACTGCCAGTAAGTGGGCACAATTGTATATGACGGAAGTAGTAAGGTTGCATGGGGTACCAGTATCCATAGTTTCCAACAGAGATGCCCGTTTTACCTCCAAGTTCTGGAAGGGACCTCAGGCTGCCATGGGCACAAGATTGGACTTCAGTACAGCTTTTCATCCTCAAACTGATGGTTAGACAGAGCGTGGTACTTTATTACAGGACTCTAACAAAGAGACTAAGAACACGTAGTGAGACTAAATATGGAACTCTTACTGAGTATAAATTTATACTCACTCTTTTTAATGTTAAACTTTCAGGTAAGGGGAAAGGCAAGGGCAAGCTGGCGAATGATAAGAAGTGACCGTGAATCGCCACAGGGATTAGTTCAGTTTTCCTCATTTATATTTCAGTAACTATATTTTCGGTTTATTCCAGAACTTCGGTTCAATTATGTTAATGTATTTCTTTTATTTTGTGGGCCCGAACTAGTATTTTGTTTTATCACTTTACTTATTTATTTTTATTATTTAAAATTTTTCCTCAACTTAAAAATTTATTTAAAAAAAAAAACTATACTTATTTAAATAGTAATGACCTCAACCTTCTAGTAAAGTTGGGTTTTTACAGTTGGTATCAGAGCCCAGTCTTAGGTTCTGTAGACTGACTTACGATGTAAGTCGTTGATTTTATCCCTATGGTCAATACGGTCCTTCGTCACTCGCCAGGTACGTATTAAGAAATAATTTAAGATTGTGCATATGACCTTGCCTGAATTAAACTAGATAAGTAAGTGAGTATGTTATGAATGAATTCGTAGTAAAAGACTTTTAATGGTGGAATTTAGGAAAAATGCCGCCACGTAGAAGCGTTCGTAGAGGTGGTAGAGGAGGCAGAGGAGCTGGGCGTAACCAGCCTGAGGGACAACCTGAAGGACAGCCTGGAGGACAGCGCCGGGGACAGCCAACTGTACAAGCTGTCGACCCTACTGCACCTGTCACTCAAGTAGACCTTGCTGCTATGGAGCAAAGGTACAGAGACCTATTGTTGGAAGTGATGGCACAGCGACAGCCGGCCCCACAGACCCAGACAGCTCCTATTCAGGCACCGACTGCAGGTGTTCAGATACCAGCCACAGGAGTTCAAGCCCTAGTTGTAGCCCAACACTTACCAGACATGCTTTCAGCCGAAGCCAAGCACCTGAGGAACTTCAGGAAGTATAACCCTCAAACTTTCGATGGATCTTTAGCAGACCCCACCAAGGCACAGATGTGGTTGAGTTCGGTGGAAACCATCTTTCGGTATATGAAGTGCCCCAATGACCAGAAGGTTCAGTGCGCTGTGTACTTACTGATTGACAAAGGTAGAGGCTGGTGGGAGTCCACAGAGAGGATGTTGGGTGGAGATATAAGTAAGATCACCTGGGAGCAGTTCAAGGAGAACTTTTATGCCAAATTCTTCTCCGCCACAATGAGAGAGGCCAAGTGCCAGGAGTTCCTAAAACTGGAGCAAGGCAACATGACCGTGGAAGAGTATGATCAAGAGTTCGATGCGTTATCCCGGTTTGCACCCGATTTAGTGAGAACTGAGGCTGAGAGAGCTGACAAGTTCGTTAGAGGTCTCAAGTCAGAGATCCAGGGTTTCGTTCGCGTCCTTAGACCAACCACCCGGGCTGATGCACTGCGCATGGCAGTAGACCTGAGTTTGCATGAGAGGACGGTGTTGGCCAAGGCTGCAGAGAAGGGACCAACTTCAGGACAGAAATGGAAGTCTGAGCAGCAACCTATAGCAGCACCACACAGGAATTTGAGATCAGGTGGGTTGTTCCACCGGCATCGACAGCAAGCGACTCAGGCAGGCCAAACCTTGAGGGTATTACCCATGTGTCCAAATTGTGGAAGACACCACTCGGGTCGTTGCCTAGCGGGGAGTGGAGTATGTTACAAGTGCAGGCAACCTGGGCATCTAGTTGATAAGTGCCCTCAGAAATCATACGGTGTTGGAAACCAAACTTCCCCAACCCATCAGAGGAGAGTTTTTGCCACTAATAGGCAAGAGGCCGAGAAAGCTGGCACAGTGGTGACAGGTACACTTCCAATCTTGGGACACTTGGCTTTAGTATTATTTGACTCGGGGTCCTCTTATTCTTTTATATCCTCAGTATTTGTACAGCATATGAATCTAGAAGTAGAACCCTTGAGTTACCTGTTGTCCGTTTCTACTCCATCTGGAGAAATTTTGTTGTCGAGTGAAAAGATAAAAGCATGTCAGATAGAAGTAGCAAAGCACGTTTTAGATGTAACTTTATTAGTATTGGACATGCGAGATTTTGATGTAATATTAGGCATGGATTGGCTATCTGCTAACCCAAGCATAGATTATTTTCGCAAGGAGGTAGTTTTTAACCCTCCCAAGGCAACTAGTTTTAAGTATAAAGGGGCTGGGACTGTGGTTCTACCCAAAGTTATCTCAGCCATGAAGGCTAGTAAGCTGCTCGATCAGGGAACTTGGAGTATCTTGGCTACTGTTGTGGACACCAGAGGGCCTAAAGTATCTTTATCATCCGTGCCAGTGGTAAGGGAATATCCTGATGTTTTTCCAGAGGAGCTTCCAGGACTTCCGCCCCGCCGAGAGGTTGATTTCGCCATAGAGCTCAAACCGGGTACCAGTCCCATATCGAGAGCCTCATACAGAATGGCACCAGCGGAATTGAAAGAGCTGAAGGTCCAGTTGCAGGAGCTGCTGGACAAGGGTTTTATTCGACCTAGTGTGTCACCTTGGGGAGCACCAGTGTTGTTTGTGAAGAAGAAAGATGGGTCAATGCGTCTTTGCATTGACTATAGAGAGCTTAATAAGGTGACAGTCAAGAACAAATATCCGTTTCCCAGAATTGAGGACCTATTTGATCAGCTGTAGGGGGCCACTGTGTTCTCTAAGATCGATTTACGATCGGGATATCACCAGTTGAGGATTAGGGACAATGATATATCTAAGACGGCCTTTCGTTCTCGATATGGACATTATGAGTTTATTGTAATGTCCTTTGGCTTGACAAATGCTGCTGCTGCTTTTATGGAATTAATGAACAGGGTGTTTAAGGATTTCTTAGACATTTCTGTGATAGTTTTTATTGATGACATCTTAGTTTACTCCAAGACAGAGGCTGAGCATGAGGAGCATTTGCATCAGGTGTTGGAGACCCTTCGAGCCAATAAGTTGTATGCCAAGTTTTCTAAGTGCGAGTTCTGGCTGAAGCAGGTGTCTTTCCTTGGTCATGTAGTATCCAGTGAGGGAGTTTCTGTGGACCCAGCAAAGATCGAAGCCGTTACCAATTGGCCTCGACCTTCTACAGTTAGTGAAGTTCGAAGTTTTCTAGGTTTAACAGGATATTACAGAAGATTTGTGGAAGGATTCTCTCGTATGGCTAGTCCTTTGACCCAACTAACCAGGAAGAGGACTCCTTTTGTTTGGAGTCCAGCGTGTGAGAGCAGTTTCCAAGGTCTCAAGCAAAAACTCGTTAGTGCACCGGTCCTTACAGTGCCAGATGGATCTGGAAATTATGTGATATACAGTGATGCCTCTAAGAAAGGATTGGGTTGTGTTTTGATGCAGCAAGGTAGGGTGGTTGCTTATGCTTCCCGTCAGTTGAAGAATCATAAGCAAAACTACCCTACACATGATTTAGAGTTGGCGGCAGTAGTTTTTGCACTGAAGATTTGGAGGCACTATTTATACGGTGAGATGATTCAGATCTTCACTGACCATAAGAGCTTGAAGTACTTCTTCACTCAGAAGGAGTTGAATATGAGGCAGCGAAGATGGCTCGAATTGGTTAAAGACTATGTCTGTGAGATTTTATACCACCCAGGTAAGGCGAATGTGGTAGCCGATGCTCTTAGCAGGAAGGTATCCCATTCTGCAACACTCATTACTAGGCAGGTTCATTTGCATAGAGACCTTGAGAGAGCTGAGATTGCAGTTTCAGTAGGGGAAGTTACCTCGCAGTTAGCTCAGTTGTCAGTACAGCCAACTTTGAGGCAAAGAATTATTATCGGCCAGCTTACTGACCCTTATTTGGTGGATAAGCGCCGCTTAGTGGAAGCAGGGCAAGTTGAGGAGTTCTCTATATCCACTGATGAGGGACTCATGTTTGACAAACGATTATGTGTGCCAGCAGACAGCGTAGTTAAGACCGAGTTGTTGACCGAGGCCCATAGTTCTCCATTTTCTACCAGGCAGTACAAAGATGTTCCAGGATTTGAAGCGAGTTTACTAGTGATGAAATATGAAGAGAGAGGTGGCAGATTTTGTTAGTAAATGTCTGGTATGTCAGCAGGTGAAGGCACCAAGACGGAAGCCAGCAGGTTTGTTACAACCCTTGGGTGTGCCAGAGTGGAAGTGGGAGAATGTATCTATGGACTTCATTTCTGGACTGCCTAGAACCTTGAAGGGTTATACGGTGATATGGGTTGTTGTGGACAGACTCACGAAATCAACACATTTTGTTCCAGGAAAGTCCACTTATACTGCCAGTAAGTGGGCACAATTGTATATGACGGAAGTAGTAAGGTTGCATGGGGTACCAATATCCATAGTTTCCGACAGAGATGCCCATTTTACCTCCAAGTTCTGGAAAGGACTTCAGGCTGCCATGGGCACGAGATTGGACTTCAGTACAGCTTTTCATCCTCAAACTGATGGTCAGACAGAGATTTTGAATCAAATTCTGGAGGATATGCTGCGAGCTTGTGTGTTGGAGTTCTCAAGGAGTTGGGACTCCCATTTACACTTGATGGAGTTCGCCTACAACAATAGCTACCAGACTACTATTGGCATGGCGCCGTTTGAAGCGTTGTATGGTAAGAGTTTTCGATCCCCTATATGGGGTGAAGTTGGTGAGCAGCGGATGTGAGGTCCTGAAATAGTTCAGACCACCACCAAAGCCATACAGAAGATTAGAACTCGCATGTTGACAGCACAAAGCAGACAGAAGAGTTATGCTGATGAACGACGTAGATATCTTGAGTTTGACGTGGGGGACATGGTTTTTCTGAAGGTAGCACCTATGAAGGGTGTTCTGAGATCTGAGAAGAAGTGGAAGTTGAGTCCACGTTTTGTAGGGCCATTTGAGATTCTTGAGAGGATTGGCCCCGTAGCTTATCGTTTGGCTTTGCCTCCGTTATTATCTGCAGTTCACGATGTGTTTCATGTCTCCATGCTGAGGAAGTATGTAGCAGATCCCTCACATATAGTTGATTATGAGCCATTGCGAATTAATGAGAACTTGAGCTATGAGGAGCAGCCAGTTGAGATTTTGGCAAGGGAGGTCAAACTGCTTCGTAATAGAGGAATTGCTTTGGTTAAGGTGCTGTGGCGAAACCACGGGGTTGAGGAGGCTACTTGGGAGAGAGAGGACGACTTGAGAGCTCATTATCCTGAGTTATTTGAGGATTAAAAAAAAACTTTCTTTCGAGGACGAAAGGTCCTCAAAGGAGGGAGTATTGTAACACCCCAAAAACTATTAGGTTATTTTTTATCTTTATTATCATCTTATTTTGTTTAATTTTGGGTGTTATTTGTGAAATTATTTAAATTGTGGAGATTAAGTGTTTTGGAAGGATGAGTGGTTAATTTATGGAAATTGGAGTTTTATTGTTAAAATTGGTTTTGGATTTATTGGTTGGTGAATTTCATTTGTAAAGTTGGAGGTATTATGAGTAATTATGGTTATGTGTATATATAAAATCATTGAGGAATAAGAATAATTATAATATGGGTTAATATAATTATTAAGAGAGGAGTACTTTGGCATTTTTGGAAAAAGAACAAATTTATGGTGATGGAAGTGGTGGTTAATGAAGAAAGAGAAATTAAATAAGAATAGGGAAGAGAAATAATAATAATATATTTATTATTAACTAGGACGCCTTGGATTGTGTGTACTTCATCTTCAATCTTCCCCCTTGGACAAACCTTAGCCGCCGCCTCCTTCACCATCCCCGTCCTCCACCAACAGTCGCGTTTCTACTCTGCCTCGCGTCTCTGTTCGTCAGCCGTAATCGCACCGATCCTCACGTCCGCAAGCTTCAGTCGTCCACGCCGCGTTACCTCTCCAGCCGCACGGGTCCACACAGCGTTACCTCTCCGCCGCACGGGTCCAGCCGCACGCGTCCTTCTCCACCGAGCCGCGTCCGAGCCGAAGCCTCTTCTGGTCGAGCCATCTTCAAGTTTAGCCTCTTGCAACCTTTGAGCCGTTTGGGTGAGTTTGTATGGGTTTGGTACACCCAATTAAATATTTTTATCTTAAATGAAATTGTATTTGGAATAAGTTGATCTATGGTTGCTTGAAGGTCCAAGCGAAATTGGTGGAAATAGGACTGTGAATTTCCATTTAAGGTGGTGTTGGATTCAATCGTAACCTTGGGGTAAGTTGGGTAAGCTTGGTTACTAATTAAACAGTAGGGTGACAGTTAACAGAATTATTGATTTTGAATTTTACTGGTGGTTAGGATTGAGTATTGGGAGAACCTGATTGTCAACCAGTGAATTATTTTAGCAGATCTCCAGGTAAGAGATTTATTCCCCTTTGATTGAGATGCAGCACCATTGGTGTATGATATGATTATATGTTATTTTTGAGTTATGTGTGTTTGAGCTAAGATGCTGGTATTATGATGAGCATGTATGGCCTATAGTGTTCTGTTGGTCTGCCGGTTAGAGTCGTACCACGAGGGGATCCATCAAGGTCCTCCCCTATATATGTCTGTGTAGTTATTGAAACGTGATTCGAAGGGATCACTTACAGCCCGACTCTCCTTTAGGGTGATTCCTTCGGGTCCACCGAGAGCCCAGTTCAGTCCCGTTGGGATTACTGGATAGTGTGCGTTTGGGAGCACCATAGAGCGTGGTACTTTATTACAGGACTCTAACAAAGAGACTAATAACACGTAGTGAGACTAAATATGAAACTCTTACTGAGTATAAATTTATACTCACTCTTTTTAATGTTAAACTTTCAGGTAAGGGGAAAGGCAAGGGCAAGCTGGCGAATGATAAGAAGTGACCGTGAATCGCCATAGGGATTAGTTCAGTTTTTCGCATTTATATTTCAGTAACTATATTTTCGGTTTATTCTAGAACTTCGGTTCAATTATGTTAATGTATTTCTTTTATTTTATGGGCCCGAACTAGTATTTTGTTTTATCACTTTACTTACTTATTTATTTTTATTATTTAAAATTTTTCCTCAACTTAAAAATTTATTTAAAAAAAAAAAAAAAACTATACTTATTTAAATAGTAATTACCTCAACCTTCTAGTAAAGTTGGGTTTTTACAGTCCATGTGTTCGAGGATTCTTAAATTGCATCAAACCGGCCATAGTCATGGATGGAACATTTCTTAAAAACAAATATCGGAGTCAATTGATAGTTGTCATTTTCTTAAATGGTAACAATCAGATTTATCCTCTTGCCTCTAGAGTAGTCGATAAACAAACAGATACCTCAATACAGTTGTTCTTAGAAAAATTGAAAGGTGCAATAAGGGAGATTCCAAACTAGGCTTTGTGACAAATCGAAAAACTGTAAAAATTGAAAAGTATATTTTATGTGTTTATAATACAACTATTTGAGGTGACCTATATGAAATGGACCATGGGTTTATAAATTATGCTATGAAATAAATATGCTTTCCTAAATTCTGTAAAGCTCGAACCCTAAAGAAGCTTGAGTCTTTTAAAGAGTTTGGAAGGTTAGATTTTGAGTGAAGTTAAGATGGGAAATTAAAAACTCAAGTAGTGTCATTTTAAGTATGTCATGGTAAGAAGGAAAACTAAGTAAAGATGGAGAAGTTGAGGTTGAAGTTGTGTTGTAATCTTGAGGCCATCTCGGTGCTTGCTCGATCGAGAGGAAAAATAAAATTCATTTTATGTAAGTATCTCAGGCAGTGGTGTGGAATCTCGAGCGAGATTGAAGACAAAAAGTGTATTCTCAAGGCCATCTCGATGCTTGTGCAGTTGAGATGAAGAAAAAAAAGCTTAAGAAGTTGGGAACTCGGACAATCACAGTGCTTGTTCAGTCGAGATGAAGGACAAAGAACTTAGGAAGTTGGGAACTTGGGCTATATCGGGGCATTGTCTGATCAAATTATAATTATCAAATGTGTCCCAATCATCAGTAATTTTTAAAAAATTTTAGTCCACCTTAGTTCTTCTATCTGTTCCTAATAAAGATAGCTCTATAAAGTACACCAAAGCTAATTTGATCATATCATCGTTATCATCCTTGTATTCTGAAAAATGTGTTCTCTAACTCACTTACATAAATTGAGTCTTTGTCTTTGAAGAACTTCCCTAACAATCTACTATTCCTAACAGACTAAATAGACTCCTTTTTGGGACACCATATATACTCATTATAATGCTGAACTCCCTCCTACCAAGAGTACACACAACACCCCCTAACAAGAAACTTGTATGATGTTTCATTTCATCTTCCACGTCTCTTAACAATAAGTAATGGATGAGTAGCCCATTGAAGATGATATTTATATCCAAAAAGTGGTCGAACCTTGTTTTCCTAAATAAGGCTAACTGATCTGGTTTGAGTTTGACCTTAATATTACGTGTTATGTTTTCCAAATGAGACAAACAACTTACTAGAGCCTGGAAATGATGAGATGACTTAATCTTGAAAATGGGTATGTTAGTTGATGTCAATGTCATAACGGAACCCTGAAACAAAAAGAAACAAACGAAAAACAATTTAATGTCTCTTTGCCATGTGGGATGTGTGCAAGATGTGTGAGAGATAAAACATAAGTATCTAAAAGGCTTACTAAACATGCATAAAAACACTCCATAAGCATAAATTTGATTTTGAAGCCCACCGTGTTGTCGAGATCATTATGAGATTATCAATTAACCATTTCCTATTTCAAGTCTTGCTCGGGAATTTCCTCGAGTTTACCTGAGTTCCATCTAAAAAACCACTCTGTCCTTCAACTTGGCCAAGAAAGCTTTGAGATATGCCCCCTGATCCATCTTCTTAAACGTTCCTGCCTTTGATCTTGGCCAATCATCATTGGGATTAGTCCCGAAATTATATGATTTGGCCCAAGAAGTCTAATAAAACTGCCCAGAATTTCTTTACTCAACTCCATTCTGTCTTCCCTTCTCAATTTCTCATTCTCCTTATTAACATTCCTCTATCCTTTACTTAGTTCTTATAAGTCTTAAGAGTTCTTAAAGTTTAGGATTTTACACGAGATGTGTGCAAGATAAAACATAAGTTCCTAAAAGGCTTACTACACATGCATAAACACACTCCAAAGGATTTAAGAGGGGTAGAAATTTGATTTCAAAACGTATAGTGAAAGTTTGGAATGTGCAAGATGTGTGCGAGTTGATACATAAGTACCTAAAAGGCTTACTAAACATACATAGAAACACTCCAAAGGACCTAAGAGGGGTAGAAATTTGATTTCAAAATGCATATTGAAAGATGATACATAAGTATCTAAAAGGCTTCCTAAACATACATAAAAGCACTCAAAAGGACTTAAGAGAGGCATAAATTTGATTTCAAAACGCATAGTGAAAGTTTGGAATGTGGGAGTTGTGTGCAAGATAAAACATAAGTACCTAAAAAACTTACTAAATATGCATAAAAACACTCCAAAAGGCTTAAAAAGGAGTAGAAATTTGATTTTGGAAGGAATAGTGAAAGTTTGGAATGTGCAAGATGTGTGTGAGATATGTCGAGATTATACATAAGTACCTAAAACTTTCTAAACATGCATAAAATCACTCCAAAAGACTTAAGAGAGACATAAATTTGATTTTGAAACACATAGTGAAAGTTTATGAAAGGTGTCAGATGTGTGTGAGATAATACACAAGTACCTAAAAGGTTTCTTAAACATGCATAAAAGCACTCTAAACGACTTTAGTGATGACCAAGCCTAAACTACTGAAGCCAAAAATGAAAATTCTACAAATGCCCAACAATTGCTTCTTTCAGGACTTTTAACAAACACATGGTGTTCACAACAAATTATTCTATAACCGAATAGTACCACCACAACCAATTAACATAACTTCCAAACTTCATAATAAACAGATGAAAATGGTGGGAAAAGGGAATGAGGAGGTAAGGAAAAGATTAGGTGAAAATGGTGGGTTTTCATATGTAGACGTTTGAAATGAAGATCATCGGAGATGGGAAAACGAGAAGAACAAAGGATAAATTAATTAAAATGTGTAAAATGGAAAATTGCCTCATCGTTGTAGACGTTAGACGTTCACCATTGTCATTGCCTCATCCTTGTCGTTGCAAATGTGTTGAAGGAGAAGGGTTCGCGGGCGGGAGAGCAAAAATTGAATATCAAATGGTTTTCTTTTCTTTTTTTACGATGTGTTATAGGTTAAGAAGAAGGAAACTTCATCAAGGACATAATTGACTTTTCACTATTAATTTGTCTTAAAACTCAACCTTTTTCAAACTCAATCTTAAAGTTATCAACCCCTCCAAAATTGACCTATTTTTGACAATTTTTCAACATATTTTCTATTTCAATTTCTAAAAAACAAAAAACATGACTACCATATTTTTTCAAAAAACCAAAATGTAACCTAATTAAACAGGTATAGTTTTTGTTTTTCATAAAATTAAGATTTTCTTTTTTTAAAAATCATTTGTAATTTAGAGAAGTATTAAGAAATTAAAAAATGATTAAAGTTTAGGTTAATTTACATCTATGTAACAAAACAGAAAAATATTTACTGCTCGTGTAATAAAAAATTAAAACCCACAAAGCCACCATTGTTTCTTCATAAATTCTAGATTTGTGTTTTATTGTTTTTTAATATTGCGAGATCATTCTTCACTTCACTTATTTTTCATCTTCTTTGTAATTTATTCTTTTCCTCCTCATATTTTTAATTTTTCGTACTATTACTTCTTTTTCATATTCTCACTTCTTTTTGTTTGTGATTTCTTCATTTTCTCTTCCAAAATTTCTTCCTTCTTCTTCATCTCTCATCTTTATTTTTCTTTCTTGGTACAAGATCTAACTAAACGATGTTAGTACATGATCTAAATGATCGTTATCAATATCTAAGCGATCAGTTGTCTATCCCAGATAAACAGAGATAAACCACTATTACTAATAAATCGTTTAGATTTGGCACAAGATCGTTTAGACTGGGTACAAGGGTCCAAAATCGTCTAGATTGAGTAAAATGGTACAAAATCGTTTAGATTGGATACAAGAGTATAAAATTGTGTATCAAGATCGTTTAAACTAGGTACAGAGGTACAAGAACATTTAGATTGGAGTATAAGATCGTTTAGACTAGGTATAAAATTGTTTTTAATCGTTTTGTCAAGTGTGTGATCAAGGGTATTTTTGTTATTTCACGTCGTGAGCTTGTGTGCTTTTTCATTTTTCAAAATTGTTCTATTACGATGTAAATATTTTCGTGTTTTGTTCTATTTTTGAAAAAACTCCAAAAGAAAAATATTCATTGTATTATTTGATACCATTGATATAAGAGATATTTTAACAAATAGCAAAATATTGAAACTATTTAAAAATTGTAGTAAAATCCATCAAACTTATTACAGTCTATTTAGATTTTTTTTGTTATATTTTATAAATATATCAAAACACAAAAAGTTTTACAGATCGTGTAACAAAATAAAAAAGTCCATGGAGCGGGTAGAAATTTTTCATAAATTTCATATTTGCTCTTGATATTGCAAACGATTCATTACTTTTCTTTCTTCTTTTTTGCGATTTTTTTTTACCTTCTCTTTCAAATTTCTTCAACTCTTTCTTTTTATATTTCTATTTCAGATTTCTTCAGCTCCTCCGTTCTTTTGGGTAAATAAAATACAGATTTCTTCCAAGATTTTCTTTATTCTACTTTTATTCATCTTATTTTTCTCTCTTTCTTTCTTCCTCTTCTCTTTCTTTCTTATAACTCCTCTTCTAGAATATCAAGATTGTTTAAATATTACTTTGATATGATCTAAACAACCGTGTATCATTTCCTACACGATCGTTTAGATTTGAAGCATTTTTCCATTTTTAAAAAGAACTACATGATCATGTCTAATTTCCTACACGACCGTGTATGATTTAATTTCCTACACGATCGGGTATCATTTCCTACACGATTGCGTATCATAATAGTTTAGAAGAAGAATTACAAGAAGCATTTTTTTCATCGTTAAAAGGAACTACATGGTCGTGTATCATTTCCTACACGATTGTATATCATGATCGTTTAGAAGAAGAATTATTTGAAGCATTTTTTCCATCGTTAAAAAGAACTCCATGATCGTGTATCATTTTCTACATGATCGCGTATCATGATCGTTTAAAAGAAGAATTACACGCACGCGTGTGACTGATTAATCGCGTGTTAACTGAGACATTTTTTGTGTTTTCAATCGTGGGCATACTTTTTCTGTTTTCAAAATGATTCAAATATATGGGCGAATTGTTATATTTTTTTAAAAAACTCCTTTATAAATGGTTTCAAATTGCTATTTAAATTCTTCTAACCTAAGTTAATTATCCTAAATTATTAGTTTTTATTATTTGTTTGAGAATGATTTGAAATGTTTTGAATATTAAGTTAGATAAAATGATTTGAAGAACCCTTCACGCGACGCCTCCTTCTCACTCTCGGGAATCTCTCTCCCAGAAATCTTCCCCCGTCCACCAAATCGTCGTCAACTGTCACCGCCGCCGGACATCCCCTCCTCTAGACTTTGATCCTAAGCTTCTCGAGGCTACTAATTTCACTTTGACTCCATTGATCTTAAGCAAGTTCGCAATTCTTTGATTTTCAAAATTTTTGGTAGTCAAAAGGAGAGAGATGGAAAAAGTGATGAACATCTTGAAGCCCAAACCAAATCCTCAACAACAACTGAGGGATTGGCAGCGTAGGCTCCGACAAGAGTGCCGCAACGTCGAACGCCAAATTCGAGGTAACGGATCGTATTTTCGTATCTTCAGTTTCAATCTTTTTCGTGTTTTCTTTTATGTATCTGTTCCTTGCTAGGTTAAAATTCTGATCATGCCATCCATTCTTCTTCTACCGTTAGGGATTCTTTAATTCTTCATGTCTCTTTTCTTTGATTGATTTGGGTCAGATATACAGCGAGAAGAGAAAAATGTGCAGAAAGCCATTCGGGATGCTGCCAAGAGGAATGATATGGTCTCTGCAAAGGTATGTTAAGAACTTGAGGTTATCTCTGTTTAATTTTTTTATTAGAGGTTTCATAATGAAAAACAAATTTCGATCTGGGAAATTTTCTACAAGTTAAGAATATTTAGGGTATTGAGGTGAAAAAAGGGCGAATCTGAAAAATATTAACCAAAAATGTTATATGAAAACTTATTTTCACTAATGTTCTTTTATTTCGGGAACAAAACCAGGGGAGTAGTCTGTTCCCTCCCTTGTTTGTTCTTGTGTTTTAGTATAAATCTTATGCCTTGAGGGCAAAGCATGATTTGAAAATTGGGGGTGGGGTTTGGTTGTGAGAGAATGTGCAGGTTTGCCTATAGCTATTACTACTGTTGCTAAGGCATTATGAAATAAGCCTTCCGACATTTGGAATGATGCCTTAGATCAACTTAAAAGTGGATAACCATCTTATTCATTAATGCACGACGTTTACAACTCTAGAATGAAAAAGGAGACCTTTGTTAGATAACATGCCCTAGATATGGTGGTTCATTTTATAGTTTTGCTGTAAAAATGGAAAAAAATTAGGTTCAGAGTAATAGAATCTCACTTTTCTCTCATCCTTCGTATATCCTTTTTAAAACTTTAATGATAAGTATCTACCACTAATTAAGAATATATATATGGAATGTCCTACAGCCCCTGCTCGTAATGCATACCAAGCTGTTAGGGATACCGCCGGATAAAGGCCAATGATAAAGCTCGAGTCTATATCTTAGCAAGTCTGTCTGCAGGGTTTTGGTTTTATTGACAGGAAAACTAAATTGCATGAAATTAAAGTGCACAATAAACTATTGACCATAGTATGAATGCTTGAATTTCATGTAGTGATGTGAGAGTGGATCAAGTTCAAGTTGATAGTCTAAATGGTCTATAGTATAGGAATAGGTAATCACTTTGGGCTGAGGGTTATTTTTTCTTAATTTTATAAAAGCTACATCTTTCATGGACAAATATTGCAAGGGTATACACAAAAAGCCAAGCCCCCTAAAAGAGAAACCAAACTTCACTCGGCTCCTTATCCTAAACACTGTTATTCCACTCGTCCAAAAATACTCCAAATTAATATGCACCCAGCAAATCATAAAAGTTGGTCCTTGTCACGCTGAAGTGGATGGGATGAACTCTCCAATCAACTATAATCATTTACATTGCTGAATTTCTTTTTGTTCCACTGGTACCTTAGATGGCTGGGTTCAGTTTGATATTGAGGTTTCCTATATATCTGGAATGTATTTATGTGATATTATCTAAATTCTCAGTGGACTAGGGAAAATGATCTATAATTCAGTACACTGGACCTAATCTCTAATTGTTTCAGCATGGAATTATGTTCTATCTCTTGCTTAATATTGCCATTTATATGTGTTTCAGGCACTGGCTAAAGAAATTGTGAGGTCTAAAAAAACTGTGAACCGCCTTCATGAAAACAAGGCACAGCTTAATTCGATATCCATGCACCTTGGCGAAAGTGTTGGTACGATGTTTTGCATATTCTAAAGCTTGAAAATTCTTCTAGGACCCTTTGCTGTTTTATCTTCAACAACCTAGCTAAATGCTTTGTGGAGTCTGAGAGATAATTTGATGATTATGAATCCATGACAAACTCTGTAATATAGCTAAAGTTTATTGTAAACTATTGATTTTATGAAATTAATCTCTATTTCATTAATTATTCTAACCATAGAGAAATACACTTGAGAAAATAATATCAAATAATATCTCCAGAATAATATCACCTAAAAATATTCTAATTATATTAATACCCTCCCTCAAACTCAAGGTTGAAATCACAAACTTGAGTTTGCTAAGAACTAAGAAAAGAAACAATAGATCTAGAATAGAATAAAAAACCCGAAGAACAAACACATAAAGAACTTCTAGGATAAAACAAACACACGAAGAGCGAAACAAAGAACTTCTGGGATAGAAACATAGATCCTCGTATAGAGATCTATAACAGAACCTAGGAAGGACGAAACAAGAACTCTGGGGGCTAAGTGAATGGAGCAAAACTGAAGCAAAGTAGAATCAAAGTAGGACGAAAACAAGGTCTGAATTGGGCAGGAGTGTTTCGTCGAATCAAAATGGAATCGAATGAACTAAACTAGGGTCTGAATTGGGTAGGAGTGTTTCGTCGGATCAGAATGGAACCGAACGAACTAATCTAGAGCAAGTCAGAATCAGACTGAACGAGAAATTTGGGGTGAACAGAACGAAAACTGAACAGAGCTGATAGGTTGAGCGTATAGAGGGATTTGCAGTGTTCTTCGCAAAAAGAGAAGATGGGTTTCGTGGCGGCGAGCTTCACGAACGGAGGCGGACGGAGCTGAACCTGTGCGTCGTCGTCTGTGAGTGGACCGGAGCGGTGGATCATGGATCTGAACAAAGATTCACCTTCTTCATCAGGATTGGGAATCTTCAACCGAAAGGAGTCGTCTGGTACGAGTAAGGGGCCGCGGCAGCGGGTCGGTCTAATATGGAACAGTATGGTTCGAAGGCGGAAGATGAAATAAGACACGGATCTGGAAGTTGGAGACACGAACGGAGATGCGCGAACAAATCGGTGGTTGCAATGTGCGAACAGATAGATCTGAGTGAGGACGAATGGATACATGGATCTGGGTGCGAGAGTGCGACGAATTGTGTGGATGGAAGGAGCAGTGGTGGCGGCAGTCTCGGCGGAAGGAGTAGTGGTGGTGGCGGCTGCAGAATCAGAGACAAGGATTTTGATCTATGCGGTAGAGCGAACTACTTGGAGGAATGATCTGTATTGATTACTGATGGGTATGGCTCTGCCTCCGTCGACGAATCAATGGAGGCAGACGAACAGGGATGTGACGGGAATACAAGGAGACTAAAACCTATAGCTTTGATACCATGTTAATTTTATGGAATTAATCTCTATTTTATTAATTATTTAGTAGAGGTACAAGCCTATATATAACCATAGAGAAATACACTTAAATAATATCAAATAATATCTTCAGAATTATATCACCTAAGAATAATCTAATTATATTAATATAAACAATAGTTTGCTGAAGACATACATGCATGCATGCATATATATATGTAAAGATATATTTTTTGCTTATGTTATCAATTGAATACAATAGAAAAGCTTGAATTGGTATGAAATTTAGAAGTATAAGGATGGAAGGTGGCGGAAGGGATTCTTACTTAGCTCAATTTACGACAACTTTTTATATCGTAGTGCAACATAATATTACCATTGTTGAAAGTCTACCAATTTTGCAGCCATTGCGAGAACGGTGGGACATCTTTCCAAGAGTGCTGAAGTTATGAAGCTTGTTAATAATCTGATGAAGGCCCCAGAAATGGCAAAAACAATGCAAGAGTTTAGCAAGGAGATGACCAAGGTATCTTTTTTAAGAATATAAACAATTTCTTACTTTCTCCTTGGTCAAGGCTATGAATTTAGAGGCTTGGAGCTGACATAAGACTTGATTGAACATTATTTGTTTGGTTCTTTTTTGTGGGTAGAAATCATTTTTTATCAAGTTACAATGTGTTAATCCTGGTTCCATAACTTGGTTTATCTTTTATTGTCATTGGGAGAATGAGGAAATAATTCCACGATTATACTATCTTTTATTTATAGAAACATAGTTAACTTTGTTTGACACCAAAAGGAAAAAGCCTAAGGTTTGAGGTGGAGAGAACCTCCTCCCAAAGAGACTACAAGAGAGAGCCTACTAATTGTACAAAATTATGAGGAGTCTATAATTACAAAAGGATGTTTTGTGGTTGGAGCTCCAACACAACTTTGTTTACGACCCGTTTGTTAAATCCTCACGCTCCTTTGTTTGTGAACATTTATCGAAAGGATACTTGCTTGTAGCCTTATTGTCAAGTTTTTGTTCTCTGTTTAACTTACCAATTGCCACTAAATTTATATGTTTTCTTTAGAAGGTGTTATAATACCATTATTAATGTAGCTAGTTTTTTATATACTATATCTATAGGCTGGGGTGATTGAGGAATTTGTAAATGATGCGGTGGATTCAGCACTAGATTCTGAGGATATTGAAGAGGAGATTGAAGAGGAAGTTGACAAAGTTTTGACTGCCATTGCCGGTGAGACTGTGGCACAGCTTCCAGAAGCTGTCAGGAAGGAAAAGATGAAACAACCGGCTCATGTGCAGGAAGTCCGGGAAGAGGTTTCTATTGCATAATTTTGAGCACCCACGTTCTAGTCCTACGATGGTTATGTACAGGAAAAGTATTGTGACATTTATTTCTTTTGCAGGAAGCAATAGCTGAGGGCGTTGATGACGAGGAAGAACTAGAAGAAATAAGGGCTCGACTTGCGAAAGTTAGATCATAAATTCGATATTTCACAGAAAAATGTAAAATTGGCTGTAGCTCAATTTGAGTATCAACAGTATTTGTCCTGGCATATAATGAGAGAAAATAAGTGACATACCAAACTTTCTCTTGCTCATGTTTGTGTGATCTGAGAGTATATTTATCAAATAGATAGGGAGAGGGTGGAGGTGGAGACGGAAACTAACCGTTTGATGTATATTGTATCTAATCTCTTATTTAAATGAAAATGATCCATTGTTCTATGATCACATGCGTGTGTAAATGCTGTTTTTTACCTACATTGTGGTCTATGTTCATTGTCAAAGAGTATAATGCAGTTTGTTTGTTATAAAGTGAGAGGAAATGGTGGGAACGGTTGTGTTTGCATTTTCCAGACAAAATTGTCCATATTCAGATCCTGCAGGCAGTTAAAAAGTTGGAAAAAAAAAGTAGGTTTGAAGGTTTTTATTTATTGCAGTGAACCCATGTAATGGATCATCATTGGACCTTTAGAAGAGCATTGGTGGTAGTAAGGGAATGTTATATTATACCAATCAAGTAGCAAAGTGGAGTTCCTTATCTAAGACGTATTAGATTATATTCTTTTGCAAAAGAAAAAGGTGGAAAGAGAGATAAAGACGCACGTTGGCCAAGCCTTTAAGGCACGTTAAGTCTTGCTTATTGCCATTCTTTTTGCTCTATGATGATGATAGTTGGAAAAAGCCACTAATTCTTATGTTTATTTTTAACATTTTGATAATTTTAAATGCATAATAGAATTCTTGTCCTGTTTGATTCTCTTTTACTCGGCAGCTGTGTACTTATTCACCCCGTGAAGATATGAACAGTATTTGTTTAATGATGCCTTCATACATAATACATCAACTCTGTTTATATTTCAGAGCTAATAAGAGACAAATAGCAGAACTTTCTTTTGTTTCCTTACTTTTATTCTTGCTTTCTCTCTTCCTTTTATCTTATTTTTTGTAAATATCTGCTTATTGACTGAACTTTACTTTGCTTTTCTTTCTATAGGCCCTCTCTCTCTCTTTCTCTCTTTCTCTCTCTAGCTTTAGACATTCTTTACTCCAAGTTTGTGTTAGCCTTATCAGCCAAGTAAAATAGGTAGTTCATCTGCTTTAGACAGAATCTTATATATACCCCTCAACCATAGTTGGAAGAAATATCCTTCTTGTACACAAAAGAAAAAATGGCAGCTTCTTTTTCTCACAGGTGTCTTTCTTTCCTTTTGCTCCTTGCTTTACCGTTGGCATCTGCAACTTCTCTAGACGAAGAGGAAGCAACCATTAACTATCCAATTCTTCAAGCAGAGAAGCTCATTAGAGATCTTAACTTGTTTCCCAAGGACTCTATTAACATTGCAGCAGAAAAGCCTTCAATTTCTTCTTCAGGGATTGTAGAGAAAAGCTTTCAGTTCCCTTTTATTGAAAGAAAAAAAAGTCAAGGCCCATCAGTTCAAGAACTTGGCCATCATGCTGGGTATTATCCCCTTCCACACACTAAATCAGCAAGGTAATTGAGCACATTCTTAGAGGTCTATAATTGCACCAGCTACATATTATAATATGTCATTGTACTTTTATTGATTGTTCATTAAAAAATTATTTTGGAATGTGCAAAATGGAAAGTTTCAACAAAGAAAAGGAAAAACAAAACCATGGTTTTTCCTGGGATCAATTAAGCATATGACAAGACTAGTTTGACTAATCTCACTTTCTGTTCATGCCTACTGTAATCTTGACCATGAATCCTTTACAACCTGAATTGTGAATGTATTACTGTTCATTCAGTTAATTTCAACTTAATAGACTTTGCATTTGCTGATAATTCTTAGTTGAAGTAGGTCATTGGGAAATTTGTGCATTCATGTGAGGGATTACACAGCCTGTTGAATAAAACAAAATCAAGGAATCTTTTCCATTGTGTTGATTATCATTTGAATCCTGTATTTCTCAGTTTCTTCCAAAGTTTACGGCTTTTGGTGAGTTTCACAGGATTGATTCATTTTCTAATTTATTCATGCAACTCATATTACAGGATGTTCTACTTATTCTTTGAATCAAGAAACAGCAAAAAGGACCCTGTGGTGATATGGCTTACAGGAGGACCAGGGTGCAGCAGTGAGCTTGCTATGTTCTATGAAAATGGTCCTTTTCAAATTGCAAACAATTTGTCTCTTGTTTGGAATGAATATGGCTGGGATAAGGTCATTTTCTTCTTCACCATACATCCTTACTCGAAATCACTTTTCTTTTTCTTCATTGCCTGATTTTGGTCATTTTGGATCCTTGTATGCAGGCCTCAAATCTTATTTACGTCGACCAGCCCACTGGAACTGGTTTCAGTTACACTTCTGATGACGATGACATTCGCCATGACGAAGAAGGTGTTAGCAATGACTTATATGACTTCTTACAGGTAGGAAAGTCTCTTCAGTTTCATCTACATTTCGATACATAGTATATGTAATGGCTAGATATCCTACAAGATTAACAGATCTCTTGCCCTTTCCTTTTGATTTTTATCACTATTCTCAGGCATTTTTTACTGAGCATAAAGAATTTGCTGCAAATGACTTTTACATCACCGGCGAATCGTATGCTGGACACTACATTCCTGCATTTGCATCCAGAGTTCACCAAGGAAATAAAGAAAAACAGGGAATCCATATCAATCTTAAGGTACCTATGCTACTAATTTATCTGGATTGAATCTGTTCTCTTTCTTCAATTCTTTTAATTAAATACTGAATGTCTTATCAGGGTTTTGCAATTGGCAACGGTCTTACTAATCCTGAAATTCAGTATAAAGCATACACTGATTATGCCTTGGAAATGGGATTGATTGAAAAATCCGACTTCGACAGCATAAACAAGTTGGTCCCAGGCTGCGAGAAGGCAATCAAAACTTGTGGTAACTTTCTAAATACCAATACAGGTTTCTTTTAAATACATGATGTCAATAGATATGGTCAAGTAACTTATCTTTGTTCTGGTTTACTATGTAATGAACCCATCATCAGGTGCTAATGGAGGAAGTGCTTGTGTCACTTCTTACGTTATCTGCAACCAGATATTCAACAGAATCATGGGCATCGTCGGAGACAAAAACGTAAGGAAGAAAAAACCAAATAATCAAGTCTTATAATTGAAATACCTTGTATTTAGTTCATAAAACTCTGATAGCATGCCAATTAATGTTAAAACTTGGACGTGGAGGAGAGTCTTACGTTTTGTTTCCACTGATGGAAATTCTAATTTCTATCGTGTTTTTGTCTTGCAGTACTATGATGTTAGAAAGGACTGCGTTGGAAGTCTTTGTTACGACTTCTCAAACATGGAGAAATTCCTCAACCAAAAATCAGTAAGAAGTGCGCTCGGTGTTGGGAATATGGACTTCGTGTCATGCAGTAGTAAGGTGTACAGTGCCATGCTTATGGATTGGATGAGAAATCTTGAGGTTGGCATTCCAGCTCTCATTGATGATGGAATTAAGGTGCTGGTTTATGCTGGAGAATATGATCTGATATGCAATTGGCTCGGTAAGTTTACGATGTTCATAATTCAAAATCCTCCATTTGAAATCCCATTATTTTTCTGAGAAAATGTTTCTAAAGGATTTTTTCTACTTTTGTTTTGAAATTTGCAGGAAATTCGAGGTGGGTTCATGAAATGAATTGGTCTGGTCAGAAAGCATTTGCAGCATCCCAAATTGTTCCATTCCTAGTAGATGGCAAAGAAGCTGGGCTTCTCAAAACCCATGGTCCTCTCGCTTTCCTAAAGGTCACTCTCTCTTTCAACTATATAATAGCAAATATTTGAACATTGTCACTAATGTAACAATTGTCCCCTCTTAGTTCTTTAATCTCTTAGTTCTTTAATCTTAATTCCCAATTAGTTTTTAGTTAAAAGAATTTGAGAGAAAACAAGCACAAACTTAAAAGTCAAATGATTACCAAACAAGACAGAAGATTTCAAAGTTTTCCTCTAAATCCTCAAGTTATTAAAGTCAAAGGAATCGGATGTATAAAAGTTAACTGACTCTGCCCTCTATTAGCTACTTGAACTGATCTTGAAAACTTAAAACTTTTAGGTGAGCAAGTTTAATATTTTAAACTTTTTATCTTTTCACGTGAACTTAAATATTTCATTTGATTTATAAGGCAAAGGGTCAAAGTAAACTTTAGCTCAACGATAATTGATATTGCTTTCCTCTTTAGAGGTTGAAAGTTTGATTCTCTACTCTACAAAGAGAAAAACAAGTTTGATTCCCTACTCTGCAATTCTAAAGAAAAAATGACGAAACAAAAAGGTTAACAAATACTAGGTTTTTACAACTTAAGAAAGGAAAAAGAAAAGAGAGACAGCATAATAATTATGTTGTAGATTACAGTGGAGGAGTTTTTAGTCTGATATAATTTGAGAATGTGTGGTGGTTTTGGTACTACAGGTTCATAATGCTGGTCATATGGTGCCAATGGATCAGCCAAAGGCTTCACTTCAAATGCTGCAGAGTTGGATGCAGGGTAAGCTTACCTTAGATGACACACATCAAAAACTTTCTCCAAAATGATTCTTCCTCATCTCACCCCTATGGTTCACACACTCATCACTTACCTAATTCACTGTCTGTATAATTCTGTGTCGTGTTAAATATCATTATTGCTTTTATTTCATGTTCTTTAAATTTATTTTACTGTTCTATATATTCTCAATATGTTAATAAAATTACAGACCACAGCTCACTTTCTCTGACATTTGCTCGAAGTAGATTTTCTGGTTGTAGTTTTGGTCTTTGTTTGTTGACCTACTCATCGAATAAGAAGTAAAAGTAAAAATAGAAATCATTCCATCCTTCACACATATACCTTATATTAAATATTAAACACACCGTATTACAATATAATTTGAACCATCTAAGGGGATTAGTATTTTTTCAAGAAGAGATGTGAGCTTAGCCCATGCATTATCTTCACTCATTTCACGGCAAAATATATATAAAAAAATCGGAATATACTGTTGATTTGAGTTTTATTTTGATTTGAATTTATGTATGTGGTGATGATTTTTTTTTCTCTTTACATTATTCCATTTTTTCGTTATTTTTTTAACCAAAACTTTATCAAGTTGGAAAAAAACCTATAAAAATTGAATGTTTAGTTTAAATGGTCGAAGGAAAATAAGAAAATAAGAAAATGAACCTAGTTCAATTTATAAAATTTTGTATTACACCTTTGTTTTATACTATTGTCAAAAAGAAAATTAAAGAAGTATGTATGTATTATCAATCTTGAACTTTACATAGGAAGATTGTTTCAACTACTATTAACCTAAACTCATTTTAACCATATTAGTTTATTAGAAATAGTTGATACATTAAATTTTAGATTAGTTATTAAAGGGTTCATAATCTTAGTTCATATCAAGCTTCAGCAGAAGTAGGATATGGAGGAGTTATAAGATAATGTATAATAATATATTTAATTTAAATTATGACAGTGGTTGGCATTTTAATTCATAAATAATATGCAATGATGTAAGTATAGTCAAAAACAAAGTTGAAATTTGGTAAACTTGCTGCCACCTTCCCCTTCACCAACCCTTAAATTCTTTCAAATTGATTTTTAATTATACAATTTTGAAACAATTAATTGATTCTTCATACGATTTAAAAATAAGAATTCCGATCAAACATGGGATCGTTTATCTTAAACTTTTAATCTATTAATCTCACAAAGTTTAAGATAATTTTAGTATATCACGTAGTCCAATTGATTAAAATATTATAAATTTAATTAAAAGGTTCAATCTTCAGTTTAATTAACAAATATATATGTAAGGTGAAATGATGTAAGCTAAATATAAAAAGGTCATACGCATGTTTAGGGTTACACCAAATCTAGGTTTTAATAATATTGTTTTAAGAAAATGTCAATTTTTTCCTGAACTAATCAAAAGGTTACTCTTAGATCTCCGTTTTCATATATTTCAACTCAAAAAAGCTGATTTGAATCTAACTCAACAATCAACAATTAACGGTGAAATTTTCTTTTACTAGAAAAGTTATTCTTAATTATGGCTTTATTGAATTGTTGGTAAAAGTAAGAATATTAATCTTTTTAAAAAAGTGAAATTATCAGTCTAATTTCTATAAAGTCAGGTTTAGTTTTAAACTATAATAATAATAATAATCCTTTTGACTATGTCAATCGTTCATTTTCATATGACGTAATATTGTCCTTTAAAGGAAAAAAGATGAAAAACATAGAATAGTGTGTTAGAAATAATTAAGTAGGACTTAGTAATAAGACTTTTTCTCTTCATGAAAGGATCGAAATAAAATATGGTCGTGTCTATATATGTGTATATGTTATGCTTGAACTTATGACATATATGGTGGCAAAAAAAATAATGAATAAAATACAAAAAGCCCAATTAGAGAAGGTTGCTCCACATTTCAACACCAACCATGTAAATATTTAGATTTCTATCAAAGTCGAACTTATGTTTGATGTGGACGATATGATATCATATATTGTTATGGAGATATTTAAGAGGTTGTCACTAACAAAGCGGTATCAAATTATATGCATGTTTTGTCGTCAAGCTAGTAGAATCTTCAAGTGTAAACCCCGAATCGTATTTAACTTGGATCTTTTTAAGAGCATGAAGGGATTGGTTTTAAAGTTAAATTGAAAAGAGGAAAATTTTAGTTAAGGGTTGAAGGCTTATTGTTGGAGGCCAAAAAGGTATAAAGAGGTTATTTCAAGGTTGGTTAGGGGTTTGAAGGTGACCTAGGTGAGAAGAGTTGTGTGAGAACCTCTAAAGAGGTTATTTGGGCAAGAAAAGAGTGTGCTAGGCAACAAGATTGGTGTTGTGGTGTGTGGCCGAGAAGGGGAAGATAACCTCTAAATGTGTTGGCGAATTGGCCTTGCTAGGCGAGAAGACATGATCTTAGAGGTTATTTAAGGCGTTTAAGCTTGACGAGAAAGACTCCTTAAGTGGTTAGCATGCGTATTGAAGCTTGTCATTATGCGGCAACAGTTCACTTAACGGCTATGCGTTGGAGGTTTGCGGCAAGACTAAGAGAGGTTAGTTTGCCTTCAACTTGGAGTTTTGGCATGTCCTTGACACGTTGGCATTTTGGTTAGGCGAGATGAGAAAGAGGTGGAGTCGGTTAAATGGATTCTAGGTGTCCTTGCATCGATAACTTAAATTTCGGTTGAAGGAGGTGTGTCAGTAAAGTTACATACACGGCTCAGTATAAATAGGTCACTTCAGATTCATTTTTCTCCCAAATTGCTCTTGCAAATTGGATGATTTTGGTCTCAAAAGTTTATAAATTAAGTCTATTTTCTAAATTAAGGCTACCAGTTTAATTTGAGGGAGGAAAAGCTGAGTTTGAGTTGAAAGAAGAGAGGAAGGTCATTCTCAAGTGAAATTTGAGTATTCTTCACTTCATGGAGGCTATAGAACTCATTTCAAGAAGGGTTTAGCTGAAATTTTGAGGTAAGAAAGCTAAGTTAATTTAGAGAAACTGTTTAGAAAAAAGTATTTTCATTTGAGTTATGAATTTTAAGTTATGAAGCTCTAAAGTGGAAGTAAGATTTTGGCCAAATTATGAGTTTCTGGGTTGGTTGGAGGCTGGCCGAGTGGCAAGGTAAAACTAGGTGAGATGGGCTTGCGTTTTGGGCTCAGAGAGCTTTTGAGGCGTTGTGGACTTGTGTTGGATGCATAGCATGCACAAGATGCGCACGTAGCCAACCCTACACACGAAGAAGGCGCAGGCGAGATGCCAGGCACGCGGCCAAGTGAGGCTTGCGACATGCCTGTGCGATAGATTAACACGCAGACATGACCAGCGCACATGACAAAACTCTTGTGAGGTTAGCGCGGGCAGTCCAACGCCGCGACTAAGGCCCTGCCGCCCATCCCTGTGCGCCAACCATGCCATTTTGGTGTTTTTAGGCTATTTAACTCACCCTTTCCAAATGTTTCTCACTTTTCAGGTAGAGGCCGTGATCCGAGAACTCAACCATTGTCTATAAGTGCGTTGTGCAAAGTTTTAGATAAAGTCTATTGTTGGTTAGTACTTAGGCTTACCCATTCTGTATTTATAGATTTTGTTAGGGGGTGAAGTTTAGTTGTAATTTTTGTATGGTTCTCAAAATAGATAGTCTGTTTGTAATGGCATTTAGCCTAAACAATTTTTGTTGTAATGTAAAGAAGTTTATGTTAGTTATGTTCTACTTTTCGCTACGTATGTTCTATTTTGCTTAAGTTATTTAGCATTGTAAAAAATCAGTATTCAGTGTCAATCGGTTTCACGTCACATCTTGGATAGAACAAGCAGGTGCTCGGAGTGGGGTATGACATCAAGTATGCAAACAAATAAATGTGATCAATTCGTCTCATAAGATGTTGTCATTGAGTGATTCATGGTTGAGCATCGTCTAACAATTAGTAGGCTCTATGGTCAAAGATGAGTAGGACAAGGTCTTATTAAATGGATAAATAACTATTATTTGAGGGGAGACTCAATAATACTTTGTTTCAGGAACAAGATTATTTGGAATGAGGCCAAAATCTGACATTGAAAGACTACAAATACAAATATATAAATTAGAACAACTCTATTTCTAATAGTATGAGAATTCTTGGGTGAAACTAAAAATAAAGTCATGAGGGCTTATATTCATAAGGTGGACAATTTGTTGGAACTTGTGTCGTAAAGGCTCGTAATTAATTATTAATTGATTTAATTATTAAATATGCAATATTAGATTATCCATATATTAATAATAGTTAAAAGTCTCAAGGTTATTGTATATAATCTTGAACCCTATGTAATTTATATACAAGTGGATTAAGTAATAACTTAAATGTCTATAGTACGTGGATAATGTAAGGTCCTGATCACATACCGCCAACGCGACTAAGACCTCGAGACAGTGATACTAAACGAAGAAAATTTTAACTATGGAACATACTCCGCAGAAGGAGTAAGCATAACGATCTGAACCAAAGAAAGGAATTTTGATTGAGGAGAATCATTGCAGAGAAATAGTTTGGATAAGAGTGTAGTACGTCCCACGAGCTAGGAAACACACAAAAAGGGAGAAAAAGTGACGCAAAGAGAAATACCTGTCTAAGTAAATCGTATAGGTGAAAGTGACACGATAAAGATCATTGACGAAAAGAGACCTATATTGAATATCGAGAGTTAGACATTTGATACAGTAATGGAAGAAGAAGCACTTGTTCTTAGGAAAGTCTTAGGTGTCCTGTTGACAAGACTAGACGACTCTATGAAGAGAAATAAATGTTTGCGACTTTTCGAGGAGAAAAAAGGGTCAGGCGATTTAAAGAAGTTTGGCTTTTCAAGAAGATAAGGTTGACGTCTCAAGGGGACGTCCAATCGCTGCTTGAATTTTAGCGTACGTGTCGAGTTTGGATTGGTTGCATGGCACGACAAATCGGCAAAGAGACATGTGTAAAGTAATGAAGCGACGACCCTTGGATGTGTGGGAGGTCACTAAAAAAGGGGCTAAAGGCCAAGAGGAAAAAAAAGTTCTTCTCTGGGGAAAAGTTAGATCTCTGGATAAAATGGAGAAGGAGAGACTCGGGATATTCAATGACCGGTCGAGGAAACCGCTAGGCAAGAAGAGGAATTCAAAATCAGAGAAGGAAGAAGTTGAGACCAAAGTATATGAGTGAGTGACAAAATAAGGTTTCAATGTGCATTCTAACTTGTCATTTTTCGTTAGGTCTTCTCTCTTACTTGTTTACGAGTATGAATTCATGTTGTGAATGTTCGTTCTAAACAAAACAAGTATCTTTATAATCAATGTTTGTTTTGGGTATCTTTTCTAACGAGAATACCTGTGAAACTCCCCTCTATCGAGGAATGATTTCATAAATGACTTCTATGAATAGTTAATGAGATGTTTGAAATCTTAATACGTGGACAAGTTATTTTGTTGATGACTATATTCTTTTGTTGGTACTTATTGTGTAATATACGTGTTACTAAAATCTTATTTAAGAGAAATAAGTTAAAAGCTAATCGTTTCATTTTCTGTTGAAATGATTGTATACCGAGAGGGGGTGAGATCCATCACAAGACTCTGGTGAAAATTCCAAATAATTCACATGATGTCGGTTGAGTGAGAATCCTAAGTCTAGACAAGGAAAGAATCCCATTTCTAGACGGGGTTGTAATGTGACGCGTGATGAATTTGAAACCCAGGTCGAAGAAAGATGGACATGACGAGGCGGTGGTGGTAATCCCAAGTAACTCGATTGACACTGGTTGAGAGCGAATCCCAGGTCCAGGCGAGACGAGAATCCCATGTCTCGATAAAGAATATAAATTGCCACACAATTTAAGCTTGTGGTGCTTTTGGCACTTTGGATACTGATAGTTGTATTGTTTGTGGATCGTAATGCGCAAATTGCTAGGTGATTTGAGCACGTGGTGCTTGTAGCACTTGCTATACTGGTGTTTGAATGATTTGTGGCTTATGTGACGAGGTTTATATGTTGTTGTTTGATCTTATTGTTTCAACGGTGGGTGTCCAAAAAGGTTTACCAAAATTCTCACTCACTAAGTTCATTTGACTTACGTTTTAAGTGTTTTCCCTCTCCCGGTTGTTAGGCGTTGAGGTCATGTGAAAGTTAGATATAAGATTGCATAGCCAAGCTAAGGGAGGAAGATAAAGTGTCTCTGTAATCTTACATGACTAGTTGACCATGAAAATTTCTATTACGTTTGAGGAGCCAGTTGGTAGGGAATTGCTCCTTAGTGTGAATGACCCGACTCAGAAGGCAAATGAGTGGAATAACCAAGTTAGTGAAGGACTAACCCAGTGAGCCAAAGAGCCAAGGAGCTCAACCAAGGGATGAGTAGCCTTAACGCGGTTTGCTAAGAGAGGTAGTTGGACAACCTAGGCGGAGTAGGAAGTGCCACCTTTACACCTCTAGATATCCTCTACAGGGAGCAACGTTAATGGCAAAAAGGAAGAAAGAAAATGACAGTAAGAAGCCAACTCTAATCTTAGAGAGCAAAAGAGTCGAAGAGTTGAGCCAAAGAAAAGAAGGATTCACTTGTCTAAATATTCGCCTCAAGAGGCAGCATTAGGCAGTGGGTGAGGAAGGAAAAAGGTGGTAATCAAAGCGGTAGCCAAGTATTAGTGCCAAGAGAGTTTTAAGAGTTATATTTGTAATTTTCAAACCCTGTAAAAGTGTTCATATTAATAAAGGTAAGTTTTGTACTCATTTTGCAGTATTATATGTGTCTAACGCGTAGTGGTTGAATGTAAACGAGAGTCCAGTGTTAAGGATCGTTTAGTGAAAGTTTATTTGAATGAAATTCAAATTAATAAAATGATGCACATGGACCATACTAATAATAATGTTATATTTAAAGTAAATCTAACATTCTTCCACTTGGTCCATTGACATTATTTATCATATACGTTCATAGACATAATGCACAAATCTAAAAAAAAAAAAAAAAAAAAAAAAAACTTCATAACATATCATGTCAATTCAAATAAACAACTAAAGGATTATGACAGTCATACATCATTGCATTAACATACTCCTTTTCATGTATCACTGAAATAGTTCTTCATTTTTATGGAAAACAGTAGACATGCCCAGTAGAATTACAAATAAATTTTACACTAAATGCATCTAAACCATTTAGAAATTAACATGCATCACTACCCTAATTAAGTGAGATTAGGGTTAAGAAAAAAAAATATCTTTGAAGCTTCCTGATCCTCGTAATCTCTTCACGAACACGAATCTGGAACCACCACTAGTGTTCACCCACTATTCTCCAGACTTAGAACTGGGTTGTGGAACTCGATAAGTGAAAGAAATGAGAGAGAGAGATGGAAATTGGAGGTGAGATTAAGCGTTGAGAGTTGAGAGAGAAAAAAGAATTTAGAATGATTTTTTAGAGTCAAAATTACCAAATTAGCAAAAAAATTTGAAATATTTGAAAATGTGCCTTTAAATAACCTAATTACATGCGAAATGCATGTAATTTGTTCATCAAATCTTAATACCTAACATTCCACTAACCATTAGTGGAACTTAGTGGACTAGATGTTTACATCTTATGTAGCCATTTATCCCACTAACTGTTAGTGAGATTATCTAACAAAAAGTTAGATTTTTCCACTAATTTTAGTCCAAAAGCAATATGGTCATTTGACCATTCAAGTCATAGTCAAACTTTGACTTTTTCTAGTCAAAAGTCAACATTTTGACATTTTATAATTTTTTTCGTCTTGACTAATTTTGACCTCTGGAGCATGAATCTCCATTCATTTTTCTAAACTTCAAATCACATTTGAATATAAAGTCGGTCAAGGTTTGTCAACATTTTGACTTTTTACAACTTTAACCCTTTTCATCAATTCCAAAGCTTCCAAATATGAATCCGCATTCATATTTTTAATATTTAAATCACATTTAATTATAAAGCTTGATCTCAAATTGATTACCGATGCTATATCCCATATATTTATTGGTTTCTTTCTCTTTACCTAACTCAAACAATTCGAATTATTTATTATATTGCTCTATGTTAATTCCATATGAGCTAGTAGGGGAACCTAATGGACCTATAGATCATGGGCTTCAACGATTCGAGGTTAATTGGCTAAAATCCTTTTAGACCGAGTTAATCAATATTCGTTGACTAACGGGTCACTTGATTAAAGTCCTGTAGTTGCCCTTCCCTTACTATAGATATGTTTGTGTCCATCTGATATAACCATGACTAGTAAGTTAATCCTTCACAGGTTGTTCGTAACCTCGGCTTTGTCAAAATATCGTTTTACCTCAGAGACTACATTTTACTCTTTAAGTCTCACTGATCAACTATCGAAGAATTGGTTTTAGGTCCAACCTATAAATTAAATCTCTCTTAGGGCAATGGGGGAGTGGGGGAGTGGGGGGGTGGGGGGGGGGAGGGGAGAGGAGGTTATTCGAACTTGAATTTCTCGCAGGTAACATTCTATCTACTAACCCCATTGCCCTTAATCTCTCTCAGGGCAATGGGGGGAGGGGGGAGGAGGTTATTCAAACTTGAATTTAGTCCTTAAGGTAACATTCTATCTACTGACCCTAAAACGGGTAAGAGTGAATTTCGTCTTACACTCTATGTTCCTATCCATCCACCTGGTTTTACCCTAAAATAGAAGGTTTATTGAGTTAGCGCTATTGAGCTGTCCTTACCTATGCAGATCTAAGGATAATTCTATTTGAATAGAAGTTCATAGTTAGCTCAAGATTAAGATTAAGTTACCTAGGTTATTGATAATCGAAATATAGTCAGTTTTATGCAGCCAAACGGTGTTATAACGTAAAAGTGACTATTTCATGGTTCCAGTTTTATGTAAGCTCTTTACATAGGATGTCCCCACTTCCATGTCTCCACATGAATGATTCGAAATCACATCATTTGTAACTACAAAGCGGGTCGCATTTATAGTGTTTCCATAATAAGGTATCAAACTTTATTCATATATTATAGACTGTTTGAGCTATATTATCAAAATTGATCCATATTTATGTCTCTAATAAGTTTAAGTCTATACTAGATAGCCCCGTGACCTTATTTATTGGATTGAAGATTATAGTATTTAATTTTCAATAATAAGTTCTCGATAACAACTTTATTGAATAAAATATAATTTTAAACTACAAACTACGAGTTTTTAAGACATAAATTCCAACACATTTAACATGATCTATAATGAAGATAATCAATAACCGTCCAACAATAAGTGTCTTTATTAAAGACGATGTTCTATTTTATTTTCATAATTTATTTATGTATATACTAATCATAAGAACAGTACCATGTGATAAAATCAGAAACAATAAATAAATGAGCTCATTAAATAACATAATCTTGATTTCAATAATGATATCTACTAATGCCCATACGTTCAACATGATCATTGAATGTCTTTGGTGGCAATCCTTTAGTTAGTGGATTTGCAAACATAAGTTTAGTGCTAATGTGTTCGATTGACATCCTTTATTTCTGAACTTCTTTTTAATGGAAAAGTATTTTAATTCCATATGTTTAGCACCTTTAGAATACTTGTTGTTTTTTTTAGAAGAAAACTGTTGTAGAGTTATCAAAATAATTTTTTAGCAGCTTGGTAATACTGTAGAAAATTCCAAGTTTTGATATTAAGTTCTACAGTCATAAACCATGAATTGTAGCCTCAAAGCATGCTACAAATTCAGCTTTCATTGTGGATGCAGCGACAATAGACTGCTTTGCACTTTTTCATGAAATTGCTCCTTCAGCTAATAGGAACAAATATCTAAAAGTGGATTTTCATGTATCCACACACCCGACAAAATCTTAATCTAAATATCCAATCATCAAGATGATCAGATCTCTTGTAAGTAAGCATACAATCATTTGTTTCTTGCAGATACCTTAAAACTTTCTTTGCACCTTTCCAATGATCCATTCCTTGATTACTTTGATATCTTTATAATATACCTACAACAGAACTGATGTCTAGTCTAGTTTAAGTCTGTGCATACAATAAGTTTCCAACAATAGATGCATAAGGAATAGTTTCCATCCGATTTCGTTCCAATTCATTTTTTGGACATTCTTATCTCCCTACTGAATTGGAATTGAACTACACTTGGAGAGCATTTGTCCATCTCAATTTTTTCTAAAAATTTAGTAATATATGCCTTTTGAGACAATCCTAACAATCCATGTGTTCGATCACAAAATATTTCAAAATCACATAGGATGCCTCACCCATGTCTTTCATTTCAAAGTTTGTAGAAAGAAATTCTTTGGTTTGACATAACAAACCAAAGTCATTCATAGCAAGTAAGATGTCATCAATGTATAAAACAAGAATTATAAACTTACTCGCGCTGATTCTTAGGTATATACATCGATCAACGATGTTTTCTTTAAAACCAAAAGAAGTGATGATATCATTAAACTTAAGATACCATTCTCTAGAAGCTTGTTTAAGTCCATAAATTGACCTCTTTAATTTACACACCATATATTCCTTTCTTTCAACCATAAAATCTTCTAATTGATCTATGAACACTTTTTCATCTAAATTCCCATTTAGAAAAATAGTTTTTACATTCATTTAATAAAGTTCTAAATCTTAATGAGTTACTAAACTCGTGCAAATAAACTACATAGTCATTGGAAATAACTGATCTTATTTGCCTTACAGATCTTCTTAACTCTATTTCTTGTGGTCTCTTAGTTACAAGTCTCATTTGTTATAATATTATATGGTGTTTGACCATTAATTTTTTCTTCTTGTGGATTGTTAACAGATTTAACAACTACCGGAACAACAACTTGAAAAGAAGTTATAGATGAAGGAAGTTTTACCCCAACTTCTTGAATTTTCATCTTACATGGTTCCAAACTTATACTAATTACGTCATTCTCAATGAACCTTACATCTCCAGTTTCAACTACTCTCATACTGTGGTTAAGACAATAAAATCTATACACGTTTGATTTTTCTGGATAACCAATGAAGAAATCATCGGTTGTTCTTGAATCTAGTTTCTTTTTGTGGGGATTATAAGTTCTTACTTCCACTTGACAACCCCAAACAAGTAGGTGCCTTAAACTAGGTTTCCTTCTTGTGTCCACCGTTCAAAAGGTGTCTGAATTAACTTACTAGGAACTCTTTTTAATCAATATTGAGTGGTTCTTAATGTATACATCCACAAAAATACATGTAAAGATGAATTAATTAACATGCTTCTAATCATATTCATTAATGTACAATTACGCCTTTCTGCGACACCATTTTGTTGTGGTGTTCTTGGCTTTGTGTATTAAGCACATTTGCCATCACTTTCTATAAATTTAGCTAATAGATATGGGCACTGTCCATTCTCATCATATTTTCCATAATATTCACCACCTCTATCAGATCTTAAGATTTTTACCTTTTTATCTAATTTCCTTTCACCTTTAAACACCTTTAAGGTATCTTATTGCTTGAAATTTTTTATACAACAAATAGATAGATCCATAACGTGACAAATCATCAATAAATGTGATAAAATACTTCTCTCCATCAAAAGATGGAACATCCAAAGGCTCACAAATATCACTGTGTATAATTTCAAGAAGTTGCGAGCTTCATGTGGCTGCTTTATTAACTATGCATTTTGTTTACCATCCTTTAATACAATCCACACAGTTTCCAAGGTCAGTAAAATCCAAATCTTGAAGAATTTCATTCTTTATTAATCTTTTAATTATTTATTTGGATATATGACCCAAACATTTATGCCACAAGTAAGTTGGTGATTCATTAATTTGCACATATTTAGTACAAACACTATGATGTAAGGTGAACAAACTTTCAGCAAAAAAATTATCAAGCTTCAATTTATATATACAAGCCATCACAGAGAATATCAAAGCCAATAAAAATGTTTTGTATGAATAAACTAAAACACCCATTCCCAAATTTAAGTAATAACCTGAAGTATCAAGTTTGGATAAATAAATCAAATTAAAAGAAATAGAAAGGACAAAAAAATATTGAAAAGGTTTAAATGATGTCTAGTGTCTAAAGTTAAACGATAGGTTCCCACGGCTTCAACTAGAACTTTGACTCTCTATTTCCTATAAAGATAAATCTCTCATTTGAGTTTGTGGTTCGAGTCGTAAGGGATCCCTGCATCATATTGGAAACATGAATAGTACAACTTGAATCAATCCACCACATATTATAATGAACTTCAGATAAGTTGATTTGAAACATACTAAAGCACTATACTTACCTTTATTCTTGAACTATGGCTTACATTTTAGATAATCTTTCTGATAGTGTCCTAGTTTGTTGTAGAAACGATAACTATCCTTATTCTGTTCCTTTTAATGGATTGAGGCAAATGACTGAGTTATCTTTAGTTGTTCATGATTGTTCTTTTCACTCTTTTTTTCCAGGTTTTTTCCAGCTCCTTTGTGACTCATGAGATTGGCAAATTGAATGAGCATACTTTGTAATTCATGCACATTCCATTCATCTTTCAGAACGCTATAGTTCATGTGGAATGGACTATACTCTAAAGGTAGGGAATTAAGGATAAATATTAATAGAAAATTTTCATTAACTTATATTCCCATGATCTTTAGTCTTGCTGCCAAGTTCGTCATTTCAAGGATATACCCATGTATAGCACGAAAACCATCAAACTTGATGTTGGTTAAAGTACTCATAAGTGTTTCAGCAAATGACTTATCAACTAACTCTAACTAAGAACATTTCTCCACATATTTCATAAAATCCTCAACATCTTCAGTGTTTTTAATTGTAGACTTGATATTGCTTGCAGTAATTTGCATAAACATTAGGTTCAATTTAATTGATCTTTTCCATACTTTATAGAAAGATTTATCTTCATCACTGTTAGCAAAAGTAAGTGCAGTAGGTTTCTCGCTCACGAGTGTTAAATAAAGATCCAAAACTCCAAGATAAAATTGGATTTGTTCGAACCAATCAGAGAAATTGAGTCCATTAAACTTGATTATAGACGTAGCATGCAAATGAAGAGAAACAGGAGCAGGTTTTGCAATTACAAAATAAATATGTTTACACATTGTTGCTTTGAGAAATAAACTTAAAGATACAACATAGATTCAGATAAAATAATCATTAAATTATACATTAAAATTTTTCTTTGGAAGGCACAACAATGTACAATATTTATACTTAGCTTATGCTAGATTTAATTTCATATAATTGGTAATTTAAATGCTCAAATTAGATACATTAGTTATCTTTGAATACACTAAAGTATTTAACCAAAAATTCCTCAATTAACCACAATAAGGTTCAAAATTATAAAACTACAAATCTACCTTTGGGAAATTTAAATGTTTTATAATTACAAACATCAATACATTCATGCAAAATCATTAATGTTTCATAATACCATCTCATTCATTATCATCAAATAAACATGAGTAATTGAAACAACTATAATTTGATGTCTAAAGACTTACCAATTTGGTCAATTTGGTGACTAAAAAATACTATTCATAACATAGGCATCATAAAAAAACAATCCTAATGATTTACATCACAATTTGCAATGGGATATTGCAAGAATTTCATTAAAACTTCACACAGTCTTACCTTATTCTCAAAATTTAATTGTATAATTTAAATTACAAAGATAAGTGGGTACTTTAAACCATACTTTACGTTATTCTCAAAATATATGCATAACACATAAAATATGATCATCAATTTGAACATAAACTAAATATATGCATACTGTAATTTACAACTTTCGAGAGATCATTATTAAAAACTTCAACTTTAACCAAACATATGCATAAGAATGAACATAAACTAAATATTGAAAGTAGAGACAAAGAACACACAAATTTACATGGAAACCCAAGTAACAAGAGAAAAACCACAATATTTTTATTCTTATTATTTTCTGATAGTAATAGAGGTAAAGTAAAAAATTAGGGCAAAGTAAATCTTAGCTACCCATGGGCTTTCAACATGACCTAAGCCCACTATTTCTAACACTTCCCTCAAGTTCGAAAGTAAATATCATTAAACCCAACTTGCTAACACAAATCAAAAAAAATTGTTTGAGGAGTCCCTTTGTATGGATATCAATAATCTTTTAGCTCGAGGGTTTGTAAGGAATGTAGATGCATGCTACCATCGTCAAGCTTCTCTTTGATTAAGTGTCAGTCAATCTCCACATGTTTAGTTCTATCATGTTGGATCAGATTATTGGCAATGCTAATGGTTGCCTTGTTATCGTAGAATAGCTTCATAGGCACCTTATAGTCTTGACAAAGACCAGACAACACCTTTCGGAACCAGATCTCCTTATAAATCTCCAAACTCATAGTCATGTATTCGGCTTCAACACTGCTTCTAGCCACAACTCCTTGTTTCTTACATCTCAAAGTAACAAGATTGCCTCACACAAAAGTACAGTATCCTGAGGTAGACTTTCTATCAACATGCAATAGACCCTGTCTAGTCAGAATCAATATAAGCTTCAACACATCTTCTATCAGTCTTCCTAAATCTCAGTCCTTTACCTTAAGTTGCTTCTATATACTTTAGAATCCTGTTAACTGCTTCCATGTGATCCTCATAAGGTGCTTGCATATAGTGACTGACATTCTTACAACATAGGAGATGTCAGGCATAGTGTGAGATAAGTAAATCATATTTCCCACTAGGCGCATATTTTTCTTATTAAATGAGAACCCTACCACCTAAATTTTCAAGTTTGGCATTAAACTCAATGGGTGTGGCAGCACGACAACATCCTAGCATACTTGTCTCAGCTAATAAATCAAGCACTTTCTTTGGAACACTAAGACCCCATCTTCTTCTTTAGATGAACAATCTCATCAGTATCATCACCAAATAGCACAATGTCATCAACATAAACAATCAATAATGCAATTTTCCTACCTTGGAGACTTTGGTGAATAAGGTGTGATTGGAGTGCCCTTGATTGTACTCCAAAGACTTGATGAAAGTGGCAAATCTATCAAACCACACTCTTGGTGATTGTTTCAACTCATATAAGGACTTTTGAAGCATTCAAACTTGATTATTAAATTGAGCTTCAAATTCTAGAGGCGGGCTCATGTACAGTTCCTCTTTAAGATCCTCATTCGAGAATGCATTCTTAGCATCAAGTTGATATAAAGGTCAATCTTTATTTACTGCAACATACAACAAAACTCTAGGAGTGTTCAAATTTGCAATAGGAGAAAAAGTCTTAGAATAGTTAATCTCATAAGTCTAAGTGAACTGATAACGTGTATAAATACTCATTATTATGCCTCCTTTTATTAGAATAATGAGATCAAAACGCACAAGAAGATTATCAAAATGTGTAACTTATATTGTAAATTAATAAGTATTTAGAAATACATCTTACATAAGAATCATACCTATTTTACGCGATTAAAATGTTTAAATATAGGATAAGTAGGAAGGAAGAAGTCAAAGCCAGTGAATCGCAGGAGACATCTCGCGCAAAGGCCACGTGATGGGAACTCGCCTGGAAAATAACATTTCCAGGTAAGGAATCACGTCATCACGCAAGGAGGGCTCACTAGAAGACAAGAATGATAGTTGAAGTTGATGTAACTTCACAAGGTTATATTTGGTGCTGACAATTTCAGAAGAAAAGACGTTTCCCGCCAAAAGCTGCCTATAAAAAAACTTCATCTCCATCAAGAGGAGGAGGTCTGAATGGACTCAAAAGAGGCTTTTATAAGGCCAGTGGACGCCTGTAAAGGATAAAGACTTGAGAAAGTCAATTCCTAGAGAGAGAAAGTGGCGAAAGGGAATAGTCTTTCCGCCGCCTGTAAAGGTTTCTACTTCTTCTCCGGTCATACTGTAAGTGAGAGCTTAGAGTTTGAGTGGTGAAGGTTCCATTTCCCTTTTTTCTCTAACTTGTAATATTTTTCCACTCTTCTTTCTTTTCATTTTTTTTTATACTTCTTTGTAATATATATTGTTCATATTATACAATGGCCAAAGGCCTACGTTCTTTACATATATTGCATGTTTATACCTTTTCAATCTATCATTTCTTGACTTCTCACTTGTCAATGTGGTATTAGTAGTTAGATTTGTGATAAGTTCTTGATAAGGAGTCTAGCTTATAAGTCTTGTGGCATTAGTTGAGCTATATTCATCACTTGGCCAGTGACAGTCGCCAACTACTCGAGAGGGCAAGTAGCAAGGATAAGGCACTGAGAGACAACCTCTCAGGGCAAGTCGCCAACCACAATAACAAGGAGGAGTCTGACAAAAACTCCACCTTGGTGAGACAACTTCCAACATTTGTTTCTTGAAAGACAAACAAGTATGGACATTAGGCACTGAGAGGTTGCTATTCTTAAACGAGAATTTCTATAAGTTTTATAAGTAAAGTTTTCTAGATATATCTCGCATAATCAAGCACAGTCATTTACATCCCGAAAGGTAAGCAAGTGTGACATCTAAGCACTTCGAGAGAAGGTCGCCTTAATCATGGCTTGATTGTGCAAGGTAAATCGCATCGAGGCTCTCGCATTACGTAACCGCCTAATAATGAGAAGACCTTCCTTCACATTTTTCTCTCATACAAGTTAGTTCATAATTCCATCTTCCATCCATTCACTTCTCTTTACAAATTTTCTCGACACGCATAAGTAGTTTTTATTCCTAATTCTGATTCTTTATTACTTTATTTAATTAATTATTTATACCACCCAGATGCTAAGTAATACCTAAAACTAATGTTTTGAATTAATTCTCTGTGTTCGGCCCTAGATCATCCAGGTAAACCTACTGCTTCGCTTGCACTTGGACAAGCAGTAGGAAAACTTGTACTCAATGAGGACTCAGTGGTTATGTGATAAAGAGCACATAATGAGTAATTTGTATACAGTGATCATGACCAATGACTTATCGCATGGATTACAATAACGAACCACCCATCCAAAACAATGGAGTCACAACTCACACCCTTGACCAATCCATAAACCCTTTTGCAATTGGTATGGCCTTATGTCTGTCGATTGTACCATCTGCTCTATACTTGAGTGTAAACCCCCATCTGCATCCAACAGTCTTGTGTTCCTTAGGGAGCGTGCAGAGATCCCAGGTCTTGTTCTTTTCCAGGGCTCTCGTTTCTTCCATGACAATTGCTTTCCACTTTAGACACTCTAAGGCAAGGTGTATACTCTTGGATATTGTGGTAGAGTCAAGGCAATTAGTAAAAGCTCTAAACTATGGTGAGAGATTCTTGTATGACACATAATTAGATATAAAGTGCTTTGTCTAAGACCTAGTACCTTTCCTTAGTGCAATAGAAAGATCAAGAGATAAATCATACTTACTGGTATTTCCAGAATGGTTTGACTTAGTTTCATTTTCAATATGTTCATCAACAACCTCGTTCTCATCAATCATGTCCCCTCTGTCTATAATGACCCCATTAATACTACTCTACTCACTCATATCTTCTGGAACAGCTGTCTCCAACCCGTCATTCTCACCAGCTTACTGTTAGTATGTGAGCCAGTTGAATTCTTCTTAAACCTATCATTCTCATTCATTATGTTATTACTATATGAGTTAATGGAATCAGTCATACCTTGATCTCTTATTGGTTCAGAATCCTAGACTAGAGTCATTTGAACAATAGGAGACTCAACTCCCTTTCTCAGATTCCTCATATATAAGATTTTGTAGGAAACTTGATTTGTGGGTACGACTGTACTGTGAGAGCTAGGGTCGGTGAGGTAACTGTAGCCAGCTATTTTTATCCCACACATATATATCTTTTTTAAAATACTAATATTAGTAATAATGGCTAAACTTTTTATTTATTTATTTTAAAAAGGTAAAAAATTAGTAATAACATAATATCTCATTTTTATTGTTTTAGGAAATAAAAACAAATTCATTTATTTTAAATAAAATCTTTTAATATCAAAGAAATTATTTAGTTTTAAATAAAATATTTTTTAAAAAACTTATTCTACTCATTTTAGGAAAAAATTAAATTAATAAAATCTTTGACTTATTTATATCATTTTAGAAAAAAAAGAAAATCAATTTTAAACAAAATTTTTTTAATATCCATTTAATTTATTAATTTATTTTTCACAAAATCTCAAAATATCTCATTTAATTTATTTTAGGAAAATGAAATTTTGTTTTATTAACATAATATCAAAATTTGATTTTATTCTTATTATTTTTCCTAATTTGTGGGTCTATAAATAGGGATCCTTGTCATTTGGAAAATGGTGAGAGTTTCTTAAACAAAGAATTCTTTAGGGGAGAAATTTTCTTACAAAAAATTTTTTAGAGAAAGTTGTTAGAGAAAAGTTTTTCTTAGAGAATCTCTGCCAATTAGAAGAAAAGTTTCTGCAAAAGGTAGATTGTTTTTACATTACGTTAGTATTTTTACCCTTTTTTTTTGTTTCGTACTTTTTTCTTTTTTGTTTCTCTTTAGCAAATCAAATCTCGTGTTACAATAGACTTTGTGAGAGAATGTATGTGGTAGGGATTTACTTTCCCAAGGATCTGCACCTCATTGACGAGTAATTTTCTTTGGAATTTGAATTTTTAATTTGTTTTCTCTTCTTTTTTTTTTTCTTTAAAGATAGAGAGAAAGAAAAAAATATATATATATTTTTTTTTTTTTGCTTTCTTTTACTTTCATTATTTTTTTAAAAAAAAAAACCTTAGTCTTTTTCTTCTCCCTAAAAAATAGAGAAAAAGAAAAAGACACAAGACTTTTTTTTAAAATCTTGATCTTTATTTTCTTCTCTTTAAAAATATATAAAAAATGCATATTAATTATTATCATGTAATATTAAATTTATGAATATTTTTTTTACACTTTGCAATATTACCATGGTATTTTATATCAATTATTTATTTTTTTTTTTCTTCTTACATCATATTTATCTTTAGATTTTATCATTCTAAAAAAAAAATCCGACGATGGAATTAGAAATATCTGGTCCAAGATCGATTTCCAATACTTTTTTTAAAAAATAAAATCTTATCTTACTTGCTTAATTCGTTGTGTAATATATTTGATTTCATTGTGCATTATTTCCTATTAACCTAATTTTGAAGTCTTTCTTAAATTTCCTTTTTAGCCGTTTAGAAATTTTTACTTAAAAACTATCCTTTTTAATTTTTTTAAAAAATTTTAAAATATAAATCTATATTTCATAAGTTTTCCTAAGTTTTCATAAGCAACTTTTTTAATAACACACTTCTATTTCGCTAAAAAAAATCCTACGACGGAATCTAGAAAATTTGGGAGTCCGATTTTCTAGAATTCTTGAGGTGAGGAATCACATATTTGGAAGTCCAAGATATGATCCTAAGAAAAAAAATGAATTTAATCAATGTTTTAAAAAAAATCTTTATTTGAAGACTAGTCTATGATATATTTTGAGAAATTGTAATAGTTTCTCATTTTCTTAATGTAAGAAACTTTTCTCAATATATAGTCTAATTAATGGAATATTATTCCACTTATTTTATGAGCTCATTGCTTCAAATATTGGAGTAATGAGGGGTGAAATAAGACATTAGCTTAAAAATAAATTAAAAAATATTTTTAATTCAAGATTTGAAATTTGGCCACCGTTTTTCTAAATGGGTGTTGTGGGGTGCTAATACCTTCCCCACACAGAAATGACTCCAGAACTCAACTCTATTTTTCGCAGACCATTTTTTTAATTGTTTACTTTATTTTGGTGTCCAATCACACCGTAAAAAAGATTGGTGGCGACTCCTATTTTCTTTTAAAACTAACTCTTTTGAGGACGTCGACTGCTCCGCGTCGTCTCGGGCACGTGGCGACAGTAACAATAGGACAAGTAGACTCTATGGGAAGCATATAATTAAGACTCTTCACTCACACTCTTCTTTGAAGTAGCTAATGTGAAAGAAAGGACTATTTTCAATAAAGGTGATATCCATGGTAACAAAGTATTTACAGAAAGATGGATGGAAGAATTTATAGCCTCATTGATGCAAAGAATACCCAACAAAAACACAAGCATGGGCCCTAGGAGTGAATTTAGTTTGGTTAGGACCATGACTTACATAGGTTGCACATCCGATTACCTGAAAGGGAACATCAAGGATGAGACGAGTGGAGGGGATACGATTCTTTGAGGCAATCTAACAATGTGTGGAAGTGAAAGACAAAGGAAGGCATGTAGTTGATGAGATGAGCAGTAGTGAAATTGGTATCACCCCAAGATAGGAAGGAAGGAAAGTGGACAACATAAGAGATCGAGCAACTTCCAAAAGGTGAATTTTTTTGTTCGGCAACCCCATTTTTTTAGGGGGTGTAAGCATAGAAACTTTGGTGAACAATTCCTTTAAAGGATAAGAACTCGTTAAGATAGTGGTTTTGAAACTCACGACCATTATCACTCCCAGGATTACAATCTTTGTATTGAATTACGTTTCTATGGTGTGATAGAAGTCCCAGAATATGGAGGTAACTTCAGATTTGTCAGAGATCAAGAAAATCAAAGTAAGAGGAGTATGATCATTAATAAATGTCACAAACCAACATTTCCCATAAGAGGTAGTGACCTAGGATGGTCCCCAAACATCACTATATGGACAAGAGTAAAAGGTCATATGGACTTACAGGGTTGCGAGGGAAACAAGACTCGATGTTGTTTAGCTTGTATGCACACATCACAAGATAAGGAAGAAACATCAACTTTAGAAGAGAAAAAAAAGATAAAGAAATAGGTATTCCATATATTTAAAGTTGGGGTAGCTTAAACGAAAATGTCACAACATAAGATCTTTTTCAGAAGTAGTAAAGTAGGAAGATAAAAGGCTCATCTTAGAAATGTTATTAGAGGAGGAATCATCATCAAGCAAGTAAAGTATCCTATTGTGCTGGACAGTGCCAATCATCCTCTTTGAGCTCAAGTCCTAAAAAGAAACATAATCAAGTAAGAATGTTGCTTTGCAGTTTAATTCACATGTAATCTTGCTAATTGACAAAAGATTATATGAAATTCATGGCACATTCAACACATTGTGTATTGAGAACCTATTAACAAAAGAGAAATTTACCTTTTTCCGGCAATGGGAGCCAAGAAGTCATCAACAATTCTTATCTTCTCATTCCTAGCACACGGAATATAGAACACAAAGTGTTCAGAGGTACCGATAATTAAATGATATGTGGCACTAGAGTCTAGGATCCAAGGATTCTTACTATCAATACTAATGAGACTAAAGGACTGAGGTACATATGACTGGTCAATAGCTTCAAGTGTGGTTGAACTAGCATGCTCACTCACATAGGAAGAGAATAATGTAGGGAACGAGGTTACCAGATTCTCAAAATACATTTGTACAAGAGTGTTAGATGTCGTCCCTATGGTAGCCTTTATTGTTGCAATTTGTTCTCAAAGCCCTTTTAGTTGTTGTTGAGTTATTCCTGAAGAAGAAGAGGAAGCTTGCACATTAGGGGTAGAATGTGCCAAAGATTCACCAAACCTCAAATATCGAGTGAATTTGAGGATTCCTAACATCAGGATGATAGCTAAGGTTAGTGGGTGGCAAGGCATATAGATTTGACTACAGAAGCAGCGATGGTTGGTCAGAACTAGGTGGCAACACATGAATCAGCACATGGGAGACATTGTAGATCGCGAATGAAGACAAGGGGTGGCAGCTAGGTCATTCGATGACATCTGAACAAAATGGGTCGATGCATGGACCTCCGCCAGCAGCGTGTGGCTGGTTACTAACATTGCAAATGATGAGAAAAGTTGTGAAAATATGTTTTCCACATTTTCTTAAGGCAGCAGAACCATTCATCCATGGTTGTGCTGGTATGAGCATCGACAGCAGCGATGACAACGACGCTAATACCGATGGTTGTGTCCTCTGTTTGGTTTCCATCACAAGTTGTGTTATCTAGGGTGTGATCACTATCTCACTCTGATACCATATCACATAAATTTACGTAGAAACTTAAGTACCAAGAGAAAAATCACAATATTTTTGTTCTTATTATTTTCTGATAATAATAGAGGTACAAAGTGGAAAAATATTTATAGGCAACACACGAGCCTAATTAAAAGAATAAGAAATGAGGACAAAGTAAATCTTAGAGATAACCTTGAAAATGGAAAAATAATAGAGAACAATTTGGAAAATAGCAAATTCTAAAAAAAAAAATTGATTTTTAGCAAAATTGCATAAGGTAGATTTTCTTTTACAATTTTTCAACCGATTTTACCCCTTGATAGTCTGAAACTCATTTTTTTCAGTTACAGTGTATTTGTGCAGCGTAAAATAATGGAATATAACACAGAATTACGATTATAGTATATTTGCATATCATTCAATTTTATAATAATATAAAATAGATATTTATGTTTCGAATTGATCTCATTTAACCAATATATGCTAGATTCATGCCTTCCATTTATAATAGATTATTGGATTTGTACACTTCAAATCAAATGTTTAACAAATTATTTTTAATAATATCGATTTATTTCACACTATTTAATTCACACCATAAAACCATTGATAATATTATTCCTTCAGGGTACGTTTCATAACATTTGCTTAATTCTTAACAACATGTTATTATATTTTATAAATACATAATTTTCTTATAACGATTCATTATATAATTTATGCATTGTACGTTCTTTAAGGTTTGGTTAATTCTTACTAATATCTAAAGATATCATACAAATTCACAATTTTTCATATTTATTCTTAATTGTTTTCGGATTATATATAGGAAAATTTTTTAAAAATAGTAGATTTTACAAAATATTTACAACCTATAGCAAATTCTATCACTGATAGTCATTGATATGCTATAGTGATAGAAGACTATCGGTGATAGAATCCAAAATTTTGCTATAACTTGTAAATATTTTTATTTATTTTGCTATTTTTAAAAATGCCCCTTATATATATTGTAATAAATATCTATTTTATCATTTGATTTTAAAAGTTTAGTTGAAAGATCTCCAAAATTTGAATTTAAAATTATAATTTTCCCTAAAATTATGCATTTGATATAATAACGGCTTCATATTAAAAGTGATAAATATTCATGTAACAAATATTCCATAAATGGATTGGTCATATTAACAATAATGAATTGACATTATTTAACGGGAATAAATGTTAATATAACCATATGTATGAATGATCAAATTTTCATTAAATTAATGATACAAACGTTAAATGCATCGAAATTAGGGGGAATAAAATCCTTTTATGGAACTATCGTTAAATAAGATATATTTTCCAATGATATTATTTACTATTATTTAAAAGTTTGTTTTAAAGTTTGATTTAAAACCACCAAAACACTAAAAAATATAATTTAAATGTCAATATCCCAAAAAATCCGTGAGAATAATATGATTTTTATCTAAAATTCTTTAATTGTACCATTTACCCTACATAGTTTTTTAATCAGGCTTTTATTTTATGGTACAACAGTATTTGAATGAATTTATTTTCAGTTCAGTGAAAAATTTCGCATTTATCATACGCATGTTCTAGAATTCTTTCACGTCAGCTGTCGACTTTATTGTTCATCTGTATTTTAATTCCTTTATCTTTATCCTCTACCGTTTCTTCTAATGACAATGCAACGTGTGTAGACTCTTTTTTATGGTAGATGGATGGAATTTTTCCAATATATTGACTACTGTGTGGTTGATGTATTCGTTTCATGCCCATCTTCATTTCAAGTATTCTTACAGTGCATTCAAGATAGACTTTTTTCATCTTTAGATCTTTCTGTGTGTCGCATTACTCTTTATTGGGATAGATGCAATAGTTCAAACCTTATTCGAATTGTTGACAAAGACATTGGCTTATGTTGATTATGTCAAAATTTCGTGACAATGATTTTATTGTGGTTGTTGATTCTGCACCTATTGGGTCAGTAAAAAATACACCGTGTTTGAACAATGAAGTAAATACACAGCAACCTACACACAATGTATCAGGAATTTTTTTACCTGTTTATACCAGTTATACAGGATAATACGTGTTTTATAGATACAGTGTATTTGATGCAAATAATAAGGTCAAATATCACATATAGTGTATTTGCAAACTACAATCAGGTTTGGAAAATATTAACTATAATATTTTTAGGATTGACAAGATTTTTCCAATATCACCTAAATATATGTCTATAATTCATAATAAATTTTTGGATTTTTAGTATTTAAATCAAATTAATTAACATTTATTTATTTAATTCATAAAAGATGTTTAATAAAGATTTTCCTAAAAAATTGCTAAAAGATTTTCAACCGTTCCTTATTCATTAGATTTCATAATATTTTGAATTCAAGTATTATAAAATCTAATCCCTAAAATAATGACAATCACTAATTCAGTATTTTTCATATGATTTATATTTTAAATTATTTTTAAAAAACTATTAGATAATAAATAGTACGTATGGTTAGTATAAAAAATGGTTATGAAAATTTCAACCATTCTCGAGTCATTATATTTCATCCTTACAATCGTGCTAATTATGATTATACACTTATTTTGGTTGTTTTTTATTTAAAAAAACAATTTATTGTGTCTCTTGTACCGAATAATTATTCTTTCATCTTGTGTTTTTTAATTATGTTAATATTCATATTTATTTTAATTAGATGTTTTATTTTGTTTGTGACGTTTTATTTCCAATCATCCTTGCTATGCATGTCTAAATCAAGAAGTATAATACGTGTTTATACCTTTTTATGTAGGATAATACCTGTTTTACAGATACTGTGTATTTGCATGATACAAATAATGGGACCAAATATCATACAGTCACAGATACAGTGTATTTGCAAACTACAATCAGTTTTGAAAAATATTAACTAATTTATGATATTTTCAGGATTGACAAGATTTTCTCAATATCTCCTAAATATATATCTATAATTCATAACCAATTTTCGCATATTTAGTATTTAAATCAAATTAATTAACATTTGTTTATTTAATTCATAAAACTTCTGTTTAATAAATATTTCCCCTAAAAAATTGGGGGATTTTCAACCTTTCCTCAATCTAATCCCTAAAATAATGGCAATCACTAATTTGAATTTGTAATATTTTAAACAATTTATTTTATTTTATTATATACCATATTTTCAATTTTGTTCTATTTTAAACCATTTATTAACAATTTATTAAATAATACATAATATATATTTTTAATAACAATTTGAATTTGAATTTTAAAATATATTTTTAATAACAATTTGAATTTGAATTTTAATATATATTTTTAATAACCATTTGAATTTGAATTTTAATATATATTTTTAATAACAATTTGAATTTAAGTTTTATAATTTAATTATGCCTCAATGACATTTTTGCAATTATTTAAATCTTCATCTTTTAGGTTTTATTAGAGAAAAGAAAAGAAGGAGATTGAGATAGGGGGCAGCTGACCAGAGACAAACACAATGAGAGAGATTAATTTTTTCATGCCAACAAGAGAGGAGAAGAGCTCAAAAGAATCTCGAAGAACTCATCGATTTGAGTGGACGAACTCACAAATGCGTATCTTGCTAAGATGTATATAAGTTTTGAATTATATGGTATAATTTCATGATTTTATCTTTATTATAATATCAACAATGCTCCCCTTTTGAATTCTTTGATGAATTGATGGTTTCAAATGGTTTTCAAACTTTTTTTAGGGTTTCGAATGAAAGTAAGCGGCCGAAATCCAAGGAAAAAAATGATCACTTGCAGAGATTTTAAATTTTGAGCTTTCCATTAATGGCAACTTTTCTAATCTTTATGTTTTTGGGGGGAAATTTTTATGTAGCATATATGTTATTTCAATTACAACGTATTTGAGGTTTAGGTGAACAATTGTATTTTACATATTGGTTATGGGCATTTGAGGGATTGTTTCATTCATTTATTTTTCTAATTTTTATGTTTTGCTATTTTAACAATTTAAATTTATTTTTGTTATTTTTCCGAAGTAAAAGTCATAATTTGTTATTCTTCTTGGCAACCCTAAATCTTAGCTACCCATGGGCTTTCAATATGACCTAAGCCCATTATTTCTAACCCTAAACACACTCATAAAATTCAATTTCCAATTAACCCATCTCTTTTAATAAAAAATTAAAGAAAAGAAACATAAATTAATTAATTAATAAAAAATGAGTGCCACGAGAAAGTTTTTTTTTCTTTTTTTATTTTTATCGATGACACAAAATTCCTTTTCTTTTTCCTTTTTTTTTAATTTTGGAAATGTGCAACCAAAAACATAAAAATATAAACATAAATCATTCATGAAAAATCACAAATTCTTAACCTTCCTCTAATACCACATGTAAGTTTTATTTTCATGATTACACAATAAAACTCTAACAATGTATAAAACAATAAATGTCAAGATCTTTGAGCTAGATGGTTTTCACAAATTAAATTTAGCTAGAGAATAACATACTTTGATTCATTAATGGTCTTCTAGGGGATTGTGTATCTCACACTCGACCTTCCTTTAGAACTTAATTATGTTTCTTGATGAAAATTAAGAGTGAACTACTTGAATAGGACAAGAGGATCAATCTCTAAGGTTCTATGTATAAATAACATCTATCATGCATTGTATTTAATTAAGTCATTATTTTTTACCTTAATAGACCTGATAAAATAATAAGCTCGAAAAAGATAAAATAGCATATACTGAGTAACATTAATAATAATATTATATTTAAATTAAATCGAACAGAAGAGGACATAAATTTTGATTGTGTTAATAACAATGGAACCTAGCTACCTAACAAAACTCAATCACATAAAATACACAAACTTGACTAAGACAAATCCAACATACTTACAAAAACTAGTGTATGACCGCAAAAAATAATCTCGTCCCAATGAAAAAACATATTTATAGGTGGGTATATAAATTTTTTAAGAAAACTTAACTAATTAATATAATAAATTCTCTACTTACAATAGGTTTATAGTTCAATCTAATTAAACTAAAATTTTAATATTAATGCTTTATTCATCAAAAACAAAAAATAAATTAAGATAAAATATTAAGAAATAAATAATATATACCTAGCTAATTAAATATGCAGGTATGTTACCCTAAATTTGAAAAAATAAAACGAATAAGAGAATAAAACAGATAAATTCTAAACTTTTATTATATTTGTAAAAAAATTTATTAATTTTATTATTTGAAATAATTTATTAATTTTATTATTTGAAATAATTTCTCTTTTATTAATTAACGTAACCCTAAACTTTTATGATAAAATGCATAATCATGTTTCTAGACTTTGAAAGTTATTTTTTCTTAACATTAAACTTTGAAATTTGTTTAAAAAGATATCAATGTATCGTCCCTTGAAATAATTAATTCTTCTTAAAGATCTGTTATAATAATGATGAAATAAACTAATCTAGAAATATAATTAAAATCTAAAAAAATGTATCTCAAACAAAAAAAAAACTAACAAAAATATAATGTATGAATAATTTTTATAGTTTAACCTATAATGTAGACAACGTAGGTAGTAAAAGCCATAATATATAGTCCCCTTGCAACAATTTATTCTTCTTAAGAAAAGATGTAGGTCAATGATGAAGAAAGGATCTAGGTGGTGTATGTAAATAGTAAATATAGATAGTAAATAGTAAATAGTAAATAGTGAATAGTGAAGGGTAAAGGGAAGGCTAATACTTTCATTTATTTTGGTTTGCACATATAGACATAAGCACAAATAGAAACTGCCATAATCATAAAGTTTCCCCCAAATTGTTAATTAAATGATGAAGATAAAATGTAAATTACCAAAACTGTGTGAAGTTTTTTCTTTAGGGTACTGACTGAATACGAAAAGAAAAATGTGGTAATTATTATTTTTCAAATACATAGATTGATGGATCGGCACAGCCCTAATATTCTATCTATTTTGTTGTTTCCCTATGAAAATAGGGTTTTGGATTTTTTTTATATATATAGCAATTAAATTTTGGGGTTCCAATATTTTAGGGCACTGTTTTTGCATTTGGATGTGTGACAAAATTGCCCTAACATCTTCATGCGTCATATGACTTCAAAACCTAATAACTCTTTTGTTAATTGGGCTAGTGTGATGGTATAAAATTTAGTGATTGGTTTGAGACAACGACTATTTAAGATTATAATTATTATCTCATATATTTTATACTATTTAAAAATTCTTAATTAGTCATTATAAATACTTGGACACATCATTGTTTCTATCGTAAAAAAAATTATGTGGCCGAAAAACTTCTATGGTATTTATTAATATAATGAAAAATTACGTCAGATGACAAAAAACTTTAAAAAAAACAGTCCATAGACATCGTTTTTGCATATTGCAAGTATGACAAATATGACACGTAATTAGATATATATCATAGGGCTATCAAAATGGTACCAGAGAGCTATTCGATTTTAAATTTGCTACTTTATTTAGTTTTTGCTTATGTATCGTGCGTGGACAAATATTTTATCGTGCGTGGACAAATATTTTAAGTATTTGTTGACGTGATTTACTTAACCAAAAACTACTTAAACCCCCCATTTTATTTTTTTTCACACTTCTTAAAAACCTTATTATGTGTTATTCTTACCCACGCTTTCTAAATACCTCTATTCTTTATCCCCTCCATTTTATAGATTTCATTTCTACTGTCCCCATTTTCCTAAAAAAAATCTCCCTTCCTTCTATCTCTTTCTCTCTTCCTCTCTTCCTCTCTTCCTCTTTTCCTCTCTTCCATCACTCTCACTCCCACGAACTCATCTCCTCCCTCACAAAAAATGTATATCATCGTCAAGGTCTGACCATTCACTTGATCGTCCGTCGTCATACCTCCAATCGTAAAAATAGACTTAATTTTTAGATAAAAATAAAAAGAGAAAACAACATTATCATCAAACGAACTTAATTCTTTAAAAAACACTTTTAATTTTTTTGTAATTTAAACCCTCGATCCTGTGAGGTATTACTTTGCATGTCAAATACGACTGACATGTGCTTGCTTTGGCCCATTCCAATGGTAATTGTTACCACTACTATTATTATTATTATTATAAAAGTTTCTTTTAAGTCTTTAGCTTTTGACCCTTTTTTTTTGTCTGGTTTTTTGTTCAAGGACCTTAGGTCTCTGAATTTGGACTCAATCAAATAAATAAATGAGATCACTGAATTATGAGATCACTGAATTCGGTAAGAATATATTGATTTGAGAATGAAAAATATTATATAAGATCTCAATTCTTTTTATTGAAAATATATTTGAAAAATGTGTGAGAAAGTACTCAAATATACTGTTTTTATTGGGTTATAAACTACGGTTTAAATTCGTGTTAATTTTTGAGGAAATTGTATTAAATAATAAAATTGTTGAACAATATTTATAAATATTATTTTAGATATAAACATAAAAACACTTTAAAACTTTGTTATATTTGTAAATATATATAATAAATATAACAAAGCTACTGAATATGATTTATAGAATGGAAACTTGGTTTAACTAAATTTTTTGTCGTTGAATGTTTCATATTTATTATGTTTTGTTTTCGGCTCTTTTCCATATAGTCAGTCTCTTTTTCTCTCCCATGCTCTTTATAAACCTAAAATAAATAAAACTATTAATTTCTTTATTTATTAGGGTAAAAATGAAGTGTACAAATTCATAATTTAGTATATAGGTCACGATAGGTTTGGAAGCAAATATTATATTTTATGTTACATGGCTAAAGAAAAATTAAAACAGAAAAAACTAAATTTAAAAAATATATATATATATATAATAGGTTAATTTTTATGAAGGTAAAAAAACACCAAAATATTTGCGACATGTGTAACAAAACCGAAAAATCCACCAAGTCACTAAAATATTTTCATAAATTTTAGATTTTCCCTTGTTATTTTCAAAGATTCGTCACTTCTCTTTCTTCTTCTTCTTGACGATTTATTCATCTTCTCTTCCAGATTTATTTAGCTCCTCTTCCAAATTTTTTTTCTTTCTATTTTTATTCATCTTCTCTTTCTTTCTTCCATCTTCTCTTCCAAAATATCAAATCATTTAAATATAGCTTTGATATAATCTAAATGTTCGTTTATCTAGTTAACACAATCGTTTAACATTGTCAACATGATCTTTTAAATTTGAAGTCCTTTTCGCATTGTTTAAAAAGAACTACATGATCGAGTTGATATGATCTAAACGATCCCTTACCATAGTAACACAATCATTTAGCATGGTCAACACGATCGTTTAGATTTGAAATCTTTTTTCGATCGTTTAAAAAAGAACTACACGATCGTGTAGATATGATCTAAACGATCACTTATCATAGTCAACACGATCGTTTAGATTTGAAGTATTTTTCCCATCGTTAAAAAAAACTACACGATCGTTAGGAGCGGATTTATTAAGAGGCCAAGGGGACACGTGTCCTCCCTCACATTATTGGTTTCTGTACTTTAATATTAATTTTAAAGTATTAGATTACAATATATATTAAATTTGGTTTCATTTTGTCTAAATTTTGTTTCTGCTATTGTGGTTGTGCCCCCTATATAAAATTTTTAGATCTGTCACTGCGATCGTGCTGATACTACCTACATGATCGTGTATCATGATCGTTTAGAAGAAGAATTACAAGCGCACATTAATCACATGTTGACTGGAATATTTTTTATATTTTTTATTGTGGGTCTGTGCACTTTTTCTATTTTCAAAATTTTTCTATACAGTATAAATATTTTGTCGATAGATTATATTTTTTAAAAACACCTTGTATAATATTTGAAAGAGTTTTTTTTTTTTTTTTTTTTTTTGACAAAAAATTTGATCACGACCTTTTTAGTCCTCTATCAATTCAGTTGAGTTAAGTTATTTATGTAAACAATAAACTCGATCTAGGCATTAATGAATAAGTTGGAGAATTTGTGCGACGAAAATAGAAGGTATATGGTTTTGCCTAAAAAAAAGAAAGATGTTAGTTTACATTATTTTTATTATTATTTTATATAATACAGATCTTGTTTAACACAATTTCTTCCTAGATTTTCAATTTCTAAAGTCAATTTGTAATTTTGGCCATCTTTTGAGAGTTGTATAATGTGGATTTGGAAAAGTATTTTTTTTAAAATAGTCTTTTGAGGAGAAATTATAGTAAATAACCAAAACTATTGAAAATACAACAAAATTTTAAATTCTATCGATGGTTGACAATAATAGACATTCATATACTTTTAATAGTCTCTATCAATAACACTCATTAAAACTATTAGAAGTCCATCCAGTGACAGATTAAAATTTTTGCTATATTTTGAAAATACCTTTGCTTTTTTATTTGAACAACTTTTTAATATACTAAAATACAAATGTTGACCACTAGACTTTTATGACCAAATTGTTATTAAAAGAACATGTATAATAATTTGTCAAAAACAACCTTTACACGTTACATTGGATCAACTTAGGTTTTTTAGTACATTTAAGACAAGAGTACTTGATTGAACTATGCTCGATTTGGTAGATTAATTTGACTAATTATCTATTATAGATCCAAATACTTTTTCAAAATAGATTATACTACCATTAAAAGAAAAAGTATATGTCCTTGGCTACATTTTCTTAATAGTATTTTTAAGGTTTATATTTCTTTTGTATCTATAGTTTATAAAAAATTTGAATTTAAGTTCCTTGTGATTTATTTTATTTTTCTCAAGAAAGTAGTTTCTATAATTTAAAACTAAAAATCGGATAAAAGTTCATTTCAATGAAAATTTTATCAAATAATTAAACTAAATTTTAATTATAAATTATAGATAATAAATTTAGGGATATTTGCAGAAATAGCAAAAAAATTATGATAATAGGACCATGTCACTACATTTTCTAAATTGTAAAAATAGTCAATTTAAAAGCGGATAACTCTCTGATAGCTCTTTGATAACTGTTTGATAGCCGTCTGATATATCTAATTACTTATCATATTTTTCATATTTGCAATATGTAAAAATGATATGCTATGAACTACTTTTTTTTCTAAATTTTTTTTGTCATGATGTAGTTTTCCATAAGTCTACATAATTTAACCCTAGTTTTAATCAAAAGTTCGTTGGGGACATGCAACAGCTAAATTAAAAGTGGTTCCATATGAAGTCAAATTGCCTGTGATTTTTAGTGATTCTAAAGAGATCAATCACTTTGGATGTTTCAATAAATATTAGTTCAATCTAATTTTTCTAAAGACTGGTTTTCATTTTTACCACCAAACCAGTAGATTTTTTCTTTAAAAAAATTTGCCAACCAAATATTATCAGAATGTGTTGTCAAACAAACTTCTGGACATATATATGGTTTGATCATAAAGTTTCAAATAATTAAATAATCCTAATAAAATTTATCTAAGAAAATGTTATCAAATCCTTATAGAGAGTATTGTTTATAATGTTTAAACCATAATAAATAAATTCTAACTTTAAAATTCATAGCCACATAGGACTATAAGTTTAAACTTTCTCTAAACCGATCAACTTTGTGATTAAAAAAAAGTTGTTCGTCATTTATTTAATGCATGTGGACTTGTGAAAATACACATATTTATGGTAGTCAAATTCTTTCTACATCGCTTATACATTTGTTTCCATGTCTGTCCTCTTCCGTTCCTAGAACATACTTTGGATGCTTTAAAAAAAGAGTAAGGGTTTGCTGTACTTAAGGCTGCCAAATTAATATATATATATATATACACATATATAATAAGAATAATAATAAAAGAAATTAATGGATGGAAAGTTGAAGAGACTATAGAGTATAGCTTGTTCCCATAGGAGTTAGAAAACTGTTTCAACATTTGTCTATCATTTTGACTTACTGTTTCACTTTTGAGTTGTTTATAAATAATAATAATAATAATAATACCAACCCCTTCCAAAAAAAATCTTTAATTCTCTTATATAATAATAACACACTTTCCTCATTTCTCACTCATTATTATTGTTTTTTTTCTTAATAGAGACAAAAAAAAAAATGGGAAGATCTCCTTGTTGTGATAAGAGTAATGTGAAGAAGGGTCCTTGGTCTCCTGAAGAAGATGCTAAGCTCAAGGATTTTATTGACAAAAATGGCACTGGTGGAAATTGGATCTCTCTCCCCCAAAAAGCTGGTAATTTTAGGGTTTTAGGGTTTTGAATCTGTTCTTTTCCCTTCTTCTTACCATAAAGGTAGGGAGATCACAATGTTAAATAATTGTATTACGCGTACGGTTTTCTTTGTTTAAGTGGGGTTTTTGAAGTCTTTTTTTTAGATCTCTCTTTGTACAATGAGTGTTTTTTCTTTTTCATTGCATTTGTGGTTGAGGTGTGATGAGGGTGCAGGATGTATAAACTTAGTTGAAACTTAGTTGAGATATCTCGGTTAATTTCTCTTTCTATCTTGTTAAAATAATAATAATAGTAATAATACTAAAATGGTTTTTTCTTTCTTTCATGTTTTGTGGATTATTATGGAAGGTTTGAAGAGATGTGGGAAGAGTTGCAGGTTGAGATGGCTCAACTATTTGAGGCCTAACATTAAACATGGAGGATTCACTGATGAGGAAGATAGAATAATTTGTACTCTTTTTTCCACTATTGGAAGCAGGTACATTTATTTATATAATCTTGATTAATATTTTATTAATCACTTTTTTTTTTTTTTTTTTGTAGAATTTATTTATTTATTTTTTTATGCATTTCTACATTATTATTATCTTCTTATGTTTAGAATAGTGTGTATAAACAATTAAATTTACCCTAACCAAGCTTACTTAAACATTACATAACAATATATATACAAGCATTTGCTTATATGGATATAGCTTGAGAACTTACAGGTGGTTGATAATGTTTATTTCATTTCTTCAAAAAACAAGTAACTTTAACTAAATTTTTTTAGGATTTTTCCCTTTCATCTTCTTGTGGATCTAGCTTGAGAATTTATAGGTGGTTGATATATCTCACGAGTGAAAGATCGAGTAAGCTTTTCTTAGGGTTTTTTTTTCTCTTTCTTTCTTTTTCTGGATCTAGCTTGAGATCGATCAAATTCGCAGGTGGTCAATAATCGCAACGCAATTACCGGGAAGAACGGACAATGACATAAAGAATCATTGGAATAGCAAGCTAAAGAGGAAGCTTATAGAAATGGAGAAGAAAGCCCAAATAACCACATCCAGAACCATACCATCTTCTCATAATCATCATCATCATCAAATTTTCTCATCATTTTCATCTCAACCACTCTCATCCCTAATCAACAAACATGATGACTACTTCAATGATATTAATTATTCCAATTATAACCTTTCCTCCCCTCCTTCAACAACAATCAAAAGCTTTGAATCTCTCATTTCATCAATCCCATCAAATTGGTCAAACAACAATAATAACATTAGCTCTAGCCCCTGTCTTGTCCAAACACAAGAAACAACCAACTTATTGAGTAGTAATTCCTTGATGTATAATCATCATAATCCATTGGTACAAATGAAAGAAAGCTGCTTATTAGGGTTTGGAAGTGAAGGAAGTTGCAGTTCAAGTACTTCTGATGGAAGAAGCTACACTCAAATCAACACCACTTCAGGGATAATGGGATTTCAAAATAATAATAATAATAATAACCCTAATTATTATTATTATTATTCTGATAATATTATGAATTATATCGATCATCAACCAGCTGCTAATCTTGAGTACTCTTACATGGAGGATGAAAACAAAACATTACTAGAAAATTTCATGTACTGAGAAAGGGGGTAAAAAGGTCAGATAAATTTATCTTCTTCGTTTTTCTTTTTTTTTTTTTCTGGGGAAGATTAATTTTTCTTTTGTGTTTTGACAGCACTTGGGTAAAATTTTCTTCTGATTTTGTGCACTTTGTTAATGAAGGTAATTTAATGATGTGAAACTGTTGGTACAAACTTTGTTTTTTTACTGTAGTTGCTCCAAAATTCAAGGCTAGTTTATGTTTTTTTTTATGAAAACTAGAAGGTTTTTTAGCATAAAGGAATGATGGTCCAATGGCTGAATTGAAAGGAAAGAAAATAACAGTGATTTGAAATTCATTTAATTACCATATCTTATAAAACCAAATATTGATATTTATAATCATTCTAAAATTAAAAATAATCCAATATATAAAAAGCTAATGTTGACAAAGATTTGATATTTTGTATTTTTTTTAGTTTTTTTTAATTTTTTTGGCTTTCATGTCAAGTTGGTGTACTCCAACATGTTTTGAACTAGAAGCTAAAAGTGATGTTGGAGAAATGAATAGCAAGAGTTCAAATCCCTAAAACCATGGCAATATAAAAAAAAACCATACATATGGAAGTACAAATATATTCCATAAGGTAATAGTATAAAAACAAAAACAATAAGGGAAATATACAGTTTCAAAGTATAGTATTTCTTGAAAATCTTTTTAGTAGGTGCCAAACTAAGTCTTAATTAAATATCAATAATGGCAATCAATGAATATTTGTGAAAGAGTTGAGAACATCTATTGTTTATATTATACTATTGTTACTTTTATGTTTGACATTTTTTTACACTACAATTGAAATATTGATTCACCTAATTTCGTGTCAATTTGAACCTATAAAAACGACGAAAAATATGAACATGTAGCAATAAAATTACTTCAATATGGATAATAGTTATGTGTTTTTAGAAAAATATTGAGAAAGATAGAGAGTTTTGTATTAATTATGTGAAGGCCATGCTTGTTGTTTATAGGGGTTAGTAGTAGAGCTATGGAGCTATTGAAAAGACATTTCAGACCCTGCAAAAATCACTACACTTTGAAGAAATGATGGGATGGTTTTGACCTTTTGAATTCATCTGCCTCTTCCCTCTACTACTTCAACCTGCAGAGCCTGGCTTGGAATAATATTAAGTCCCACATTAGGGTTTTTATTCTTTTATTTTTATATTTTTTATTTTTCTTCAGAAACTAGGCTAACCCTAGGTTGGATTAAACATGGCAAAATGATTTTTTTTAAAAAGAAAAAAAACCCTATTGTTTGAATTTATTAACTCCAACTTTTGGCTTTTTCGGCATACTTTGTCTTTCCATTTTGTTTGATTTTAGTCTAAGACGTTATCTCTGTGATCTCCTGATATAATATCATCTTTAACTCTTTCATAACCCCACCATAGATTTGGTGAAATAATTTGGATAGGACTTATATACATATACCCACCCTTATTGAAACGATATGGATATTAATCTAATATATAATATCAAACAAAATACATTTAATGTTGTAATAAATATGAATGACAATAAAGTAAACTTAGAAACAAACATAGATAGAAAGATATATATTAATAACTTAGTTGAGTACAATATCACTTACGTTGAGAGGGACAATATGTCCAATGAAAAGAAGTTTGATTAGTAAAGAGTTAAGTGATTATAATGAAATACTAATAATTTTTTAATTAGACATCTTCTACTATGACCTACGTACAACCTATTACAATGGTGTACTTATTTGTCAGATATCTTCTATCGTGAGTATGTGACATATGTACAACCTATTACAAAGTACTTATTATATTTGTTAGATGTACAACCTATTACAATGATACTTATTTGTTAGATATCTTCTATTGTGACACATACAACCTAATATAAATGGTATTTATTTGTTTGATATTCAACCTATTACAATGGTACTTATTTAATTTGTTGCATATTTTCTATTTGACTCACGTAAAATCTACTGTGATCTTTAGTGATAACTAGCTAGGCTACGTACTTCTAAACATGAAATACTCTTTCTCATTATTATAATATTCTCTTCGGCCTAGTCTTGTTTGAAAAGTAATTCCAAAAACAAATTCACTTAGATTCTTTCTAATTAAGTATGTGATCCTGTATCAAGACAATCAAACTTAGACTCTCATAATTATAAGTTAGTATCAAATTTCTTTATAAAAGTATACAATTGGATCAACCCTCATCAATCAAAACTCAAAGACCATGCTTGGCAACAGGTTTCACGTAGAAGTTCACAATATTTCCTTTTCAAATAATAACACTTCACTACACATATGAGCAAACACTCAAATAATATACATATGAGTTGTACGCACGTACAAACAAAAGAACTCATATAACATTAAAAGATAAAAGTTTTTGTCGACATTTAAATTGTCAACATTCTGTACATCGTCGGGATAGAGAATAAATGTTGACATCAAAAAGGGCGTCAGCTTACAGAGACTGTCCTGAAACCATAGTGTAGGAAATAAATGTGTCCAAACCACTTCAGCTTCAATTTCGTTAGCCCACTCTTCTAGTCAGTAAGTTGACCATAAGTTTCGGTGTTCTTTAAGCTTCAGTTTCAGATGGATCTTCAGCTCAACCACATCTCCATTTTTTGGGTTGCATGTAGGTCATTGAGGTCCCTATTTTTTAGTTTACAGTTGGGAGACTATCACTATAAATACAATGCCTCACAGGGATTTCAACAGACAACAAAAATTAAAACTCGCTCTTCCAAAAATCATCTCTTTCATTTCCTATCCAGCTTTAAATTTGTTCTAAGCAATCTTTGTTTGTTTCCATTCCTTATTCCGATGAGTGCACGTCTGAGTAAGGGAGTTGTGTTAACCTTGGGGCGCAACTAACAACATGATTGACACCTCGGAGCAACCGGTAACAAAATTGACATCTCGATCAACCGTAATTGCTTTCAGGGTAGTGGTTCGTCACGGCACAGTAATTTGTTTTGTGTTCAACATTCTCTTTATATTATTCAACAATAAGAAAGCAATTATCCACAATGTCGATCAAGACCTCCAACAAAGTTCTACCAGATCTGTCTAAACTCTAGTCGCTTGATTGGAACAAACTACCGCTGATGGTTTCAAAAATTATTAATCTTCTACGAGCACCTGGAAGCCGACTATGTTCTTACCACCGATCTATCTTATGATCCTCCAGCAATCGTTTCAGTACCTTCTGATCCAGAATTATCCACGGGTCCTTCTATCGTTGTTTCTGACCAACTGAATAAGGTATCCACAGTCGATCTTGAGAAATACACAAAGGACAACAAGATAGTTCGTGGACATCTGTTGAACCACATGTCATATTCAATGTTCGATCTGTTCGTGGCTCAAAAAATTGCCAGGATATATCTGAAGCATTTTGAAATCTCGATACGGTGGAGATGATGCAGGAGGGAAAAAGTATGTGGTTGGAAAATGGTTGTAGTTCCAGATGACAGACAACAAGCCTGTTGTGGAACAAATTCATGAATATAAAAACCTGGTGGCAAATATTCTATCTGAATGAATGAAGATGTGTGAAATACTCCAACCGAATGTTCCGCTTGAGAAATTTCCTTCCTCGTGGAACGACTATCGAAATCACCTAAGGCACAAAAAGAAGGATTTGAACCTTCAGGAGTTGATGAGCCACATGCGCACATAAGAAGCCAATAGACTAAAAGACAAGCTACCTCTACAAATCTAAATTCTATTAGTGCTAATATGTTATGTCTGTGGAAAGGAGGGACATAAATCTTACCAATGTCATCAAAGGAAAGGGAGACCAAACCAGGGACCGGTACCTCAAGCCAATCGTGTTGAACAAGATGACGAAATCATAGCAGCTGTTGTGGAGGTCAACCTAATTGAAAATAAGACTGACTGGATTCTCGATACTGGAGCTTTATAATTAAGACACTTCTACACCAATCGAGAACTTCTTCGTGACTACAAGGACTCTACATATGGAGAATGCGTATTCATGGAAAACTCAACCATCGTAGTGTTGGATTGGTATGGCAACCTTAGAGGAGGGTGAATAGGGTCTAATTAAACTTTTTAACAAATAAAAAGTAAATTCAACTAATTAGATATTTTTTAAATTAAATAAAGGAACTTTGTAAAAGGTTTAGGGTTGACATCTACTTGCTTGACAATTAACAACCTAGGCAAGGAAACATGTCATCACGTGAGGAAAACGCACTAGAAGACAAGAATGGTGATTGAAATGACATTACTTCACAGTGTCAGAGTCAGTGTTGACACGCTCAGTGGAATAGAAGTTTCCCACCAAAAAATAGTCTATACAAGCACTTCATCTTCACCAAGTAGAAAAAAGTTTATATGGGCAAGGGGCCCTGGATGGGCCAAAACCTAAAGAGTTGGTGGCAAGCACCGACGGATTTAGTATAGGCCCAGGGGGGGCTCGAGCCCCCCCTCAACTTTATTGTCTTTAAATAATATATATAAACAAAACGAATTAATACTTAATATTTGTAGACAATTTAGTGGTATTTATGCTTGTCAGCCCCCTTTCCAACCAAGATTCAATCTTACTTATGTAGTTTTTTTTCCAGATTTTTATTTTTCCTCTAAGTTACAACTCGAAGCCCCCTGTCAATAAATTTTCTGGATCTGCCACTGGTGGCAAGGATTATCCTAACCACCGTGTACAGCACTCCTTCATCTTCTTCAACTAGATTGTAACATAAAAGCTTAGAGTTTGACAGGAGAAGAGTCCATTCCCCTTTTCCCCTAACTTGTATTTCACTTTCTCTCTCTTTCCATTTTACTATTTCTTTACATTGTATTCAATTATATTGTACATTGGCCGAAGGCCTTCATTCTTTAATACAATGTATCTTTATACACTTTTCAATCCATTCATGCCTCTATTGTTCATCTGTCAATGTGTTATTAGTAGTTAGATATGTGATAGGTTCTTGATAAAGAGTCTAGCTTATAAGGCTTATCACATTAGTTGAGTTATAGTCATCACTTGGCCAGTGTCAATCGCCAACTACTCGAGAGGGCAAGTAGCAAGGATAAGACTAATGCACTCAAAGAGGAGTTTGGCAACAGACTCCACCTTAGTGAGATAACTTTCAACATTTGTGTCCTGAAAGGTGAACAAGTGCGAACATTAGGCGTTGAGAGGCTGTTGTCCTTAAACGAGAAGTTCAATAAGTATTATAAGCAAAGTCTTCTAGATATAGCCCACCTAATCAAGCATGGTCATTTGCATCCCGAGAGGTTAGCAAGTGTGGCGTTTAAACACTTTGAGAGAATGTCTCCTTAATCATGTGTTGATTATGCAAGTTACATCGCATCAAGGCTCTCGCATTCTTTAATCATTTAATAATGTGTAGACCTTCCTTCACCTTTTTCTCGCATATAATTTTGTTCATTTAATCTTTCATCTTGCCACATATTATTCTCTGTGCATGAGTCTCTAGGGGTGTAAGTAAGTAGTTTTAGTTATCTTTATATTCTTTCTATTTAATTGTCATAACACCTAAATGATAAGTGGATTCTAGAACTAACGTCTGTAAACAATTCCCTGCCCTGGATCACCCAGGTAAACCTACTATTTGACTTGCAATTGGGCAAGCAGTAGGAAAACTTGTATGAATCACACGATAAAGAGGTACAATGCAAATGGTAGAGTTAAGCTCGAACAAGAGAAATCACAAATAAAATTATACAAAAGATTGAAGATTTAAAGCTATAGAGCTAGGATTAGAGTTGACAAAGAGTCTGGATCTATTAAGTTAAGTATCCAGTAAGTGCATGAATGTCTTCCCAAAGCTCATTGATTGATTTTTCATGGTTTTTGAAGATTCTGCTATTCCTCACAAGTCAGATGAACCACAAAACCACAACAATGGTGTTGAAAATAACAGTGACTTTTCTATTCTTTTGTTTAATGAAGCATAGGTCATTGCAAAGTGAGGCCAACTTGTGATTGTTATTACTCCAGCTAATCAGGTTCTCAATTTTTTCTAGAAGATTTTGGGCAATAGGATAGAAGATAAAGATGTGATTGATATCCTATGAATGTTCCTTGCAAAGAATGCACCAGTTTGGGTTGAGACTCCAATTTGGGAGTCTTCTTTGAAGCTTTTCAGCTATATTGATGCATTCATGTATGAGGACCAAATGAAGCATTTACATTTCTTAGGTATCCTTGATTTCCACAGGTTTTTGAAAGTGCTCATATTAATATTTGTCTCATCTCTTTGCTGAACAGAGAAAATCTTTTTTTATTGAGGCAATGTTGAAATTTCCATTAGAGTTAAGTTTCCAAATCATAGTGTCTGGTCCTTTGTTGTTACAGGGGGCAGTGATGTAGGATTTCAATTCATTCCACTGTTGGAGTTCATAACTTTTTAGAGTCCTTCGAGACTGGAAGCCTCACTCTAATTTATTTTTATTCCAAACTTCCTTAACACTTTTCATTTGAGAGGATAAAGTATTTTTCTGTATATAGATAGGGGGCTTTTTCCATTCCAAGCCCCTTTCCAGAAAGAGACTTTCCTTGTTGTTAACTTTCCAATTTTATTACATGAGCAAGGAACCAATCCAAACCTTTGGTAAGAGATCTTCAAGGGGCTTTTAGGCTGCTATATTTTTCATTTGTTGGTATTTCACCAATGTAGGCTTGGTCATATTTAATTAGCAATGATCAATCTTTTCCATAATGGCATTTTTGTTCATAAAAAAATCTCCATAACCATTTGTGAAGCAGTGCAAAGTTTGAATCAGTAACCCTATTGATGCTTTATCTTTTGGAGAAGTGATGATAGACCATCTCCTTAGGTGTATGTTGTCTCGTCCCACACACGTCCTTGCTTAGTATGCAAAATGCGGTGTGATTTGAGCATCTTGACATGTTAAATGCCAACACACTCACCTTGAGCTCCTCAAGCTTTGCTTAATTGCCTAGTCTTTTTGACTTAAAACTTAAGAAACATACTTTGGCGATATAAACAACTTAACACATTGAAAAAACCAACTCATACTTTTATTAACTTTTAGCTATGTGTTTTACAATAAGCTTTACAAACACAAACAAAATACAACTCTTAAAGCATAAACTATAATCATCTTAGCAGCCTTCTCGCCTAGCAAACCCTTCAACCTTCCCTTACTTGGCCTTAACATCTTATTCCAAGAAGATGAGATTTAAAAACATAAGTCTATAGACTCAGTGAGGTTTTAATAAATCCTTTTCGCAATACCTTTACAAATATCATTTTTTGTAACATAAAAATAGAAATACCAGTTCATAATAACATATCATTTGTATACATGCTTCATCTTGCATAAACACACATTAGTTACAAAACAATCTTTTAACAAAGGATCCTGAATCATTCTCTACGCTAGGCCACATAACTTCACGTTTAGACTACCGTATTTACAGCATCCGAGAATATACAGATTTGTCCTTGTTGCTCAGGTCGAGACGCAATGCACATCTTTTATACATTGTCTCACCTTAAATCACCATTAGCCACTTTCATCCCATGGTGGTCTTTACTCTTTATATACACATAACAGTTAGCTTGTCAAATGATGTAACTAATAGTTTGAAACAATTCATAATCAAATCATACTTAAAACATATATAACATTTTTATGTAAATCTTTTTAAAAACATTTACAATGAAACTCTTCATTTCAAATCATTTAAGAACATATAAGGAAACTAAAAATAATTTAAAACTTTTAAGAAAACATTCACAAACTGAGCCTTAACCCGAATTTCTTCTACTTTCTTCTTCTTTTTCTCCTGTACACAAATCAGCAGTACTTCAGCTCTTAAGCTTTTCTCTTCAAAATTTCAGAATATCCACAATTAAATGATTGAACTGCTCTCCCTATTTGTACTACTTCTTAAACAAGCTTAGTCACCCTTAAACTCATGTTTGCTTGCCAGTTCCCTCTCTCAGTGGTGCACGTGTAAGCTTAAGATTCAAGCTAATCATGCTTAACATAAATTCTCCACGTGGCCCATTAAACATCCTTAGAAATTTTTTCTGAATTTTTCTTGCTCCTTTTCGCCCAGTCTTTTCTTCTCACGGAGCACCTTAGTCGCATAGTAATACTTGGACTTCAAGTCTTCCTCACGAACTACCATAGATATCATCTTCTTATTGCCTAATCTTATTTCAAAATGCCTTCTTTTAGTTAAAATGCCTATTTCAGACCACTTAGCCAAATTTTATTCTCTTAACTTTTAATTTAGATACAGGTCTTACATTGTGATTCTCCTCATTTGGGTCTTTTCAAAGAAAATTTCTCCAATGTCATCCAATGTTTCTGCATACACCGATTGGGGCTTTGAAAACAGAGAGTTGATAGCTAGGAAAGCTAGCGAGGGTGCAATTAATAAGTGTATTTCCATCTGCTCATTTTTTGTGCATCTTGTTAGTGATATTTTTTCAGAAATTAACGGAGGATGGTTTTCCACCCAAAGGAATACCCAAGTAGTTGATAGGTAGGAACTGACATTTAATGCCCCAACAGGTTGCCACTATCCCAGCTCTATTAGAATCCACATTTATGGGAGATATGGTGGATTTGTTCAAGTTTATATTGAACCCCAAAGCGACTTCAAATAAGTGTATAGCATTCCCCAAATTGGCAAGAGATACATCGTTGTCTTTCACAAAAAGAAAGATGTCATCTGCAAACAAGAGGTGAGTTCAGTTGTATTCAGTTTTGAAATCCACACCCTTTATTTTGCCTTGTTGCCCCAATTGATAAGAAGTCTACTAAGATAAGCCATAACAATAACAAATATGAAGGGTGATATGGGATCACCTTAACGAATTATTCCTCTGTTGGTTTAAATTTTTTCACTGGGTCTACCGTTAATGACAATGGAGTATTGCACACTAACTATCTCAGCTCTATTAGAATCCACATTTATGGGAGATATGGTAAATTTGTTCAAGTTTATAATGAGCCTCGAAGCGACTTCAAATAAGTGTATAGCATTCCTCAAATTGGCAAGAGATTCATCGCTATCTTTGTCAAAAAGGAAGATGTCATCTGCAAATAGGAGGTGAGTTCAGTTGTATTCATTTTTGAAATCCACACCCTTTATTTTGCCTTGTTGCCCCAATTTGCTAAGAAGTCTACTAAGATAATCCATAACAATAACAAATATGAAGGGTGATATGGGATCACCTTAACGAATTCCTCTGTTGGTTTAAATTTTTCCACTAGGTCTACCGTTAATGATAATGGAGTATTGCACACATGAAATACAGTATTTTATCCATTTTCTCAACTGATTTTGTCAAAGGCTTTCTTAATATCAAGCTTAATCACAAACTCTTTGATTTTTTTTGTTCAATAATCAATAGCTTCATTAGCAACGAGAATAGCATCTGTTATTTGTGTGAGACTCGTGCCTAAGAAAGGCAAGATTTGACTAAGTGTTTAAGAGAAAGCGTAATGACTAGATTAAGGGGATAAGAAGTAGGCATTTGGAGTTCCTTGTGAGATAAAGAAAAGGCGAGGAAGCTTTGATCGAGGACTAAGTTTTCACAAACCAAAGACTAGGCCGGAAGAAATAAGGAAACTTCTGATAAATTTCCTAAGGATATTTAATAGGTCACGTGTAGGGGTTTAAGCTAAGCACGGTTAAGTTAATCATTAAGCTTCCACGTGCACCACTAAGAGTAGGAGTTGGCAAGTTATTAAGAGTTTAAGGGTGACTAATCCATTTTAGAATTAGTATAAATAAGGAAGTGAAGTCAAAATGTTAAGTGTTATTATTCTGGAAAATTGAAAAGAAAGCTAAGTGTTGAGGTGTTGCAAGTGGCTACTCGAGAAGAAGAAGATCAGAAGCAAGTGAAGAAGCAAGTGAAGTCTAAGGCAACTAAATTTCTAAGTTTGTGAGTGTTTTCTTCAAATGTTTATATGCTAAAGGATTTCTTTAAAAGTCTTTACTGATATGAAGTAATGATTTCTATATAAGAATTACAAAGAGATTTTATATGAAATGTTCACGCTTTGTTAAAGAATTTTTTTCATGTTTCTATTGATTGTGAAATGGTATTCAAACCATTAGTCTTCCTCGTATCACTAAGCTAACTATTATGTGCACATAAGGGTAAAGGTAGCCATGTAGTAAAGGACTACATGGTGAAATGACACCAACCAATGTATAAAAGATGTGTATTGTGTTAGGTGGCCTGAGCAACAAAAAATGAATCAGGATATTCTTGGTTGTTGTTGATAAAAAGAACATCACGGTAGTCTAAATGCGAGATGATGAGTCTTGATGTAGAGAATGATTCAAGTTCTTGGTGAAAGAAATGTGATTGACTAATGTGTATTCATGTGAAAGGTTAGGCGTTTTGGTGTAACGCGATAAGAGAGAGTCAGTGAAGATAAGTTTAGCATTTCAAGGGAATGCTTAATCTTGAGTTGACAGTTGGCTAAGTATTGAGTTTAAGATTGGATCCATGGCTTGATGAATTATAGATTAATGCGTGTAAAGTGTTTTAGTGATGGTTAAGCAGATTAAAAGGATTAATATAAATAAAAGATAAAAGGAAAGGGATGCTAATGTGTGATTTATATGTTTTATTAAAATGAGGCATTGAGAGCCTGTTTATGAAAAGAGTTACTGTGATTGTATTGTATTCCCAAAAAGGATTTCAAAACCTTCACTCACTAAGTATTTGACTTATGGTTTAAGTTTCTCTTTTCCAAGTTATCAGGCACTCAAGCTAAGAAAAGAAGCGTAAGGCGAGCAAACTAGGTGTTTAAAGTTTGGAAGTTGTTGAAGGCGTTTAAGTTTAATATTGATAATTAAAGATGTGTGTAAAGAGTTAATTTGTAAAACACTTGGCTTAAGAAATAAGAAGGCGTTTATGTTAAAGAGAAGTTGATTTTTATATTATGTTGCATTGTGTTTATCAAAGTTGAGTTGTTTGATTTTGGTCATTGAAGTATTCCACTTACTAGGCATTCAACGTGCTATCTCGCAAGGAGATACGCGTTGAGTGTCTAGGCAGCACGTCTCCACTAAATCGCATAAAGTGACTTTAGGGGCGCGGCATGACAGTAGTTCCTCCAGGTTTGAACCAATAACCTATTTGAGACCTAGCTTGTCTAGATCAAATAAATATCTAGAATTTGCCAAATCAACTAGATCAAAATTTGATTTATTTAAATACAACAAGCCCACATCGACTATTCCTTGGAGATAACAGAGTATATATGCTTAATTCCATTCAAATATCTTTTTGTTGTTGAAGAAGAACTATATCTAGCTAATACATTTATTGAAAATGCAATATTTTGTCTTGTATTATCAGCAAGATACATAATTGCATCAATTTCACTTAGATATGGTACTTCAAGACCAAGAAGTTCTTCATTATTATGTCAAGGTAGAATTATATCTTTCTTCACATCTAGTGAATGAACTTGCATTGGAATGTTCAATGGATGTGTTTTATGCATATAAAATATGTTCAAAATTTTTTTTGTATAAGTTGACTAGTGAACAAATAACTCATCTACTAAATGCTCAATTTGCAAGTCAATGAAAATTTGTGTTTTTTCGAGACCTTTCATATCTCAAATTCTTTCTTAAGATATCATATTATCTTTGAAAGCTATTCAATAGTTCTAATTATATTTAAATCAACATATGTTATAATAGTAAATCATGATTGTCGTCACATGCTTGAGATAACGCAGAGCGGTCGACGTCCTCAAAAGAGTTAATTTTAAAAGAAATTGGAGTCGCCACCAATCTTTTTTACAATATGATTGGACACCAAAATAAAGTAAACAATTTTTTAAAAAATGGTCTGAAAAATAGAGTTGAGTTCGGGAGTCATTTGTGTATAGGGAAGAGAAGGTATTAGCACCTCACAACACCCATTTAGAAAAACAGTGGCCAAATTTTAAATTTTTTTAATTTATTTTAAAACTAATGTCAATACCTCAATATTTAAAGCAATGATCTCATAAAATAAGTGGAATAATATTCCATTAATTAGACTATATATTGAGAAAATTTTCTTACCTTAAGAAAACGAAAATGTATTACAATTTCTCTAAATCTATCATAGGCTAGTCTTTGAATAAAGATTTAAAAAAAACATTGATTAAATTCATTTTTTATTGGGATCACACCTTGGACTCACCTCAAATTTTCTAGATTCTGTCGTAGGATTTTATTTAAAGAAAACGGTTAAGTTATTAGAAAAGATTGATTTAGGAAACTTTATGAAATCATAAATTAAATTTTGATGGTTTTGAAAAGCATAAAAAATTTATAACATTAGAGACAAATTTGCTAAATTATTAAAAAAAGAATTTTTATTTTAAAACGTAAAAAAATTTTAATTGAAAGGATTTTAAAACATTAAAAATTTTAAATACAAAGAGTTATATTTAAGTGCATATAACAATAATTATTATGATAGTAATGTGAATAAGTAAAAGAAAGGAAACATAATAACAATAAATAAAATAAGGAAAGAAAGAAAAACAAAAGGAAAAGAAGAAGGAATATATAAATAAAGAAAGAAGGAAAAAGGAAAAGAAAAGAAAAGAAAATAGCAGAGGGTGGTTGCCGCCTATATAAAAAAATAAAAACAATAATGATAAAATTAATAAGAATGATAATTATTATTATTATTATAATCAACAATAATGATAACAAACATAATAAGTAAAAAAACAAAAAAAAACAGTAATAGTAATAAAATAAAAAATAATAAAAAACAATAATGATAATAGTAATAACCATAATAATGATAAAATTTCATCTATTTCTCGTTCTATCTCTCTATATTTTAGAGAAAAGAAAATCAAGGTCAAGGGTTTGAATTTTAAAAAACAAAGTAATGAAATTATTATAAATAAAAAAAACAAACATTTTTCTTATGTTTTTTTTCTTTCTCCCTATTTTTTAGAAAAAAAGAAAAATGCTAAAGGATTTTTTTTAAAAAAATAATGATAGAAGAAAAACAAAGTCACGAGAAAAAATAAAATTTGCATTATACATTTTCTTTTCTTTCTCTCTATCTTTAAAAAAAAAATAAGGATTCGAATCCCAAAGAATATTACTTGTTGTATGAGGTCCGGATCCTTGGGAGTAAAATTCTACCAAATGCAACATCTAACTAAGTTTATTTTAACATGAAATTTGATTTGATAAAGAGAAAAAAAAAAAAAGTAAAGACGCGTAATGAAATGAATAAGAAAAATCACATTTTGTAGAAATTTTCTTCCAATTCGCAGAGATTCTCTAAAGAATTTTTTTCTAAGAAACTTTCTTCCTCCTCTACCAAATGACAAAGGTCACTATTTATAGACCTGGGGTGTACCACAAATTAGAAAAAATTAATAAGAATAAAATCAAAATTGGATATTATATGAATAAAATAAATTTTTATTTTTCTAAAATAAATTTTCATTTTCCTAAAATAAATCAAGTAAATTGAATGAGACATTTTGAGATTTTGTGAAAAATTAATAAATCAAAGGGAAATTTTTAAAAATAGTAGATTTTACAAAATATTTACAACTTGTAGCAAATTCTATCATTAATAGTCATTGCTATGTTATAGTGATAGAAGACTATCAGTGATAGAATCCAAAATTTTGTTATAGCTTGTAAATATTTTAATTTATTTTGCTATTTTTAAAAATGCTCCTAAATCAAATGGATATTAAAAAAAAATTGTTTAAAATTGATTTTCTTTTTTTCCTAAAATGATATAAATAAATCAAAAGTAATATTAGAAGATTTTATTTAAAACAAATAAATTTCTTTTTTTTCTAAAAGAGTATAAATGATAGATGTGATATTAAAAGATTTTTTTTAATAAATTGATTTTTTTTTAATGATAAATATGTCCATTAAAGAAATTTTTTTAAAAAAATGATTGTTATAAGAAAAAATAAAAATCTTAGTCATTATTTTTTAAAAAAAAAAAGAATATAAAAAAATGTAGGATAAAATTAGGTGGCTACAATGATTATGATTCATTTATGAGATCGCATGGACATATTGGATGATTTTGATTTTCTTTTTTTCAACAAATATTTACTCAGACGATTGTACCATATCCGTTCTAATTGTTTTAATCCATATAGTGATCTTTGTAACTATATTTAATATAGTTTTCAAATTTTTGATTTATATGTTGTAGGTATCTTAAATCCTTCTGAGAATTTAATATAAATGTCACTACTAAGAGATCTATATAGATATGTTGTGACTACATTCGTAAGATACATGTCCAAATTTTCATACACATTTAGGTCATTTAAAAATCTTATTACAATTGCATCCTCCACTAGAGAATATTTCTTCTCTTAAACAATAACAAGTCTTTGTGAAAGACCTAGTGCAACTAATCCTGTTTTATCTTAACCTTATTATTTTCATTTATTTTTCTTGCAAATATTCATTTGTATTCCACAGGTTTGGCACCTTTTGGTGTTTGAACTATTTGTCCAAAAACTTGACTTTTTGAAAATGAGTTTAATTTTGCCCCAATTGTTTATTTCTACAAAGACCATTTTTTCTCAATTAACATTCTTCAACAGATTTTAATTCAGGATCCTCATTTTTAGATATAGTATCAATAGCAACATTATATGCAAAATTGTTGTCAACAACTACATTAGTTCGATTTCATCTTTTTCCTATTATGCATAGTTATCAAAATCTCATTATTATCCTTATGTGTTTTATCTTATTTGACACTCTTTTGTGGAATCAAAATTTAGATTTATTTTAGAACACTCATATCCTTAATCGAGTTGTTTGAAATCTTTTCTTTTTTTTAGGATTTTTATCTTTGAAGCCCACTAGTCTACCATGCTTCTAGCGTGTTCTAGACTCATTAATGACAATTTGCTGTTTTGAGATATCAAATTTTGATGGGACATTTACAACTGATATATGTGACTTAGTTACTTTCTTTGTATCTATAAATGCATTTGGTAACTGATTTGCTATATTTTGAAAATTAATTATTTTCTAAACTTCAAGTTCACATTTATTTGTATGGAAATCTAAATGAGAAAATAATAATGCATTCCATATAATTTCTTTTTCCAACTTCTAAATTCTTTCCTCTAATATTGGAAATTTTGTCTCACTAAAATGACAATCAGCAAATTCTGTAGTAAATACATCACCCGTCAAGAGTTCAAAATATTTAATAATTAGTGGGGAATCAAATCCAACACATATTCCCAACGGCCTCCTTTGAGGATCCATCTTAGTATGTTATGGTGGTGCAATTAAAACATATATTGCACATCCACTAATTCTCAAATGAGAAACATATGGTTCATGACAATATGCTAATGGTAATGGTGAGTACTTGTGATAAGTTGCTGGTCTAATACGTACAATTGATGCAGCATGCAAAATAGCATGTTCCTCATATAGATGTAGGAAGCTTAGCTCTTATACGTGATGGTCTAGCAATAATTAATTGAAAACGTTTTATAAATTATTTTGCTAAACCATTTTGTATATGAACATGAGCTACACAACGTTCAACACTAATCCTTATTGACATACAGTAATTCTCAAATGCTTAGAATGTAAATTCATTAGCATTATCAAGTCAAATGTTTTTAATAGTATTATCAGAAAATTGTGCACTTAACTGAATTATTTGAGCAAGCAATCTTGTAAATGCAAGATTTGACTTGATAATAAGCATATGTGTGACCATCTACTGGATGCGTCTATTAATACCACAAAGTACTTAAATGGTTCACTTGGTGGGATAATTGGTCCATATATATCACCAGGAATTCATTATAAAAATGTAAGTGATTAAATCCACACTTTGGATTGGTGATGGTCTAATATTATCAATTTGCCTCGAGTGTAAGTATCACATGATAATTTATTAAATTGAAGAATCTTATGTCTCTTCAATGGATGACTATGTGAATTCTCAATAATTCTTCTCATCGTTATAGATCCTGCATGACTCAATTGATCATGTCAAATTATAAATATGTTTAGATTCATGAATTTCAGTTCAATGTTGCATATATTTCAATTAATCCAAAAGATAAATCATCAACTTTTCCAATATAAATTTTGCATATGAAACAATAGATATAATATAAAGATATTATATCACAAATTTCTATTAGTCTCAATATGATAATGATTTCAACGTATATTTTCCAGTTAGAAAACAATGTATATTATCAATTGTAAATTTTGTTCCTCTCAGAAAAATAATATTTGTTTGTCTAAATCCTTTGTAGAATATGTTATTGTATTGACTTTTGCTTTCAATATTGTCAATTAGAAAAAATATTTTTTACTGGTGAGTATTGTGCGTGTAGTTACACTGTATGTTGGACATATCCATTGCTTGTTTTTTAGTTATTCAACATAAGAAAGCTATTTATGCTTCTTCATCAAACAAAATAATTATAATGAAAGAAACAAAACTTAGAATATAAAAATAAAAATGAGGTAAAAAAAACAATAATTATGATATAATCACAAACGAAACACTTGCTATTTTATTAAATATGTCGATTTTCTCTTCATAAGATTAAAAAATTTACCAGATCTAAATTTTTCATACTGGATGGGTCAAATACACTATTACTATTATATGAAAAATCTACTTCCACATTTTCCTTTTCTTCTTGTGGAACTTTTTTTTTATGATCATCATTTCGCAATTTAGATGATTACAACAACCAATTATGAAAAAATATTTACCTATTCCTCTACTGAATGTCACAACCTCAATCATAACTATCAAATTCACAACATTAACTTCAGGAAATTGAGTTGTTCTAATTGATCAAAATTCATGATTTTTTATCCACCATTGTTAAATTTTACAACCTTCACTTCAGAAAATGTTGTTCTAGATTATTGATATTCATGATCTTTTTTTCAATCAATAACTTGTTATTTCATTAGATAAGTGCATCTATTTATAATGAGCTTTAGGAAGAATAATTATTTTCTATATAATAATCGTATTTTGATGGCATCTCGATGTAAGCATTCATGATAAATAATTATTGATATTGGTATCAAATACTAGAAATTGTAATTTTGTAATATTTTTCAAGGTAATGTATTGTAACTAGATTAAAAATTTAATCTATACCGAACATGCAAAATAATATTTGTTAATTATAACGAGTAGAAAAAACTGACATACTTTTATGACCTATATACCTTTAGCCCAGAAAATGATAGAAGCTCATGATGATAACGTGTTGTAAAACTGAGGCACAATGTGAACACAAATATTGAAAAAATATAATGTTAAACCAAACGAAATAAATAAGAAAATATGAAGAAAAAAAATAATTCTTCTAGTCAACTACCTCGAAGATTTATAAAATTTTAATCAATATGTGTTTTACAAAACCTACCAAATGTCCTTATTTATAGGTAATTTGACAAACGTGAAATTTTTTTTTCCCAAAACTATTTTTTGGAATAAAAAATACTCCATGTTTGAAAAAAAAAACACAGTATAATCTTTTTTAAAAAAAAGTTAAAGATAGGTTACTTTTTTTAAAATAATCAATCACTTCATGATAATCTGAAATTCATAATAGATCACTTTTAGATGTGCAACTTTTTTAATTGGCCAACTTTTTTTATTATCATTAGAAAGTGATTTTAAAAAAACACACAAATTTGGGGAAAAGAATGTCTTATTTGAATTAATTAAAATCAATCATGATGCATGTTTACTATCCTTGTTAGGTGAAAGTTAATAATTTCACACTACCACAAAAAAAAAAACACTAACCTCAAGTGCACATGTCAATTACAATTGAATTATTTTTTATTTTCATCATATTTGTATAAATGATCATTCAAAGTGCACATGTCAATTACGATTGAATTATCTTCATCATATTTGATATGATCATTCACTAGTGATCAAAAGATATGTGGTTAGTACAGCCTAGTTCTTCCTATTTTGCTAAAAAAAACATCAAAATTAAATTAATGAAATATATGATATGCAAAAGAAAATTATTCAATTATCCCAATTTATTTCAAAATTAATTATACTTCAAATATTTCACCAAATCACTTGAATTTAAATATAATTCAAGTATCCTAAATCCTACATACAGTGTATTGCACGTGGTAATACACAAGTAATGATAAATGCTACAATAAGAATCAAATACCACATTTTGTAAGTTTCTCTTTCTAGAGTTAAATTCAAAATGTCACATGACCTAAGATAATCCTATACTGATCTTATAAGTCATCAATTGGAGTATGGGATGAATTGAATAACAATCACTGGATTCAAAACTATCCTCATCAATTTCATCCAAAAATGATATCAATCAAAATCCCAATAATGCAGAACTTGTAGCAGCAGAATCATTCAACTTCCAGTTGGCTGAGACACATAACATCTAGTTTAGAGCAACAAAATTAACCAAAACAGAAGTTTTTATCAATAACAATAAAGTTTTCAATATCATCAACTGTAATGTGGGTTTGAACATAAGAATGTTTGAAAACTCAGTTGTAAGAGGCCTTACCGTAAAGAAAACTGCAGCCAACTTTAAGCTTCTTTCCTCGTTATCCTGCAGAATGAGAGCAAATGATGAATAAGAGAGATACAATAATACACAAAAAAAAAAAAAAAAAAAAAAAAAAAAAAGGAAAATAAGGCCAATGGAAGAGATATTTCTTTATACATTATCAGTAGAGTGATGTGAAAAATAATAATAATTTTAATCTCAGATATTATGCCAAAATTAGTTCACTACCTTAAAATCAATTTCGATATGTATTCACAGTTTTGGATTGTCAATCTCATAGAAGAAGGCTACAAAAATGTGAAATATCCGTATTCGAGCATAATGAGCAGTGGCCAAAACTCTCTTCTCACCTGAAGCAATAGATTCCCAAGGCAGTGGTGATCTCATGAATGACTGAAGTAGCAAAGTGCAAATACAGAGCACCTAAGGAAATCAGAAAAAGGCAGAAGTCATGGAAAAATGAAGCCCAAATTGGAGAGGTGAGATTGAATCAATAAGAATAATAGCATAATTGAACAATGGTGTAGAGGATCTGCAAATACGTATACTTTTCATATTATAATACGTTTTTACTATACATTTAGAGATGATATATGGTTGGTTTATCTAAAAGACCTATCTCATGATTTTATAGCTCATTAAATGTACTATGAATGTTAAAGAGGAGTGGGATGGGGAGAATTGTTAAAAATAAACATACCAGTAAAAAGACAATAACCAAGAACAACCAGACTTTCATCCACTAAAGGTACCCTGCCACATGGTTTTACAGAATTTTATCGTTAGTATGAATGATATAGAATTCCATCTTTGTAGACTGTACAATTGAACCCATAACCACATACCCGTCGTTAAGCCTTGCCGTGAGAGCGTTTGCAATGGCAAGAGGAAGAAATAGTAGCGACTGCATAAATATTTTAAGAAAAAATATAATCTTGCATCAAACTCTACCCCATCTTAGATAATATGACACGGATGAAATGTTGAAAATTAAGAATAATTTGGATTTCCAAAAAAACGAACAAATGCAATAAATGCATCGTGATTAATATTCAATTTTTTATTGGTTCGGAGATATTTGCTACCATATCCGATGTTAACCTGGATTTCAACAATAATAACAATGGGAACACCAAGTTACGTACAAAGACCTCTAAACCGATCTGGAGGTTAATTACATCATCTTCCATATTACAGTATTTACCAATGACTATGAAAACTTCTGTTACTTTGAAACTCATCCAAAAAACTTTACCAACAAGGCTGGACTAGCTTAATCTACCCTAGTTTATTCTGAATATTCGTGAACATCTTTTTCCCCTGCCACAACCGTAGTTCATTAAAAAATGTTGTTTCTTTCAAGTCTGAAGCGAACATTCAACACAGGTAGAGACCTGGTTTAGCTTTAATTTTTAAATATGAAGGACGCTAAGTGCATGCATTTTCAAAAAACCAGTGAGTATTATAGCTTCTTTTTTATGTATATGAACTGTAACTTAATAATTCAACTATAAATTATGCTATTTACAGACTGAACAGGCAATTTTGTTAATCATATTATGTATGACAATAACTCATTAACTAACTAGAAAAATCAAAGCAAACAATCGAGGTTTAGTATTCCGATTAAGGGTGGGGGTTCAAGCCCATATAAATTCATTTCTAACCTACAGATCAAAATACAGTAGCATGAGGGCTAGGCAAGGATATAATGTCACAACCATGCCTCTTCATGAAGATTTTCAAAACAGCACAATAATGTTCCCCCTAGCTAGCCAGGCTTGAAAAGTCAGTTGACTTGGTGCAAAGTATATATTTTGATTTTTGACTAAATACTAGAATTGTCAATCAACGATTTTTTGGTGTCATATATTAGCATCAGCAAATATTGACGAATTTGTCAACAGTATTTTGGTTCATTAAAGTAACATACCATGCACATTCCAGTTTTCAAGCCCTTGGGTTCATCACAGAGGTGGGCAAGAATCATTCTACCCTGCAAAACAGAATACTTCAATTTTAGTTTTTAGAAAAGCTAGAATTCATTGCATTCGAGCTCCCACTCCAACTAATGTAAGTCATCGATGCCATAAAATGGTGCCCACTCATGGGACTAATGCTGACTCGAAGGAAATGATGGGATAGTACATCAAAACCTCCATTTAATAGCAGTAACACTAAAAAATTAACAACTCAATCCACCAAACTCATGTCATAGCTTCTAGAGAGAGAGAGCCTATGTCTTACCACTAAGAATCCAAAAGCAAGTCCAGTTCCAGTTATAACCAGATGTGGGTAGCTTCCAATAATGTCAGAAGGTGACAAATAATCCCTAAATGAAAGATATAAACGGTGTAAAGATATGATGACTACAAATGTACTAGGTGAGGGAAACAAATACAATTGAAATTTACCATGCTAAGACGCCTCCAACAAGTACCACAAATGGGTAGAGCTGTATGAATAATGAAACGAAATCTATATATTATTACAGCATAACATGGATAAACCAAAGTTAATAGACAATGTGATTTTACCATCGCTAATGCTAATAGCATGTTTCCTTTCCTTGCCTGCACAACCTTGTAAACATTGTACACACTGCCCAGAAGCATAAGATAACAGGGTTTGAGAAAATATTCCGAAAATTTATCATTTCATCCCATGTAGAAAAATTATGGAAAAATCTTGGTAATCAACTTACTTTTGATGTGCCACAACTTTGAAAAAGGTAACAAGTTTCACTTTCTTTTAAATCATTTTATATTTAACCTTCTCCAAATATTGACGTGATAGTCACTCACAAATATTACTTTCCAGTTGAAATAACATTAATTGTTGCATACTACTTTGATATTCTGTATATCCAAAACTATTAATCTGATTCACTGCTACGGAAACTTTTTTTAACTTAAAAGGAAAGTGTCACATTATTTTGGATGCCACTTTAAATTAAGAAGACAGGAAAAACATACTTGAATGCAACTGTAGGAATGACACCGAAAGCAGCCAATAAAATCAGTGCAACCCTGAATGTAGGAATATCTGAACACAGAAATTTAAAAAAAAATGATCAACTACATGAAAAGTAACTGCTGCAGTGAAATTTCCAAATGCATGAGTAATTGTAATGAAACAAGAAAGAGGTAAAAAATGTATTAGAGGCCTATATTATATATCTGACATAAAATAACGAGAGGATTAAAAAGAGAATTTTGCCAATATTGGACAGGTTCAAAACGCAAAATAAATACGCAGTGAGAGGCGAAGGGTGGATAACATAACAAAATAAGCTTGTCACCCAAACGGATTGAGTTTAAAGAAATTGTCCCCAGATCAAACTTAACTTCGTACAATATCATGTCATAAATATTGTATCATCACATCTGAAAACTGAAACTTATAACAAGGTTGCAAACCTAGAACTATTATTTTCCTTTTCCTTTTCTTGGATGATAAACCAAACTTTCATTGAGAGAAAAAAAATGGAAGAATACAAGAGCATACAAAATGGGAGAAGCACAAAAAAAAGGGTAAGTCAAGCCACAAATTACCCAAAGAAAAAAAGGCTCTAGTCCAGCAAAATAAGACCTAGCGAGTACTTACCAAAAGACCTAGTCACCCAAGCTTAAAGAGAAACAGAGAATCTGATAAGGGACGAAACATCACCAAAGATCTCTCACACCCCGTAAGGATTCTATTGTCTCTCTCACAGCAAAGACCCCATCAAATGGAACAAGCCCCAACCTGCCAAGGCATTAGATAAGAAGCTCTGCAATCATCTCCCCCATAACTTTGCAAGCTGGCAAACCTAAAATCTAAGACCTCGAAGAAGCAACTCTACATAGCACTGGAAAAAATCACATCTTTAAGAGTAAATCAAGGTCCTCTGCCATCCTCATAAGAAGAATACAACTAAACAACCTTACGGAATAAAGAGGACCCCTTGGCCAAAATCTGATCTAAAGCATTAACTTTTCCATGTATAACTTACCATACTAAAAGCTTAACCTTCTACAAACAGGAAAAATGACAGTAAATGGAGAGGAGCTAGCCAAACAACTAAAAATACACTAGAAGCACTTAGAGGGGCAAAGACTCCAAAGGCTAACATCACCTCTGTGAGGGCTGAATAAAATGTTTCCTTCAACGATAACAAAGCCAAGACGTCAGTTGTTTCCCTATTGGTCAACAGATAGCGAAAAGTCAAAAAATGTCTCTCATCAATTCTTTGTTTTTTTTTTCAATGGAAGTTTATAAAAAAAACGATGACTCATCAAGAGAAAAGATAGAAACCAGTGTGACTGCTCAAGGAGGCAAGCTGATATAAAAAGGGAGAGAAGAAACAAGGAACAAATGTTGCCAGTTATTTAGATAATAGAGTCATGTATCAAGCCTAACACTTGCATCTCCAATGGCCTAGACGCTGCCTTCTAACTAACAAGATGCAAGCCTTTCCCCTCATCAACCTCTTCCCAAAGAGATCCCTTTTCAACTTCTCCAACATCTTGCTACGGACAGAAAATACGTAGGAGCTGCTAAGGGTAGACTGAATAAGGCTAAACCTCCAACCTTTCAAGAAAAACTATCTTTCCAAGAAGAGAGCCTTATACAAATCTTATCAATGCCAGGATCCTAAAATGTAATCACCAATTGGTTCTTTTTACTGTCTTTTCTTGGTGCAAAATTAAGCAATCATTTAAACACTTTAGCTTATCTTTCTTCGTTACCAACTGGCGATTTCTTATGTAATCACCTTTAGGTGTGTGGATATTTCTCTAATTTCGTTCAAGGAGACATTTCTCTTCCAAGAAAGAAAAAAAGGCAGGATCCTAAAACTTAAGGCTTCTAGTCTAGGGTTATGATCTAGGAAAAGGCCTATGTAGGTAGAAGGAAAGGTACCAACCTCATACCCCACCAAGGAAGCCTAACTACCCAGCTTAGATGGTTCAACTAAGACCTAAAATTTGAAATTTGCCTCAATTGATCCTACGGACTGAGATGGTTTCCAGAAATGGCACAAATTTGATTCAAATTAAGGAAAGAGTCCTTCTTACTTGAACAAAAGTAAATCATCAGTAGATTGAGACGTGATGGATCAACCGTATCTACCAACTTCCTCTACAAGGAGGACATGCATAAGTGGATGCATTAAAATTTGTATGCATCTTTTTCTCATTCTATGAACCAGAGTCCAGACCAATTTGAAATTGTATGCATTATTTCACTTAACAAACATTCTTATCAGAGGAAACAAAAAACAAACAAACTATACATTTTATGCTCAATATGCATATGATAGTGTGAACCTGACCACCCATAAAGGCATAGAAGCACAAAGAGTCGTATCAATGCAATCGAGAGTGCAAAGAGTCAAGCTGAACTAGAATCTCACATATTATTAAAGTATAAAGCTAACCAGAACTCAATATAAAATCTGATCATAGAGAGTTAGAGAGAGGGAAGGAAGGAAGGAGGATGGATATTCATAGTTAAAACTGCTGAAGGTGTGTATACAATATTGAAAATTTTCATTGATAGTAGATTTAATATCTTACCATGGAAAATAGGAACCCAACTAAAAATTGGTATGGACTTCCCGAACTGCTGAGTCCACCACCCAGCACCTGGTAGAAGATATATTCAGAACTTGATGAACTTTTCTATCAAGCTGGAAGAGAATTGCATATTCAAGGTAGAAAATTGCAAACAGAAATTGTAAAACAAGCAGGAAGAAGAAACATACCCACAAAGGTTGTGAAAAAATGACATAAATATATCAGCATGAGACCCTCAGTAGGTCCATTTACAACAGGAAGAACTAAAGTATTGGTGAAGAAGCTGTACTCAAAGATGAAATGGAAGTTAGGTGCCTCTTTTCTGTTTCCTTTTTTCCGTTCAAGATAATAAGCAAACTAATCCACCCAAAAAAAGAACACATAGAAGGAAAGGGTAACAGCTCGAAACCCAATCTCAAAGTCAGAGAGTTTGCATAAAGGTTTTCCAACTAGCTAATACAATTGTTATTAAAATTGCATACTTTAACTGCCCAAGTTATGAAGTTAGCAATAGTCCTTGTTTGAATTGGAAGAACAATAAAATCTTGTGCAAAAATAACATACTAAATATGATATAAAAACTGTGAAAAAGGGTATATCTGACCTCAATGTCTACCCAGCAGCACTTGATCATGATAAAGATGCATAGTCACACATGTATAGATAGATATTTTTTAGAGAAGAAACAATTTCACTGCTGGATGAAATATGCATAATCACACATTGCCAGCAAAAGAAAATTATTGTACCATCTACGTAAGTCAAACAAGATCCACAAGTGGAAAAAGAGGGTTCCCTTAGAAGCATCAGACTTCTTTGTCTCTTTTTCCTTTTTGTTTAAAAAAAGCAGAGATTTAATTTATTTATTTTGATAAGGAACTTTCTCTAATATTTATAAAAAAGAAGAGGAAGAGGAAAAACCAAGGGGCGAGAGTGGAGGAACCCCCTCCTAAAGTACAACTATCACAGAAAAGCTTTCTAATTTGTAATCGACACTATAATTACAAAAGAGGTCTTTTTGGTTTAAGAACCAGCAAGAGGGCAAGTGCTGTATCCTTTGTATTCAATATATCCTAACCTAACAAATCCTAAGGTTCCTTTTCTTCCAAATTGATAAAAGATTGAATTCTCTATATTGTTGCAATTTTATCAGATATCCTCGGTGGGACCAAATTGACAAAAGATTGAAAACAGAGATCTTTTATTAGACAAGAAAGTTATACCAAAAGAAGGGTGATGAAGAATCCCCCTTCCTAAGCTAAGGGATTGTTTAAGTAACGGGTACCACATGGCTAATAAGATAGATCCCTTTAAGAACTAAAATCATAAGAGAAGAGACACTGTCATTACTCATTGTAACTTCTATCACATCAAAATAATGAGCTGGTCCAGAAAACTTACTGTTCCCATGTTGCACCATAAAAGGGAACAGCTGAAAGTACCCAGAACCAGAAAGAAGATCTTCCGCACATGGCAGTGCTCCCAAATGCTAAGGTTTCAAACTGGTATCAACACCAAGAAAGTAAAAATATATGAATGCCAGATGACCAGGAAAATACAGCAATTATGCACCATGATACATACCGCGCATGCAAGTGCATCACATCCTGGAAGACAGAAAGAAGCCCAGTAACAATATTTTCTTGAAACATTAATCTTCAGTAAGCCAATTAAAAGCAGGAGAGATAGGATCAAGAAGAAAAAAAAATTAAAAATGAAAAAGAAATATTACCGTGATCAAAAAGTTCTCCCAGTGGACTTGAGGAATTTGTCCTCCGTGCTTGCTTCCCATCAACAGCATCAAAAGTCTTGTAAAACGGGATAAAGGATTTATAAGGCTATTAGCAACACTCTAATAGTGTCCATGAAATCTGTGCTGAGTGGTTCAGCTTTCAAAAGAGGACATGCCATCCAAGGAGCACAGACAAAACTCCATATAGAATATTACAGCATACCTGATAAAGAAATAGAAGCAATCCATGTGCAAAATGAACCCACCTTGGGGGAGCTGAATCCAATTGAGGAGAATATATCTGACATGAAAGTGGAATAAAAATAAAAATATAAGAAAGACTAATGATCAATAAACCAACAAGAAATATATCTGAATCAATTTTAGATATACTGTGCCTATTACATTTTTAATGGAAATAAAACAACAACAAAAAGATAAGTGAAAGTATGAAAAAACACAAAAACTAATAAAACAAAATCTTTGGCATGTCTTAGAGCATCTATATTAAAGAATTAGGACCAAGTACTGCAAGAGTCTGATAATCATAAAATATTAATGGCACCATTTGGAGTAAAATTTAAATAAGACCAGTAAAAAGGAGAATTGGATGTTACTTACATAACCAAGAACTGCTGATGTGACCAAAAACATAAATCCCATAAGTGTTATCTACCACGAGAACAAGCCACAAAGGAAAGAACATATTATCTCAAAAGTCAAAGCAAAAGATAGAGTATAGAACTCAAAAGAAAACATCAGTTTACCATATTTGGACTGATGAAATCATCCAGAAAAGTACATGAAGAAAGAACAGAGAAAAAATGATAAGTCAGCATATTGTCAGAAAGAAATTTTACTAAAAAATAAAATAAGCGTAATCAGCTTTGAACATTGCCCTAGAAGCTATTAACATTTTTAAATGCAAATCATTATCATGTCTTGAAAAACTGACTTATGAAGTCTCTACAGTTCGCTTCTGACCACAGGATCAGATAACATGGGGAAAATCTTTTACTGAATTTGCAGAAATCACTACTTCTAGAAACAAAGAAGCTTTACTTACGGCATCCATAGAGGAAAGAAATTGACAAAGCGACTCCAAAAGGGTTGCAGCACATATTTGGCAACATAAGAGTGATCAACACCACTGTACTTGTATCTGTGCAGTGTTGCAACCCCATGTGTACCAATATACCCCATTTCCTCACAATAAGATCGAAATTATACAGCAGAAACCAATCAACACGCCTGAAATTCAGCTATATCAGAAAAAAAATAGTAACTCAACCCAACCAATAAAAGTCTCCGGAACTACAGAATGCAGTATCCAATCAAGGATTAAAAAAAAAAAAGATGCAACCATTGAAAAAAAACACAAAAACTACATGTATTCCAGGAATTTGAATATCCTAAACAGCCTTAAAGCAATAACCCATTTACTATTCAGAAGCAAAGTGTTTGTTAATGCTTTAGTTAGAGCGTCAATCATAAGATACGGGTGGGGCAATTCATAACAATGTTTACACAGAGTAGCTCCCACTGAAAGCGTGGATCCAAATGAAAAACTAAGCTATCTGGCGTAAGTTAGAATCGAATACAGTTGAAGAATAAGTTGTAAGAAATCAGATCGGGTGCCAAAAATAAAGGTAAGTAATACAGGAAAGAAGCCATGGAAAGACAAAAAAGTAAATGAAAGAAGATTACCCTGATTTCTAGTCGGAGAGGAAATGGAAAGGAAATGGAGAGGACGAGAAATCAGGAAATGGAGGAGCCCTGTGGAGGGAGAAACCAAGTGTGAAAAAGAGAAAAAAGAAAAAGGAGGATCTTTTTATCATCTCCCGCTCTGATGGAGAGCCATTTCTCGTACAAAAGCCAAATTAATCTTTTGACTTTCTTGCATGGTAACAACATATTTGTTACCGTCAAGATTTGAAATATGGATGTGGATGGACTATAGAGTATAGACTATAGAGTTTCCAATTTTATAAAAGTATCAATATCCATACAACTTTCAAACTTCATTATCCATATAAGTAGGATAACATTTAGATACATATTTGTAAAATATTTTAAAACATAAATTTTGTATTTTTTTAGAAAAAGGAAAAGGCCCACAAGCTCACAGATCCACAATAAAAAATACAAAAAATGTCTCAGTCAACACGTGATCAATCGACCACACACATGCATGTAATTCTTCTTCTAAACAATCACGATACACGATCGTGTAGGAAGTATCAACATCAAACACACGTGTGCATGTAATTCTTCTTCTAAACAATTATGATACACAATCGTGTAGGATCTTGATATTTAAACGATCTTTGGCATGTCTTCAAGGGCGGATTTATTAAGGGGCCGAGGGGTACGTGCCCCCTCTCACATTATCGGTTTTTGTATTTTAATATTAATTTTGAAGTGTTAGATTATAATATATATTAAATGTAGCTTCATTTTGCCTAAATTCTACTTTTGCTGTAGTGGTTGTGAGTTCAAATCTCTGTCTCCTACAATTATTTTTACTTAATTTTCTTTCCCTAAACATCAAATTCCTTCCTGAATTTTAATGATTTCCTAAAAGTAAGACAATTTTTTAAAAATAGGAAGAAAAAAACTCATCTAAGATATAACCCTAACTTATTTTCTAGCGCTCGTTTGTTATCTAACAAATTTTTTTTAAAAAAATGCAACAAAATCAGTGATCCAAACTTCCACTCCCTTAACAATATTCCATGAAAAAAAATTTTCTTTATTTTTTGTATGCAAATTTTAAATTCATCTAAGATATAACCCTAACTTATTCTTTATTTTTTCTTTTCTTTTTTGTATGCAAATTTTAAATTCACATATTTACATTACAAAAAAAATCATGTGAAAATTGTTGGCCTGAACATCAGTAAAACGGAGATGTTTTTTTAACATTTTTTAGTGTGTTTATTATATAGTGTCCCGTGCCCCCCTATGTAAATTTTCTGGATCCGCCACTGCATGTCTTACTGCATCAAGCTATTTTTTACAATTCCTCTATAACAAAAAACCAAAATATTTATGGCCATGTAACAAAATGAAAAAAGCTCATTAAGCTAACCATTTTTTAAATATTCCAGATTTGCCCTTCCTTTTCATCGTCTTTCTTCCCTTCCTCTTCTGCTATTTTTTCTCTCCGTCATCTTTCTTCTGCCATTTTTCTTTCTTCTTCTTTTCTTTTTTTTTTCAAACTGTTATTTGGTTTAAGATCGCATACCAAACAAAAAAAATTACATTTTTTAATTTTTTTTTCAAACAGTTGGTTGTTCAAAATCGTCTCCCAAATATAGAGGATCTTGAAATAAACATCCAAATCTAAAAAATCATATAAAAAAATCTAAACGATCGTCTACCAAATAACCTTTAAAAAATCGTTTAGGGTAGCCAAATTTAAATGTCAAATCTAAACGATCTTGTATCAAACATAAACGATCTTGTATCAAACATAAACGATCTTGTACCAAATCTAAACAATCGTTTATCAAAATATCTTGAAAAAAATCATTGAGATTTGGCTACCCAAATTTAAACAATCAAATCTAAACGAAATAGAAACGATCTTGTACCAAAAATACTATAAAAAAATCGTTTAGATTTGGCTACCCAAATTTAAACAATTAAATCTAAACGATTGTGTACGAAAGAATATTGAAAAAAATCATTTAGATTTGGGTAGCCAAATCTAAAGAATCAAATCTAAACGATCTTGTAGTAAATAATAGCCAAATTTAAACAATCATTTTCCAACTATATTAGATTGGAGGTAGCAAAATCTAAACGATCGAAAGAACAGTCAAATCTAAACGATCGTTTTCCAAATATGTTACGTCTAGATGCCAATTAATCACGGGGCATTTTTGGTATTTTCCATTAGGGGCTAGGCTTTTCCCGTTTTTGAAATTGTTCTATAAAGTGTAAATATTATAGAGTTTTGTTATATTTTTGAAAAGATACCTTAAATATTTGCTATATAAAATTATTGTAAATTGTTTATTATTAAATGGAGTGGATTAAAAAATGAAAAATCATCATTAAACTTAGAGGTGTACATAAGCCAGGTTGGAGGAAAATTATGCACAAACTCAAAGTATCCGGGTTGAAAAATAACTCTATTAGTTTAATATGCAAGAGTCAACCCAACTCAACCAAACCCAAAAAATACAGGTAACACAACCCAAAAAAATATAGGTAAGGCTGGGTTGAGTTGGTAGGTTGGTTTATTTTTATTCAAGTGAACAAAATGTCATTAAGGTACAAGTTGACACACACATATATTATACATTCAAATTTCAAGTCTACAGTATTCATTCAAAAGTACATCTATTTTAGCTTTTAGGTTTTATATATATAAATATATATTATATACATAATCGGATTTGGTCAGGTCAACCTGACTTCTTACTTGTACGACCTGGCTACTCAGTGTAACTTTTTTTCTCCAATTTTCCAACTCAACCCAAACCATAACAGTTTGAGTTGGGTAATCTGGGTTGGTCGATTTATTGGTTTTTTTTAACCCCTATAATTAAACTAACATAACATACCTACCGGACACAATACTAGAGGGGTGAATGGAATTTTTACAAATTAATAAAAACTTTCCATCATACACATCCAGATCAATTAAGCAAATTAATAAACATTTTGCTACTAAGCAATTTAGACAAGAATTTCATACAAATGCATTCACATCAAAATGACTTAAAAAGTGACATAAACAAATTCAAACACAAATTATAGCAAGTAATTTTATGCAACGAACTGTATCAACAAACTAATTGCATAACTAAATAGAAAGGGCTAGAGAAGTTGACAATGGTAATTTTATAACGGTTCGACACAACCGACCTACATCCACTTACCAAGCTTCTCTTGGGTATGTATATTAATAAAACTTCGAGTCAACAACTATTGCACCACTCTTTTTTAGAGTTTAGTTAAGAGCAAACTCAATCGTTTCTACGGATCACAATCAAACCGTCATAGAGAACTCTTTTTAGGGATTAAGAGGAATCATTCACTAAATATTTGAAAGGAAGAACAAGTTGAGAAAAACTCACTCAGAGAGTAAATTTACAAATTAAAGCACTCAACAAATGAATCCTGATAATATAAAATTTCTCTCTTAAGCATAAGATTAAAAGAACAAAATTGAGAGCTTTGTGAGAATAATAATTGAAGCTTTTTAAGTTATGAAGGATTGAAAATAATGAAAGTTGTAATTTTAGAGAAGATGAAGTGTTTAAAAAAAAAAGGATTATGAAATCCAAACCCATTTTGGGCCATTAGATGTTGGTAAAATAAATTGAAGAATAGAAATTTAAACTCAACTAGTCCTTAGACACAGGCAAAAACAATATAATAATATATATTTTTTAAATTCATTTCTTTTAAAACCTAACAAAAACAAAAGCCCACCATGCGTCAAAAACTAGCGACACAAACTTAAAATAATAGTAAATTCATTTTCTTTTTAAAACCAACGTGTAAATTAAAAGCCCACCTTATGTTAGTTTTCCATTGCTCCAAGTGGCACATTCCAATTGGTCCACTTTGAAGAGAGAAATTTTGTCTCGTCATCAACTCGAGAGTTTTTCGTTAAGCTTATAAGTTCAATTATATCTTCTTCATTTGGACTTCGATTTGGTGATGCGTTGGAATTGTTATTTCAAGCTCTACATAATGGACGCTTCAAACCACTAAAATTATTAATGAATAAAATCAAGTTTGTTATCATCAAAACATTGGGAGAATAAGAACCAAAAAGTCAACAATCTTATTGCAAGTGATTTTTAGCTTAGGCTAACTTAGAGAGAGTTCAATGGACTCATGAGGTGAGCGTAAGATATAGCTTAAAGATCCAATTGTATAGGCAAGCTTGAAGCGAGCTTAGAGAAAGCTCGATGGACCCCATGAGGTGAGCCTATATAAGATATAACTTATAGGTTGAGCAGTATAAGTGAGCTTAGAGAAGACTAAGAGAGAGCTTAGAGGTCGAGTTCAAAAGAGCCTAAGAGATAGCTTAAAGGTCAAAGTTGTAGAGGCGAGCTCAGAGAAACCTAAGAGAGAACTCAAAGGAGCTCGAGAGAGAGCCTAAAGGTCGACCTATAGACAAGAGTTGAGCAGCTCATAGGTCAAGTTATAGCTGAGAACCTTAGAGGTCTCTCTATAAATGAGAGTTGAGGAGTTCATAGGTCGCTCTATAAAGAAGATCTGAGGTGCTGAAAGCTCCAACTATAGAGGATACTTAAAGAGCTCATAAGTTTATTTATAGTTTAGAAGCTCAAAGGTCAAGCTGAGAAGCTCATAGGTCACACTATAGAAGCAAACATGCCATAAAAGTGAGACGTTAAAGATTTGAATGGGTGGTCCACACTAAAGCACCCAAATAAAGAGTGTAATTTTCGGACAAGCATTAATTCAATCGTTCCAAACATTCAAGAGGGATAGTTATGAGCTGGCCAAATGGTTGTTACGTGTCATTCTATGTATAAACGACCAAGATCATTGGTTGAAAATACGTCGAGAAATACCCTCCTAATGAAGGGCCCTTGCCTCCTTATTCGTGACTTATTAGACACAATTAAAGTTTTAGAACTTTGATTCACGTGATTTAAAAATTTTAGAGACTAAACTTATAATTTAAATTTTATATAAATATAAAGGAAAAATTATTGTTAGAAAAATTATTGTAAATGACAAAACTGTAGAAAATATTTATGAAATATGAAAAAATTTAATATTCTATTAATGATGAACACCGATGGACTTCTATCAGTGCATTTATAGACATTCATAGAAGTTCATCGGTGTTTATAAATGCACTGATAGACATAATAGAAGTCTATCAATGTTTAATAGAATCCTAAAATTTATTATATTTTGTAAATATTTTGGTTCATTAGGCTATATTTAAAAATGCACTTTGTTGTAAATTATAAAACTACTGAAAATACTTACAAAATATAGTAAATTTTATATTCTATGAGTGTCTATGATAGATCTGAAAATTTACTCTACTTTGTAAATAATTTGGTTCACTTTACTATATTTGAAAATGATTCATACAAGATACATTGTTGTAATAACTAAATTAAATCATGAAAAAATTTCATAAATATAACAAAACATCAAAATATTTACGGCCACATGTACAAAATAAAAAAGTCCATGAAGTCTACCATTTTTTTAAAAATATTTTAAGTTTGCTCTTCCTTTCCATTTTCTTTTTTCTCTTCTTTTCTTTTGCATTTTTTTTTCCTTTCCATCATATTTTTCTCTTCTTCTTCTGCAATTTTTCTTTTATTTTTTTAAACTGTTATTTGATTCAAGATCAAAACTCTATTAGAAGTAATATAAATAGACAATGCGAGAATCAATTTGTTGCAGATTTATGTGAGGGAAGCCCAAGAAAGTGGAATGAGAGAAATTGAAAATTAAAATCAAGGGAGAAGGAAGTCTAATACTTCCACGTGTGCGTATTTTTTTTACCAATCCAAAACTCATTCTTTCTTTCTAAGATTATTTAGAAATTGAGGTTACATTTTTCTCTTTGTTCTTATCTAAGTTGAACAATCTCAAGCAAAGAGTTAGCAATGATATTGTTCATGAACAACCAAAGATAATAATATATTAAGTTGTAAATGTGATGATCTGTTATTTTACCATTGGAATTTTTGTCAAGAATATGAATGCAATTTGTTAAATTAATTGTTTTTTCTAATTTATATCATGTTTTGAAATTTAAGTTAGTTAGATATTCATATCAATAAAACTAAGTATCGAGCTTAGGTGAAAAAATTAAGTTCGATTATTTTCTTTAAATTAGGATCCTTATTGATCAATCCTTTTTATTTTTATTATTTGCTATTTATTAATTTATTTGTAAAAATACCCTTCAAATTAGATAAAAGATGAAAAATAATTATTATGTTAACAACTAATACAATTGTAACATATAAATTTACTGTATGAATATTTAAAATCACGGTATTAAATTTTAATGGTTTCAATCTCATATCATTTCTATTGAAATTGTAAGATATTCCTAATAAAATTCTACTTGAATTGTATAAATATAACAAAGTAAGAAACATTCCAAATCTAATTAGCCAAGAAGTTGTGATTTATGTATGCACATTAGTAGTTTCTTACACTTTTTTATTTAATTTAATTTAATTTTTTTGAGATATGAGATATGAGATTATGTCGATGTTTAGTTTTTCTCTTATAATACTTATTTTCACCTCTCAATCAAAAGAATAATATCACATGAGAACATTTTTTTTTTCATTTTATTTTAATGAGATTGCTATAACTCAATAATTTTCTTCATATGTTGTCAATTTTTTCACCAAAATAAAAATACAACTACATAATTTTTTTTTCTTTTTTCTTTTAGTCTAAAATTGTAATAACTCATAGAGAAAACCAAACCAATTCACTAATTTTACCTATATACGAGATGGTGTAGGTGAATAGAGATACTAATGATCTACGTGATTTTGAATGACATATAATCCATGAATAATTCTCAAATTAATAATATAGTTGAAGGTAAAAAGAGTTTGAGAATAAAAGTATGTGCATGAAGATGATTTTGGAAACATATACGCAACCTATAATTTAAAAAAAATCATTGGATATATATATATCTTTAACAAACTATTATTTTTCATAAAAATCACCCAACGGTGTAATTAATTAATTAAAATTAATAATAAAAGTATCACTGTCTTTTTAAAAGTGTTCATTTCATTGTATCAAAATCGCTAAAAAAATTCATTTAGTCCAACGATGTCACACTTAGCATTCATATTAGTTTTTGGTATTATGTAAATATATTCTATTACAAATATATTATTAAAGAATTATCGAGGAACATAAATCTTTTTGTTTTTAATGAGTTAATAGAGTTTTTTAAATTAAAAAATAATATCATGGAAAATGTTTCAAAAGTTTAAAAGTTCAAAAAAACTTGTACAACATAAGAATGGAATACTATGCAAATGGGTAGATATAAATGTATTGAATTATTTTTAACTTTTATCCAAATGTTAATATATAATTAAAATTGAAAAAATATACAGATGGAAGGCAGGTGGCAATAAACTAATACTTATACGTGAGGAAAAAATAATTACTTTTTTGAAAAAGGGAACAAACTAGGGGGGCATAATTATGGTGAAAAGGACCAAAAGACCCCTCAGTCTAAGATTCCTTTTATTATATTTATGGAAGGTGTGTGTTGAATAGTCAAAACTAATTGAGGGGGGCAATGAGCATATGCCCCTTGCCCTCACGTGGCTCCGCCCCTACTGCCATCCATACATGATTTAAGCATCACGCTCTCCCATTTACACTTGCATGCAAGAGATACTTACCACTTCATACAAGTTATAACAAATTGGCATGCTATATAAACATGATCTGTCATATGGAAATTTTAAACATTTATAACCATAATATAGCATATAATAATGTCAAGAAGAGTCCATACAAACAAATAAATATAATAGACGAAAAACACGTTGTGACACACGTGGCTTACACAATTTTTTATAATCGATTAAAATTTTGATTGAACATGTATTCGATATAACTAGTAATTGTTTAACATGTACAATATCAATATTTAAACTTATATTTTCTTCTTCGAATTTAACTATATCAGTTGTTAAATAGCTTATAGTATTAAAAATCTAGAATAATATTAGAGGTATGGTTTTTCTTAAAATAAAGGTGAAACAAGTTTTTTTATCCTTCTTCCGAATGGATAAACTTATAATTAATTATAAATTTGAAATAATTTATTAAAAAAAAGCTAAATGTAAATAAAGAAATTTAAGAATAGAACGAAGGATTAAATTATTATTGATATGATATATGTTGAATAAATTTTGTGAAATAAAATGGTATAAAAGTATCATAATAACTTAATCCATTATTGTCTTAAAGAAAAGTTAAGCTTTTTAAAAGTTAGATTTTCTTGGATATCAATTATTAATCTCATAAAAAATCGTGCCTAAATATTATTAATAGTGACAACAACCCACGTGCAAATTTTGAAACTTACCAAAGAAATAGCTAATAATATTAAATACTATATTGTGAACTACTTTACTATTTTATCTCTTTGTTAAGAGGTTAGACTTCACGTGCTCCAGGGTCAGATTATTCAACTTCTATTATTTTTATCTCCTGAGTCACAAAATAACCTTCAATTCTGTTGATCTCTTAAGCCACAAAATGACCTCTTGATGTATTTTTTTTTAGACTTTTTGTCCATGCGAATGTGGAATTTGTAAGCTTTTGCTTGAGTGAGAATGAAATTTCAATGAATCTTAGATTCCTCCTTCTTCGTCAATAAATTTGTCAAATATAATTTTAAATACAAATTTTCCATTAATACCTATAGAACTTCAGTTGCATATTGGTGAACACTGAATCCAACCATAACATCGACACCTTCAAACGCTGTTGCATGTGCAGTCATTTGGTCGTTGCAATTGTTACTATGATTCATTTTCTAACTTACATTGGGATACACCCTTTGGTTGCAAATTTTTCACTTATCACTTTGTCATCAACGCAGCTCAACTCGTCTGAGGAACATTGGTGATTATTGCAAGTATGCCCTGATGGAGGATGAGGCACTCAGGGTTGAAGTCACAGGCGTCATTAGATCGCTTGTGGGCGGCGCCACTCGCAGAGAGGAGATGTGCAGTCATGAATGCCCTAAGGTTGCCAACAGTTCTTTTTTTATTTGTTGTAGGTCTTTACTTTCTTTCTTTACCAATTCAACACCCATTTCGTAGCTATGATTTCTAAATTAATGAAGTTCATTCTTTTATCTTTAATCATGAGCTAAATTCTTTAAGGGGTTTGGTTATGTGAATACCCTAGGGTATTACGCCTTGAGGAATGCTTACTTTTTATACACCTTTAACTTTTGCATTTCCTTTGTTGCTTTTACAAATAAATAATGCTAAGTTAAACTATTCAATTAATTTAGCAATCCAATGGAGTCTTAAAGAATCATTCAAGTACCCATGGAAGCACATTAGGTATTAGCTGGTTAGACCTTCTGAAGGAATCTGACACGACCAAATATGAATAATTTTTTGTTCATGCAGTTTCACTGTCATGATATGATGCAGTAGCACAAAGCAAGTACATTTATAATTTAAAGTTGTGTTTAGGGTTGAGGTTTATTGTTAAAACATATTTTATTTAATAAAAGAAACTCTGTACTTTAAATTTTATAATAATATAATATTAGAACTTTCATATGTAACACTTCATTCTCATATTTTAAAACTTACAACCATTATAAGTCCTTGTAGCCCTTTCAAGATGTTATGACTAGTAATTTCATTCTACCTAGACTTTCATGATTCATTTTAAGATTCAATCCAAGAAAAGGTCAAAAGTAAAAGTGAATGGCCAAATGACACAACCCAACACATCACGTTATTCAAAATCAAAGCCTCACATTCTTTTTCAATAACAAATACCAATTCTTGTACAACATAGAACAATGGGCCTCCCAAAATACTCTTATTCTTTCCATTCCAAGAGGGCAAAAGTGAGAAGGCTCGCCTGAACAAGATGCGCCGAAAACCAGAAGCTTCAATTGTAAATCTTATTGAAGAGAATGGACCCTTCAAAAGTTTTGAAATAAAACATAAGAAATTGACAACTCAAACACAAGGACAACAAAGAAAATAATTGTTCAGATGAACAACGCCCCTTAAAAAGACAGAAGATGATGGCAAGATACTCTATCAGGTAATTAAGCACCTTGGAGAATCACACTCCAAAAACCAGCTATTGGGATGGAAGAGTCAAGTCACTTAAGTGCCACATTGGTCATCCCATTCTAACCAATTCTAACCAATTGGGGACAAAGACATCCCATACTACCTTGGTTCTAACACTCTCATGGTAAAATTCAGTCTCTATAGTATAGAAAGTTATAATTTAGTCCCAAAATTTGGTTTGTGTGGTTTGATAAAACTTACTGGAAAGTTATATCAAACAGTAGAAGACTAATTATAACTTCTAAGATCATAGGAACAATTCTAAACCCTGGCAGTAAATTTGTAATTTAACCTTAGAAATACACTTCAATAATGTAGAAGAAGAAGATGGATATTGTTAGTGGGCTCGGTTTCCATCCCATTTTCAAGTATTGATAGCCTAATAATAAGCATAAAAATGAGAAGCATTCATAAAATACTTATTTTTCATACATTCCACAGTAACAAATTCAAGGTTTTGATCCATAAAAATCATGCCTACACATCGTCATGTCCAAAAGAATCAAGATTTTATCACTTGAATTATCCCTCATCAGTCCTAAATGTATCCAATTGTGTTTTAAAAAAAATCTTTGAGACTATTACAAGTTTTGGCTAGTAATAGACAAAACAACATCAGTTGAGTTTTACGAACATCGAGTTGTCTCGAAAACCTTGGGTCATCTAACTTGAAGATGGAATAAAAAAAGAGAGAAATGAAATCAAGAGTTACACAGACAAAATCTAGATGTGTAGAAGTCTATTTCAATTCATCACAGAACTAGCATGCAAATCACTCCAGCGCACTCCGGTACGTTGATTTCAGTTATTTGCACATCAATACGCATGAGTTTAATTACAAAACCAACATCATGCTAGTGATATAACCTATTTGATCTGGAGATGCTTGGATCCACAAGTTCATAACAAAGTGAAATGACAGCAGCTAAGCTGGAAGCAATTTGATCCAGTTAATCAAGCACTGATTTGAAACAATAAATGCCCTTTAACTTACCAGAAATAGGTTCATATTATCTTAAGCAGCCTCAGACGTAACTTTTCCAATAGTTTTGAGATCAAAGATTTCAATCCAGTAGCCATCAGGATCCTTGATAAATGCAATTCCTTTCATCTTGCCTTCAATCAGAAAAGAAGAAAAACACATCAGCAACTTTCACAGTTTTTATAATTTTCCATTTCAATAGAAATAGTATTAACATGAACGTAGCTCAACTAGCATAATGGTTGTACTATCAACCTAGATATCAGAGGTTCAATTCCCTCATTCCATGCTTTAATACAACATTTGCGGAAAAAAAATAGTGTTAACCATGCTATAATATGAAAGCAATCTCAAAGTAATGTTAATTGTTGGATATAGGAAAAGAATTTCTTCTCTATTTACCAGTTTTCCTTTGTGTAATTATTTCCTTATATTCCCATTACCGTTAGTTTATTTCCTTGGACATTTTCCCTCTCTTGAAATTCAGGTCGTACAGAAAGGGGAAGAAATATGAATTCTTCATTAATAGTCCACTAACTAATTTTCCGGTTATCATTTAGAGTGTTAGGACTAACTTATAGCATGTTAAAGTTACTACATCTCACTTGGAGAGTAAATAAAATTGCATAAACTACGCCCGAACTATGAGATTGGTAACAATCACATTCCTAAATTTTCAATTTGATCAATTTTGTCCTTGTAGTTTCTCAATGGTTGCAATTAGCCCATTTTCTTAAATTAACCTTCATTTGTAGAATTAAAAATGTGAAACTTGTAATATATATATAAAAAAAAAAAATAGTAATAATAACAATAAAATATACAAATATAAAATATATATATATATTTATATATATATATATATATATATATATAGATTAAAAAAATACCTTGGAGAGGAAATTCAAGAGGAAGATGAAGAACAGAGCAAACTCCAAAAATCAATCACCATTTTTTTACTACTATGCTCCAGCACATCAATACTTGCAACACACAACAAAATCCTTTGACAAATCCCAAATAGGATCAAACCGCAGGCAAATTTCTTTATCTTCCTCCAAATCAACAAAGTCCTATTCCTTTTTTTTTTTGTTAGTGAATAATCTAGCTCTAACCTAAGGGATTTTCTTTGGGGCTCTTTGTTTGGCTAAGGACAACCATATTCAAGACACTTCGATGAACTTTTCTCACTAAATCGATAACAAAGATTTCGTTTTGCCAATAATTTCATTTTCAAATCACAGCTGACAATCAGCAAGCAGAGAACCATTGAAGCATATTGAATAGGGATTCTAACAAGATCATTTGACAGTGATCTTAGACAAGTTGCCTCACCGTCATCTGGTTTTTTAACAAATTCCACACCTAAGCGTTCAAATCTTTCACATGCCTTAATTGTGTCATCAACAGTTATGCCAATGTGTCCTGAGAAAAAAACAGAGAATAAATCAGAATAATTCAATCTAAAAACAAAAATCAGGTATAAAAGAAGGTAAGATGCAGCTTGTAAGTTGTAACCACGTGTTTTGTGAGTAAAGGTGACATACAACATGTACACTTGATAGATCTCTGCATATTTATGGAAAGATGAAGAAAGCCAACAGAATGGAGCATTTGATATCTATTGTTCTCTATAATTGAGTACTAAGAAGCACAGACACAAACTTGATACAACAGACAATGTAACCTATTATTTTCTAAAAATTATGTCTTAGACAGATCACAACAAGAAGTTGAGAAAAAAGTAGTTTCATATATTTTTATGTATTGATGTCTTCAAATATAATCAATATTTCAAATGGATAAAAGTGGCTTCAAGATTTAAAAATAGTAAATAGTACAAGAAAGCCACCCATGTTAATTGCCAGATAAACAGAAATTCTAAAACGATATCCTTCACATCATTAATATCATCATTAATTGGCTTATTATTCAATAAATTCTTTTCTTCACTGTTTTTCAAGCCTTAGTAGTAAAAGCAGCAATAGTTCAATTATTGCAACTCAAATCAAATATAAAGGATTGGGCAAATTGATAAATACTATTCTTCTAATCATTATACGAGGTATAGAGACTTCGAGCTTCAGTGCATTTCCATAGAGGCATAAGCCTCTCTTGTGAGCGGCCTAAGCTTCTTATGATCCAAAAATGGCACAAGTTTCGTATCGTCTTTTAACACTTTGAATATAAGGGCTAGTAAGATGTAAAGAATTCAGGATACAAGTCTGTATTTTCATCTTAAATACAAGCAAAGTCAATCATGGTTAAATATTTTCTAATTTGGGAAATTGTCAAAAATAGCAAATTTGACAAAATATTTATAACATATAGCAAAATTTTCAGATTCTATCATTAATAGACACTGATATGCTTCTATTAGTGACATTGATAGACAGTGATAGAAGTCTATCAGTTTCTATCATTGATAGAATCCAAAATTTTGCTATAGCTTGTAAATATTTTAATTTATTTTGCTATTTTTAAGAATGCCCCTTCTAATTTCTACCAATGAAATAAAAACAAGTATTCTATAAAACCTACTGATATGAATCGACCAAGCATTAAATTATTAATTAGATATTATCTAATAATGTTGACATAATTTTAGTATTTTTCAATTTTTTCCTCTTCATGACATTTAAGTAGGGTTAATTTAGTCTTTCTATTATGCCTTAGGGTTTTTATTGAGAGGCTATTTAAGCATTGCTATTAGGTTGTTTTAATCAGTTTTGACGATAAATCAAATTTAGCCTTCATGCTTGTTTTCAAGATTAGCATTAAAGCTTCTTGAATTTTCCAAGAACATTCAAGTGGGTTTGATCATCCTATTTGTGGAGTGTTTGAATCTTGGGGTAAAGAACCTGTTCGTTCAAGATATTGATCTTAAGAATTGGCGTCTAACCCTACCCTTAGGGTTGAGTTGCAACTTGAAATCATATTGATTTGGAGGTTTTAGTGTGTTAGACCCCAATATATATAAGAGAAGGGGCAGAAAAGGGAATTAACATGGTTGATGGCATTCAGGGGAGCAAAGAGAGAGAAAGCATCTTCTGAGGACCCACTAGGGAGTTGGTATTTTTACAGAATGTTTTTAGGGATTGTTGTCATTAGGTTTTCATTGTATTTTTACGTGAAAGCTGCCATAGTCTTCATTTGGGAGAAGTTTCCAGCCTTCTCTAAGGAGCTGGGTGTTAGTTTTGTTTTATTACTGTTTTTCTGGATTATATCTCTGTTTTGTGGAACATTTTGAGTATTTTGATCAATGTATTATAGCAGAGTGCTCCCTCTGTTTTGTCTTGTTGGGAATTTTCTGCTTTTCAAGTTAAGAATCCTAACATAGTGATTGAGAATTAGAGGTTCTCATTTTGAAAGGGTTCCTAATTCCAATTCGCTAGTGATATGTGATTGAGAATTAGAGGTTCTCATTTTAAAAGAGTTCCTAATTCCAATTCGCTAGTGATTTTATATCACTACGTTCCAACCCAGAGAAATTCAGGTACCCCTTGGTGACTTATAAGTTCAACGACTCAACAGCAGTACCAAGTGGGAGACAGGGAGAGAGATAGCCTGCAAATTAAACGTCACTTTACAACTTCCCATGCTAGATAAAGTTTTATCAAGTGAAATGCATTTATTTAGTCTTTACCAGAGTTGTGAAAGCCTCAGAACCAAAAAACATATTGTTTGTTCGAACAGTAGTGTTAACCGTTAAGCAGTCTAAATACGTCTAGGCGCTAATGAGATTCATAAAGAAAACTTGCACCAATTTCCTTTTATGTTTTCCCCTTAGTTTAGTGGAAAGTGATGCACATGTCGTGTCCTTGCCAAATGCATACTCCTGCATCAGTGGGTCTATTTCATTTGATAATAGCAACAGTCAACAGACAAACTACAATGCTAGCAAAGAAAAGAAGCATCAGTAGGAAGTTACATACCAAAGCCACGAGGATCTGAGTTCCCATTATGATATCCTTTGAATTCAGGGTCACTTTCAGTACCCCAGTTGCTGCAGGAAGATTATGACAGTCAAAGTTTAATAGAAAAAGATGCACTCCAAATGACCTTGAAATGAAAGGTTGCACAGTGAAAGAAGTCTCACTGTGTTAACTCAATCGTAGCCTTTCGACCAAAAGTCCACACTGTTCTATCAACTGAGCTTTCTGGTGCAGATGCTGTATCCTAAAGCACCATATCAAAATGTTATAGATATAAGCCAGAGATGCTATGATATACAAATAATAAACTAGGAAATCTAAATTTCAGAGACTTATCTAAAAACTCCAAATATGGTGCAAGTGTATAAAATTAACAAGCTCATATATGCGAAACATAGTACAGCGAAATAAAGAGTCGTTATAAATGCAAATAGTGCATTAGAAATTTAAAATAAAGGAGGTTACCTCATAACCCATAAAGTACAAACTAAACTTCATTTCAGGGAAATCCAGCCTCTTGAGTAATCTTCCATATTTGAGGAGAGTGTCAGTATTATTTGACCCGAATTGCTCATATTATACTGAATCATTCTGGAAACTTAATAAAATTTCAAGTACTCTAAAGAGCCAAACACAAACTTATGTTCTCAAAATTTTTCCACAGAAAGCATCAAAACTAGAACCAAGAGAAAAAAATGTAGGTCCATTTGGTAACCATTTAGAGGGCATTTGGGGGCAAGCAGTTGGTTATTAAAGTCCTTGGTTATTGTAGTTGGATTATAATAGTTAGTGTTTCAGATTTAGATTATTTTAATTTGGGTTATAAGAGTATGCATTTGAGGTATAAACTATTTTAGTTTGAGAAGAAAATAGTAAACACTATAACAAAGAATAAAAAAAATATGATGAATTATAATAGTTAGTGTTTCAGGTATTGATAATTTTAATTTGGGTTATAAATACATTTGAGGTATAAACTATTTTAGTTTGAGAAGTAAATAGTAAACACTGTAACAGAGAATAAAAAAAATGATGAACGTAAATAGTAAAAACTGCAGCAAATAATAAAATACCAAAGCAGACGGTTATTACAGCCAAGATAGTTCTTGTCCCAAACTCTTCTTTAGTTTTCTATTTTTAGTTTTTGAAAATTGAGGCTACAAACACCTCTAACACTTTTAAATTTCTGGTTTTGTTACTCAAAGAAAAATGAAAATCATGTAAGAAATTGAGAACAAGTAGACTTAATTTTCAAAAATAAAAAATCAAATGCTTATCAATCAGCTGCGTAGTAACCTCAGTTCACTCTAGAATAATCTGCTTACAACAATAAACAGAAGCGAATAAAGAAAACTTACGACATTCCCAGAACTCGAGAATAGAAGTCGAGACTGACTTTAGGATCCTTAATCCGATACATCTGCAGCACAATCCATAAAATGGAATCAAGAGTGAGTAAAATGGATGGTGCCTTCATTTAAAGTTGATTAAATGAAAGAACAAAGAAATGGGTATTGCAGAAAATTGTAAGCAATCTTACAGTCTGTTGCATGATGTAACCTTTAGTGGCATCATCAGGAGTAGCCTGAAGTCCTGGATTGTTGGCTGGAGATTCTTTAGGAGACGAAGCCATGGAAAAGGGTCTCAATCGATTCAATCTCTGCAAGAAAAAACCAATTCTAAGAACTCAATCAAAAAGGGTAGATAGGCCCATTGTGCAAGAAACACAGCAACAAAAAAACAGCTGTTTTGAACCTCGATTCTACTACTATTGGAGGAGATCAATAACGGGTTTTTTAAAGAAGACTTTGATGCAAACCCCAAAATAGAGAGACGGGATAAAATGGTGGCCACTGATAAGGAAGCCATGGATTTTGCTTAGTTTTCTTTACCTTTTTCAGAGAGTACTCCCGGATGTGCGAAACGAGTGGCTATGCCCTTGAGAAAGATGGAATTAGATATTAGAATCCTAATTCATATTTGGCTTTTTGCAAATGACAAATATATTTTATAATGATTTTGCTTTTATATAGTTTCGGTCTAAAAATTTTCTCATTCCATCACAAACCAATATGTGTTCCCAATTGATCGTAGACACATCAACAAGAATAAATTTTATGTATCTTTAATTTAAAAGTCTTATCTTAGTTTTTTATTTAGAATTTTGATTCTAAATATTGCGAATGTAATAATATTTTGAGATTTTCAAATTAAATGAAGGAATGGTTGTATAAAATCTTCTGTTGTCAAGTGTTTTTATTCTTCATATGTCTCACTAAAATAAGTCTCACTAAGCTCGTTCATAAATGTATCTAGGCTCGCTCATATGTGTGTGCGTGTGTGTGAAGAAGCTGTTACGTATGAAGTGTAATCGTTTGAGGGCCTTTCAAAATTTTCGTTTGGCAAAAGTTTAGGACAAAACAATAATTTCATATTTGTTTAGAGGCGATCATCGATTGAGCGAAGGTGATTTTGAACAAAAACCATCAATGAAAACTAATTTACAATGGGTGAAACCGACCACCAGCTTCAAAAAGCTTGAACCGATTGACCGAGCCACAGGTCGATTTTGGTCGGTTTGGTTTTTTCACCGTTTTTTTATTTTGAAAGAAAAAAAAATAACAGTTCCCCTTACCAAAGCCAAAGGAAAGTGGACGGAGGGAGGGAAGTCAATCTACGATAGTGGATGGAGGGAAGCGACGGCCAATGGCGTTGCTTGTTAATGAAGAAACCAGACGACGAACGACGTGTGCTAGAGCTACAGCTATTGGAAGTTCCACTTGGAATTTTTTTTAAATTATATAATAATAAAGAGCAATAGAAAAACATGGGCTATGAAAATTTTTGAAGGCTAACCAAAAAAATAGCAAATTTACAAGTTTACTTTGGATAAATGGAAAATATTGATTTAAATTGTTAATATAGTGAAATAAAATGGAGAAAAGACTACTGTGTCTTAGATGCCCATACTCTAGTGAAAAAACTCACATCCCAAATATGATTATTTCAAAAACCAAAGTACCTCATATTTGAATTAGGCTTCCCAACCAGCTCTCTCCCTAATTTTACCGTACCAAAATCATCAATTTCCCCCAAACTCATTCGTCTTCTTCATCTCTATTGAAGCCTAATTTCAAAACCTTCATTCGTTCGTCTTCTTCAACTCCATTGATGTAAAGCGTCAAACGCCATAAACCCTCGAAAGAGTAGCAGTCGTTCACAAAAAAATCCTCTTAACTAAAAGAAAGGCCTCCAACTTTGATTTATGCAAAAACAAAGTTTGTTTTGCTTCTTCTTTTTTTGTTCAGCTTCAATTCCTGCAACTTAGTCAAATTGATAGTTAATAACACATGACCAATTACCTTGACGACATCCCCAATCCTTACCAATTGTGACATGCAGATGTGATAAAACACATTTAGTGATCTCCTCCATCTTCACAACTACTCTAAAGGTAAAAAAAATATAAAATGTCATGGACTGTAGAATCTAAATAGTCTATTTTCTTTTAATGATAAATTATATATAGAGGATACACTTCCAAATTAATTATTGTTTTATGCAGACGAATATGACAAATATAATAAGTAATTAGTAATATCAAATGACTATCAGATGACTATCAGAGGGTTATAAAATGACTATCAACTTTTAAATTTGACACTTTTACAATTTAGAAAATGTAGTGACATGGGTCATATTATCATTAATTTTTTTGCTACTTTTGCAAGCCCCCTTAAAATTTTGTAGAAAAATAGTTCGAATATGTGCATGTTTAATATTATTTTGAAATATCAATATTCATGTTTTTTGTATTTTAAGTTTTAAAATGTATGTTTATATATATATACATACATACATATATATTAAAAAAAATATTATGGAAATGTGAATTTTTTATATTATTTTGAAATATCAGTATTTGTGTTATTTGCTTATAAAATTCTAAATTCATAAAATATTCTACATTTTACATTTTTCTTTTTGACCTTGGCAATATTTCATACATCACCTGAATGTGCTTTGTGATAATAGTGAACGATTTACATAATCTTGTTATGCATGCCACAATTGTGAAGTATAATGGTGTTGAGAATAAATTTCTCTAAGCATCAGAGCTTTATAACGTTTGAATACTTGAACCCGCACGATTTGAAGAAGATATGAAACGACTGCAAAAATTATGTGGATCTTTGATGGTGATAGGTGTTAATTGTTTTTTCGGAGTTTGAGTTAATTAAGGGTATTTGTGATTTGTTGAATAATTGTATTTGGGATTCAAGTTTTTCACTTAGTAGGAGCATTTAAGACATTGTTCGAGCAATTTTTTTTCCATATTTTTCGATTTTACTATTTTATCCATATAAATAAAAATTTGTCATTTATTCAAAGTAAACCTTTTATCTTTTACTGGTCTGTCTTGAAATTACTTAATAATTGGGTCTGCCTTAATCAAACATTTATATATTTATATAATATTTTTAAATTTTGGTTGGGTTCAGTGGGGTGGATATAAATTCAGTCGGGTTGATTCGGTTTTGCAAAACCGAATTGCTTAAATCGACTGCCGACCATTTTTTATTTATTTATAAAATTCGAGTATAGAATATCGTGCTAAGGGGAGGGTTATTTGACATTATTTGTAAAAGATGGGTCATTTTAGATATTGACGGACAAATGGGTCATCGGTACAAATTTCAAATTTTTTATCACCTTCCTATTTACCGGTCAAGGTTGAAGACGAAATCTCCAAATCTTCCCATTACCTGCCATTTATGGCGACACTTTTTTCTTCCCTCGTGCTGCTCTAACTACCCCACACTGAGGTACACTCTTCACTCTTTATACAAGTCTCTTCTTATTGCTTCCATTCAACCAAAACTTTTGATGATGCCTCATTTTTCTCATATTCCTTGTCATCTTCACCTTCCTTTTCTCCCTCAAATTCCGCATCGGTCTGTGTGCTACTACTACTTATCCAAACCCTCTCTGCTAATACCTTTGTAATTTTCATTCAATGGAGAAATCTGGGTATGGTCGCGATGGAATTTTCAGGTCTTTACGGCCTCCGCTTGTCTTTCCTAAAGATCCCAATCTCTCCATGATCTCTTTCCTCTTCCGAAATTTATTGTCTTATCCAAATAGACTAGCCATTGTTGATGCGGAATCTTCAAATTCTGTGTCGTATTCCCAGCTTAAAGCCTTGGCAATTAGGGTATCCAATAATTTGATCCAATTGGGTATTGAGAAAAATGACGTGGTGTTGATTTTTGCTCCAAATTCAGTTCAATTCACCATTTGTTTCATTGGGGTTATTGCCGTTGGGGCTATTGTAACTACTTGTAATCCTGTATACACGGTTTCTGAGCTAACTAAGCAAGTTAGAGATGCTAAACCTAAACTCGTGATATCTGTTGCTGAATTGTGGGATAAAGTGAAGGATCTAAACATCCCAACTGTGTTACTAGACCAGCAAATTCCTTCAGCAATTCATTCTTCTAAAATATTGTGTTTCAATGATTTGGTGAACATGGCTGGTGATAAATCTGGGTCTGAGTTTCCAATTGTTGGGGTGAAGCAGAGTGATACAGCTGCACTTTTGTATTCATCAGGAACAACAGGAGCTAGTAAGGGTGTGATTTTGACTCACCGAAACTTCATAGCATCTTCTTTGATGATAACAATGGATCAGACGTTTAATGGAGAGGAACATGGCGTATTTCTGAACTTCTTGCCAATGTTTCATGTGTTTGGATTGGCTTGTATAACATATGCTCAACTGCAGAAAGGAAACACCATTGTCTCTATGCCAAAGTTTAATCTTGAGAAAGCCTTGTGGGCAGTGGAGAAGTACAAGGTGACAGATCTGTGGGTTGTGCCGCCTGTTGTGCTTGCTTTGGCGAAGCAGAGTCTGGTGAAGAAATACAACCTTTCATCCGTGAAGCATGTCGGTTCAGGGGCTGCACCTCTTGGGAGGGAATTAATGGAGGAATGTGCTAATAACATTCCCAGTGCTGTGGTTATCCAGGTACCCTGTTGTAGGCTGTGTGTGCTCTATAACAACATGTTTTGTGTATTGTTTCTTGTTGGCTAAAATCAGCTTATCAGATTACAGAGGTAATTACTAAATCACCCTGAGTGTTTTTAGAAACTTTCAAAATGTCTGACGGTGATAAAAACAATGAAAATTTTTTCAAGTTATTTTATTCGGTTAAAAACACTTCCTCTGTTCTAAAAGTCATATACAATCACCTTAAATGTCGACTACCCCTGAATGGAAATTATTATGGTTCTCACTTCATTTGACTTTGATTTACAACCTCGTAGAATTGAATTATTACATTCTAATGTAATGAACCGTTGATTTTGTTATCATTTTTCAGGGTTATGGTATGACTGAGACTTGTGGAGTTGTTGCTTTGGAGAATCCAGCAGTTGGCAAACGAAATTCTGGTTCAGCTGGAACACTTGCCTCTGGTGTTGAGGCTAAAATAGTCAGTGTAGATACTCTAAACCCTCTACCTCCTAATCAATATGGAGAGATACATGTTCGAGGACCAAACATGATGCTCGGTATGATTGTGATTATCTTTTCATTGATTTTATGGTTTCATACGATACTTTGGAGAGAGTGTAAGCGTAGTCCCTGCATTTGTTTCAGTTAGAGTAACTCTTATCATGAGCTAAGGTGATCTTTCCCATGTTAGGAGCCATTATTAGTACCTATGATTAAAGTCGGTTTTGAAATTCAATATTGAAATACCTCATTTACAGGTTATTTCAACAATCCAGAAGCCACTAAGCAAACTATTGATAAACATGGATGGGTGCATACTGGAGACCTTGGATACTTCGATGAAAACGGTGAGCTTTATGTTGTCGACCGAATCAAGGAACTCATCAAGTACAAAGGTTTTCAGGTGAATATATGATATGTTTATCTTATCATATTTAGTTACGATCTGTACATTTTTAAAATTGAAGTAACATGAGCTGATCTTTTTTGTTGCTATAACTAACATTGTTGAGATGATACTGCATTCAACCGTTACCTTTCAAAACTTTCTTGAGACACTAATGATATATTTTTCAGCAATTTTGAAATAGTTAAAACCAAACTGACACTGAAACTTGGTTTTGAATAGTAAAAGATATACATACACTTCAAAGTGATTTTAACAATTTCAAAACCATTCACAAACATGTCCTAATATCCAGTAATTTCTCTATCGATGATAGCATGCTAGGTTAGTCGTTGTATGTACAAATGCTGTTTGGAGTTCAAGCTTTTCTCTCTCTCATTTTTTGTTACTATATCTCCAGGTTGCACCAGCTGAGCTTGAAGCACTGCTGGTTTCTCACCCTGAGATACTAGATGCTGTTGTCATCCCGTAAGCTTTTATTACTCGTATTTAAACTTTTCAAGTTTTTTTCTTAGTAACCATTTAACTGATACTATCAATTTTGAAACTTAATCGACAGCTGCCCTGATGAAGAAGCTGGAGAAGTTCCAATTGCTTATGTTGTTCGATCTGCCAATGGTTCTTTGACTGAAGAGGACATCCTTAAATTCATTGCTGATCAGGTAAGCCTCTTTAGAAGAAAGTTTACTGTTGTTCAACGTACATCATGAATTAAACTTACTTGTCTTTCTCTTGTCACAGGTTTCTCCTTATAAAAGGTTAAGAAGAGTGACATTCATCAGCAGTGTCCCCAAGTCTGTTTCTGGTAAAATTCTGAGGAGAGAACTCATCGAGAAAGTAAGAGCTAAAATCTAAGATCTTTGTTTCCTAGTTTCATTAGATAGTGGCCATAGAAGAAAAGCAATAAGTTGGTGTATAGACCTAATATGAAATCCATTTTGAGTGAATCTGAATAACTTGACCATAAAAGTGAATAAATTCTCTCTTTTTGTTACAATATGTGGTGCCAAAAGACTCAATAGTTATCTCGTTTGACATCCATTTGGTTTTTCAAAATTAAGCCTTCAAATTTCACTTCCATCCATTGGTTTCCAACTTTTTGTTGTCTATATTTTATGTGTTTTTTTAAAACCAAACTAAAAAAATTGGTTTTAAAACCTTGTTTTACTTTTAGATTTTGGTGGTAAAAAAGATAAAATGATTATAAAATGGAGTCTCAACCATCTTTGAAATTTGAATATTGACTCCAACTATTGTTGGAGAAGTTGCACAGTATAATTCTTTACCAGATCTATTTTATGTTGGACTATTATACAGTTTTGAACTTCAAACCTCATTCTCTTTATGATCTATTTGTTGTCTCGTAATGATCTAATAATTAATTTGCCTTATGATACAATTAATTAAAAAATGCATTTTTTTAGAACTAATTGGGATGAGGAATTTGAACCACGGACATCGTGGTTCTTAACAATACAAATGTCAATTGAGTTGAGTTTTTTTTATAATTAGAATTTGTAGTTATAATCTTATTTGAACAAGAACCTGTTCTCAACATCCGAGCATTGCTATATGGCCAGATGGAAAAGAAAAATAGAAAACAAATTTTCAACTTCGGAAATTATTGATGTACCACTAGATCTTTACTAGATCTTTACAAATGTCAAATGTGCATTTATTTTGTCTACCTTCAATCTGACATCTAGAAATTGCTTGTACATTAAGGACTCACTTTAGTTCTCTTTCTTTTCATAATTTAGACACTGATAAATTTCATGGGTGTTTTCAATAGTGCATTTAACAACTATTTAAAAAAACACACACACATTCTTTTAAGATATATCAATGCATCCCTTGTCTTTTTTCTAGTACAATTTATTGTTTGAATAGTTGATATAAATATACCATCAAATCATAAAACAAAACAAACCAACAAGGAAAGACATAATTTCATATCCTATGTGTATTTAAAAGAGCTTCAAAGATCCCAGTTTGAGTGTACTAATAACAAAGAAGCTTGTGGTTTGAAACTTCTATCTTCAATTATTGTATTAAACGAACCTTGAAGAGAATGTCAAAGAGACTATTGTTCTACTAAGGACTTGCGAATATTTATCAAAGGACACATGTAAGAAGTTTGTTGCCGCCGTGACTTTTCTAAAGATCTTTTCAAAACCTACCTGTATCTCCAAAAATTGAAAAATTATTACCCTCACGAGCGAAAGCAAGAATGGATGAGACACTTAGGATCCATTTGACAACATTTCTATTTTCTGTTTTAGGTTTTTCTTTTCATTTTTTAAGAAATAGATGTAGTTGGTAACGTTTCCTATTTCTCGTTCTTCAGTTTCGTTTCTCAATTATTTTTATTGGTTTTCTTTTCCTTTTTTCAATTATTTTTATCGGTTTTCTTTTTCTCAATTATTTTTATTGGTTTTTTTTTCTCAATTGTTTTTATTGATTTCATTTTCCTTTTACTCAATTATTTTTATCAGTTTTCTTTTCCTTTTTGTTAATTATTTTTATTGGTTTCTTTTTCCTTTTACTCAATTATTTTTATCAATTTTCTTTTCCTTTTTGTCAATTATTTTATTAGTTTCTTTTTCATTTTTCTCACTTATTTTTCTATTTCCTTTTCCTTTTCCATTTTTAAACATGATTTCCTTTTTCTTCTTCTTATTTCTGTCTTCTTCCCAAATAATCACTCTCCACGTGGTTTCCTTTTTCTTTCGATTATCTCCATCGTCTTCCCCAAATAACCATCGTCTTCCTCTTCCTCTCATTGTCTTCGTCATCTTCCTCTTCGTCAGATCTGTGTTTTCGCTGAATCTGTAGGTTTTCGCCAGATCTGTGTTTTTGCCGTGGGTCTTTGTCTTCCTCTTCGCGGTGGATTTCAGTCCTCTTCATAGTGAGTTTTCGTCTTTCTCCTCGCCGGCTCTGTCCTTCATATCTCAATCTTCATCTTGATCTCCATAAGATTACTAGAAGACCTTATCTAGGTTTGATAAAGTGACTGGTGTAATGTTTAATTGAATTAAATGTGAATAAAATAACATGAATAAAATAAAAAATAAATATCGAAGAAAATAAGGAAACAAAAAACAGTTATCAAACACATTTTTTGTTTCTATTTTTTTTTCAAGAAACAAGAAACATAAACAGTTATCAAACATATTCATGTTTCTTGTTCTAAAAAAAGAAGAAACAGAAAATAGAAAACAAAAATGTTATAATATATATTTGACAATATACACATTTGTATTTGATTATTTTAAAAATAAATTAAGGTATATTTGATAACTGCATGGTTAAAACAATTTGTACAATCTTATATATAGAAATATATATATAAACACAAAAGATATATGTGATATAGAGTTACACTATTTTGAAGTATATTAGCCGTACATTTAACCTATACTTGAGCTTTTAATGGAGTGATGATCGATTTTTCAGTGGACAGTTGCATTAGATGAGAAAAAAAATTTAGAAAAAATAATTCATAACATCTCTTTTTTGTATATTGTAAATTTGGCAAATATGACGGTAATCACACAGTAATCTGCTTTTAAATTTGCTATTTTTGCAATTTTAAAAATGTAAGTGACACGAGCTCTATTATTATAAATTTTTTTACTATTTTTACAGACTTCCCTTTTTAAATAATGAATATGAAAGAAAAATGAATGAAATCTCTTAAAAGGAAGAAAAGAGTAATTTGAAATATTCTATATCAGAAGACTATTAATCAAAATTAATAAGTAGCAAAGCGTAGTAAAAATTGGAGAATGATGTTAACAAGTAAATATTCAATATTTTGAAAGTTACAAGGGTCTTTAACTAAGATGACTAAATTGCTATATGATATTACATAAAAGACTCAAATTTCTAATAAATTTCACCTATGTCATAAATTGGTTTATATATTACACAAATGTATGGTCCAAATTACTTTAATACTCATTTATATTATTTAATTGATTTAAAACAAAAATATAAATGGAAAATTTCGTGGGTTACGGTTTTGGAAAGAAGTTAATGATTTACAACAAAAGTATAAATGAAAATTTTTGTGGGTTATAGTTTTGGAAAGAAGTGTAAAACATTTAATACTTTCCTTTTACGAAAATTGTGGTCTACTCTTCCATTATACTCGTAGAAGCCAATGTGGGTTACGGTTGGTACTAAGAAAATTGAGAGATTTCGACGGTGAAGAAGAAGACTTTCGACGGCCGACAAAACCTGAGTCTAAATTTCGAGGTTAGTACTGTATATATCCAAAACATATGAAACATTAGGTATATTTGGTATATTTTAGATATTCGATTAAATAGACTAACGAACCAAAATGTAGTTTTGAATGTGATATATTCTAGGGTTTATTGAGTTTCAAAGTAATCAAAATTCTTGCATTGTGAGGAGGAGCCTGAGTAGAGGAAATCAACCATCAAAGATAATGAGGTCACCATTCACAACGAAATTTGAATCCACAGAGCCAAAGAAGGAAAAATTAGAGCTCAATAGTCAACTATTCGAATGACCAAGTTTCAAATTGTTATCACAAGCACTTTAGGAATTTGATGTTGAATATGATAGATTTCATGTTAAAGGTTACGTGCTGAAGTAAAAATTAAGCTTTTTGAAAACTTTATGTGTAATTTATGTTATGATAAATTGTTCTATTGCTAGTATTATGAAAACACTAAAACGTTATATGCATATATTTTTAATATGATACAGTATATTATACTATCGTGTTCATTAATCCAAATTTTTTATGAGATATTGGTTTCATGGAGATAAAATGTTCACTAGGTATATTATAAGTATATTTGGAATAAAAAGGTGTACATTACAGACATAAATGTTTAAGATCAGTAATGTTGTGTTTCATGAGTATAAATTTCAGTCACAATGTATATTTTAGAACAAAAGGTTTATGATAAGCATATGTAATATATGACGTTAGTAAAAAGAATTAAATTTGATGATGTTATAGGAATGTTATTTATGTTAACAGGAACACAAATGATATATTCTCTGGTATTTGTATGAGAAATTGTATGAATGGAGAGAACAAATTAAATTGTATTTTTTGCAGTATATTTGTTATAATATGGTGTATATTAAAGATGTAAATTTCTTATAGTAACATAAAACACAAACATTAATGATCATAAACAATGTTGTAAATAAGATGGACTATATATATACTAAATCAAGAACAAAACTATAATAGCTTACATATATATTAAAGTATATATTGATCATTTAAAATATATAGAAAGTGATAGTATGTATGTATGATATACTCACTGTATATTATAGATACATTGAGAATGTGTCGTTTACTATTGTTTTACTAATATTTACTATATAAACATATAATTTAAACCAGAATGCTATCGGAATTATGTAGTTTATATGATAAACAAAATAAAAAAAAATAATGAATGAAAATTTTTTAACATCTTACTGTACATAATTATATATATGTGATATTGTATATATGAAATGGTATATATGTATAAACAATATCTAGGTAAAGTACGAAATTTGAAGAAAACGAAAGTAATTGAGGAAGATAAGTAATCGAAAGTTTGAAGAAAACGAAATTTCGAAATAAACTGAAGAACAGAATTGATGGAAGAAACGACCGAAATTGAATTATGAAGAAGACGAAGTCCTCATCGACACCGAAATTTTTTTCACTTAACGGGTAATGAAAATAATGAGATAATGTTATATTTAATTATTAAATTATTCCATATTAGAAAAGATTTTATTTTATATTGAATTAATAAAATATTTTTAATTAATTTCCACAATAAAATTATATATTAATTAATAGGCCAAATAAAGAAGTTATCATTTATAACATAAATAAGGAAATAATTTGAATTTAATTACAAAAATTATATATAATTAAGAGAAATTTTTAAAAATAGTAGATTTTACAAAATAGTTACAACTTATAGCAAATTCAATCACCGATAGTTTGTAAATATTTTAATTTATTTTGCTATTTTTAAAAATGTCCCTATAATTAATAATTATGATAAGATTATAGTCCTAAAAATATACAAAAACCTAATCAAGAAAATAAATCATAATTTATGACATTGGTAAAATTTGTTAGTAAGTTTTTTTGTCTAAATCTGTGAGGTTATAATGTCACACCCTTGTTTTGGGCTCATTTTTTTTTTCATTTGCCATTACTCAACAATCAAATAAATCACAACCCTTTTTTTAAATTAACAATCATCAAATTCTTGAAATGAATGGATTAACCGTTCTAAATTTTTAAAATGAGTGTAAACTCTATAAAATCCTTAAACTTTTGCATTTTCAAATAAGTTGCTGCATATTTTTATACTTTATTGATGAGGATAATTAATATATTTTAGGTTAGTATTTGTTAAGTTGTTAATTTGATTAATTAGTTAATTATGTAATTTTCTTGTAAAGCCAAAAATAGCCAAATTAGAGCTGTGTATTGGGAGTTTTGTATCATTATGTTTCAATACAACATTGTTGTTGAAGAGTTCTCTCTTTTTCTTTGGGGATAGTGTCCTTTGTTGGCCATGAATTTGGCATACTACCTTCAACCCGCTACATCATTTATTCTATAGTAGTGTACAATAAAGAATAAACCTTCAAATCAACAAAAACACAAATAAGATTTAGTCGATAACCATATAGATATAGTTTTCATAGTTTAATCGAATAGCAACACATCAACAACATTCATAATTTAACGAACTAACAATAAAAGCAAAGAACAACTTAATTCATAGATGAGGTGAAGCAAATAGAAGTACTAACCGAAGTGTAATGATTATTAATTTCTTTTAAACATCAAAAGTAATGTCTTCCTTCTTCAAGTATTATATAAAAAGTTGCTTCTCTATCTGTGTTTATAAATATCAAAATTATTTATAATTCATTTGTTTGAAAGTTATATCTCTTTATGTGTTTAAAAACACCATATTACTATCAATTTCAATTTTTTCTTTGTTACATACTATGAAATCCATTCATACACGTAAGGTACATTTTAATTCTATGTATGCATGTGTATACATATGCCTCTAAGATTGTGGATGCATTGTGAAAGTTATGAATTTTGTAATTTTTTTTATATCCGTGAATGTCTAAGCTAACTTATTTGTATCTTACCTGACAACCTACCTTTATTATTATTTTTGTTTACATGTCAATTATTTAATAAGTGGTTGTACTTTATTAGGTAGGTATCTTTAATGGATTGAGTTAGATGGTTCAATTTTATTTAGAAACTAAAATTTGGAGGAAATAGTAGAGTGTGGCGATTGATTTTATTTTTTTTTTTGAAAAAAAGAAAATTTAATGCATGAATATCTAAAAGCTATTGCAAATCTAAAAAAAAAATCAAATATTTCAAATCACGTATCGGTCACATATCTAGAAGAAACACTTATCTAAAAGTTAAAAAAAAAATTAAAATTAAGATGCTTTGAATCATGTATCTAATGGAAAAAGAAACATGCGCAACAGAAAACAAAATCAAATTTACTCTAATTGCATCTGATCGTATTAGAAATTAACATGCAATAATTCTCTAATAATTAGAAAAAAATCAGGATTAACGAAACTCACCTTTGAAGCTCCCATTCACTTGAAATCCTCTACTCGATCTCGAATCAAACCACCACTAGTGTTGTCTTGCTATTATTCGGATTTAAAACCGGGTCCTGGGATTCAATGAGTGAAGGATTTAAGAGAGAGATGAAAATTGGATTAGGGTTGGGAGAATTTAGGTGAGTTTTTCACTTTTTAATTTTAAAGACAAATAACTAAAAGAAAGATTTAGCCAAAGAGCCTAAATTCACTAGGATTTTTCACAAATGTCCTAAATTTGGAATTATTTTCTAAAATAGGATTTCGTATAAAATTTGGACAATAATAACCTTCTAATAATCATATTTTATATATTATATTCTTAAGTAATTTTAAATTATTTCTTTATTAGATTTACTTTCAATTTATTATCATAGTAAATAATTCCTTATATTATTTTGTGTTATTATTATGGAAATAAATTGACTATATTTTGTAATGAAGTATAATATAAAATATAATCCAATATGGAAATTTAATGAAATTGATTTACCATAATCGTGGGAATTGTTTCATCTTCATCACCAAACTCCATTCAATTTTCCATTGTCGCCGTCTTCCTTTATTTCCATAACCTCAACCTTTCAATTTTCAATTGATTTCGTCGCCGGCCACCGTAAATTACGTTTACCTTTGATTGATAAAGAAACATATAATTTTCTACACATTTTTCTTTATCCTTCAACATCCTTTTCATTAACCTTACTATTTACTGTAGATTTCGTTTCCTTCCGGTTAGTATTGGTCGGACTTCCGGTTAGTAGATTTCGTTTTTTTTATTCCTTTTCTTCTCGGTAGTCTTCCGGTTAGTAGGAAATTTCAAATATTTTCATTATTCTCCATTCCATATATTTGAAGAACACATATATACACATATTTTACCGAATGTTTTCTGTCCCTTCTCTATTATAAATTTTAATTTTCATACTGTATACAACAATAATTAACTATATACCCGTAAGGTATCATCGTTTTTTTGACATTATTTATTAAATATATACCACATATTATTTATAATTATACTAAGTTTTAAATATTTCTGCAAATCAGAATAGGTTATATATTTTATTTATTACATATATACCACATCTAACTTTCTATTATAGTCGTTGTATAATTTACCAGTATGATGTTTTATTATATATATACTACATCTTATTGACAATTATACAGGTAATATTTTTGAAACAAGATGGCTAGTATTGCAGTTTACTTCGATGGTTTTTTCAACGAAACTAACAATTACGTTAGTTTTAGTGTGTCTGAAATTGTAGTTGATGAACATATGTCATATACTGAATTGTCCAATGTCCTTAAATCCAAGTTAGATAATTTTTTTTATATGAACAACTTTGATATATACCTTTGCTTAGGTCCTATAGAATGTCTTAAGAAAGATATGGCAATAAAGAATGACAACGATGTTAAATGGATTTACCATATAATGACATCTAACGTTGAACAACATATTGCCCTTATTGTTCATTATGATTTTCGTAACTTCGTTATATAAATTTGTATCTTTATTATAGTAATAAATTGAAAATATTGTTTTAATGAAGTATTTGAGTGTCATCATAGAGAAATATTTGAGTGCCATTATTATTTTCGTAACTTCCTTGTATAAATTTGTATCTTTATTATGGTAAAAAATTGAAAATATTGTTTTAATGAAGTATAACACAAAATCTTTTCTAATATGAAATTTTATGTTAATTAATTATAACCGTGAACAATCTGAAAAATTTCATCCGTCATCGGCAACCCTTAAACATATATACCACATTATATATACAATATGACATATATAATTATGTACAGTAAGAAGTCCAAATTTATATATGAAATTTAGTATATATACCTCATATTATATACAATAATACCTTATAGATAATTCCTACAGAATTTGTGTTTCAATTTTTTGTTTATATAGTAAATATTACTAAAACAGTAGTAAACGACATGATCATACATACATATTTTTTCTTTATAAATGTATTTGATTACATTATACTTTAATATATCCGCAATCTATAATAGTTATGTTCTATGTTAGTATATATATACCCCATATTATATACAATAATACTATATACCGACATATAGTTCTATTATTTTTTTATAAGATGGCCAAAATGTAGTTCTTCTTCACCGTTGAATTCTCAATAAACTAATGTAGCACATTCAAAACTAGATTTTCGTTTGTTTGCCTATTTAATCGAATATCTAAAATATACCTAATATACCAAATGTTTCATATGTTTTGAATATGATCTAAAATATACCTAATATACCAAATATTTCATATGTTTTGAATATATACAATATTAAGCACGAAATTTCTAGCTAGATTATGTCAGATAAGTTTTGTATTTGTCGGTCATCGAAAGTTTTCTTTTTCACCACCGAAATCTCAATGAACCATAAAATGTATCACATTCAAAACTACATTTTCATTTGATTGCCTATTTAATTGAATATCTAAAATATACCTAATATACCTAATGTTTCATATGTGTTGAATATATACAATACTAACCTCGAAAGTTTTAACTAGATTATGTTCGAGAAGTTTTGTATTTTTCGGCCGTCGAATGTCTTCTTCTTCACCTCCGAACTCTCTAAAATTTCGAAGTAAAAACCGTAATCCACGTTAGAAGGAGTAGACAACGTTTTTGTAGAAGGAAAACCAGTTTTCCACTTCTTTCCAAAACCGTATCCCATGATTTTTTCCATTTAGATATTTGTTATAAATCAATTAAATAATAGAAATTGGTATTAAATTAATTTTGGCCCCACTTCTTTCCAAAACCGTATCCGACGATTTTTTCCATTTAGATATTTGTTATAAATCAATTAAATAATAAAAATTGGTATTAAATTAATTTGGGCCTCACTTCTAAACTATATCACGATTTTTTCCATTTAGATATTTGTTATAAATCAATTAAATAATAGAAATGGGTATTAAAGTAATTTGAGCCCTACATTTATGTAATATACTAGCCCATTTAGGACTTTTGTGAAATTTATTAGTAATGGGTATTAAAGTAATTTGAGTCCTACATTTATGTAATATACTAGCCCATTTAGGACTTTTGTGAAATTTATTAGTAATTTGGGTCTTTCATGTAATATCATATAGCAATTTAGGCTATATGAGTTAAAGACTCTAACTAAAATTTGCCCAATTTTTTTTAAAATTTGAAAACCTATCCTTTAAATAGACAAGAGACATGCAACTATTGCATGTGTAAACTTAAATTACATTTGAATCTATAGTCGACTAAAGTCCAACACCTCATTTTCCTATAGTCACTTATCCCCTAAGAGTGAATTTTCCACTAACTTTAGTCAAAAGGCAAAATGGTCACTTGACCATTCAAGTTAAGGTCAAACATTGACTTTTTCAAGTCAAAATTCAATATTTTGACTCTTTATCATTTTGTCTACCTTAACTAATTTCGACCTCTCGAATATGAATATGAATATGCGTTCATTTTTTTGAAATTCAAATTACGTACTATAATGATATTCGAACTTGATCTACGTTTATGTTTCTACATAAAATTCAAGTTTGCTCTAGGTCTTAGAACTTTTGTTTATTGAATTCAAAATTATAGTATTCAATTTTCACTAATAAGCCAACAGAAACTATTTTATTGGATAAAATATAATTTCAAACTTACAAACAATGAGTTTTACGACAAATTCCAACAGTATCAACCGCGTATTGTATTCGATATATAATACCGATGCTCTTGACAGTTTGAAGTATTTAAACTTCATAGCTCAGAACACAAGCAATGAGTAGACCGAAGTTTCATAAGATAAGCCCCACTGATATAGCCTACAATGAATAGTTGTCAACTCTTACAAAAGGAAATAATTACACTCATAAATACAAGATACTTGTTACAAATATACAGCTAAACAAATCTCCATTAATCGCCCTTTTATCACTTACAAACCTATGACAGTCCAACAGGTAAACAATCTCCCGTGAATGAACCATCTGGACAGATACCATAGAATCCCCAAGTCTAGACATTAAGCCCAATCTCATCTAACAACCTATTTCTCTATAATACATATCCAAAGGTACCATATATGAATGATTTCAACAATCCAAACATGCAACTGGCTGAGGAAAACAAATTACCTGCCATCAAGAAAATGGCATGTATGAATCATATCAAGATATACAAAAATGATGACAAGAACTTGACCGAATGACTAGAGCAGCAGCAGCAGCAGCAGATGCCCGGTCCAGAACATAGACCTTAGGAGTTTTGCTTGCTAATCTTGAAATTTATAGCCAATCATCACAGCCGCCGAGAAGCCTCGAAGTGTTTTCATGTCCTTTTCCATAACTTAACAACCGGCTGCCTTTAAGAAGTTATCGTATGGGCTAGAGGATGGTAGTTGAATGAGATGGGGACAATATTGGTACTCAGTTGCACAAAGTGCTGGATAAGTGTTAATGGAGGAATTCCAATACATAGGTACATCTGAGTCAACAAATGGGTTTCCACTCTGCATTTCAACGAATTTCATGGTCAGATTTTACAAGAAAGAGATAGCCATGAGAGAAGGTGGACATATTTACGCATACATGAGCTGATATCAATCTATGAAAGCAGGCAGAGATGGAAGATCCAAAATACTTACCAAGAGAATAATAAGATCTCACAATTTCAGTTAAGAATTATTCCATTTAAATTTTCTCCATATCAAGTATTGATTTGATCAGAAGCCGAGTATATGATAGAAAGTACCTTATTTACTGTAAACTGAACATGGCGTTGAGAAGGCTCTTCTTTTCCCAGATTGTCATCATCATGAGTGGGGGTTTTAACTGAACTTTCATTAGTTGGTTGAGAAGCAATGAAATTGGTTATCTTCTGCTGCTTTTCTTCTGAAAGAGCTTCGCAATTTCCAGCCATTTCCTTGTAAGGCATGTTTGTCGGTAAGGAGCCGGATAACCTTCCAACTTGATTTGTTATATCAGAAATCTGTATCAAAGTTTGTTAATAGGAGGATACATTAGTTACACCAAGGAGATAAATGAGGAAAAATAGGTTAGGCAAAAAAATATCTTCCGACTCATGCTTATACTTTTGCAAACATCTATCACTTCGGAAATATTGGAAGAAACTTAATTATATATCACAGGAAGAATTAACTTCAGCCACCCTAGCAGATCCCAAAACCGTTCATGGGATAAACGAAGGAAAACTAAAACCGAGACTTTTTATTTTTTTATTAAATTGTTTATTTGATTAAATCAAGGCTTTCATAAACATTTCCTTGAGTTCAATAGGATTAAAATATCAACAATAATGTCAGGAATTGTATGAAAAAATGTATACTGCATACTGAACCCTAAGAGGATGGTTAATTATTTATTGTGTTTCCAGAACAACTTTACATTTCTCGATCAGTATAGTACATTCTTGATTCTAATTCCCTTTGGTTTTGTTTTTAACACTTAATTCTGTATTTTAAATCTTCTTAAATTTTGCATAAATTTTGAGACAATGTAGAATACAAGATTTTGTAGTCTTTATGAATGTTCATCTCAAATGTATACGAACACATGTGCAAAGTTTAGCAACTTACCAAATTCAAAAGTTCATCAGCACTCATAACACTTGGACCTTCTGGGACCTTCTCTATCTCGATATCATTTTGACTTGGAGGTTCATCACATATATTGTCATTATCCATTGAAAATAAGGGGTCAACCTACAAAATACACCGAAATGTAAAGAAAAGCCTACAATTTGAAAATAGTTTGAAATCTTAGACATGTGAGATGAGTGAATTGTAATGAACCGTGTTAGAAGTCTCGTCACTCTTAGGTCCACATTGATAAATTTCTCTTGGTGTGACAAAAAATTGAGTTCCTAATGGACAAGTATCATCTGGCAAAAAGTCTTGAAGTAACTGTTCTCTAATAGAAGATAACTCCTTCTGCTTTAGAGAACACAACAATTAGTTACAATTACTTGAAATGGAAAATATAAACTAAAGATTATTTGCCGTGGAAAAAGAAAAGAAAAAAAATAATGCTTACTTCTGACATTTTATGCAATGTCTGCAAAATTAGCTTAGCAAATGACTCTTTAGATTGACTTTCACATGTGTCAACCGCTGAAAGTGACTTCACAGCATCTTCATTGTCTTCCTTAGATCCGTAATCTGGTCTGGGGTGGTCATGTCCTAAATTAGCAACTTGCAACTTGCAATCTTCAACCAACCGTAGAAATGGGTCAACCTGGTAAAAGTAAGAATTTAGTAGAACTTTACTCATGAAATCTAAAATCTTTAACTTTATTTGAAATCGAAATTAGGATCAAGAAAAACCCAATTACATATCCAGTAAAGAGATGTCAAGCTGGAAGGTAGACACATTAGTACTATGCATGAATTAGAGTAGCAACAAATTTTTTTTGAACGTACTACTTCACTAGTAAGGGCAACTTTAGCACGAGGGGCAAGAGGCACAATGTTGTAGGCTTTTGCTGTGAAGATGATCATCGATGTTGCCAACGTAAAAAGGGACCTACGATGTGATGGATGCAATTGCCCTGCAATTTGTAGAAGTTCATTTTAGATGAAGAGATGACTTACTGAAGACCCATCCAAGGGGTCGTAAGACTAGTAATGAAAAAATATCTTTCCATCACAACATATTTGGAATGTTCAAAACAGTAGACATGAAATTTAATTTTAATAACTTAGAATGTTTTCTACCTCCAGCCAGGGAAATGCTCCGCAAGGAAAATGCTAGCTGGAAACTTCGAATGAGCGTCTCGTGGCTGGAGTTCTATCAACGAAGAGTATAACATAAGGACAATTATATAAGGATATCTATCAATAGGTACTGGACAAATGATTGATTATCAAATTGACAATAATGCAAACTGAACAATAACCATAAGCTAAGCTGAGGTCTTAAAATAACGTATTCCCATCAAATTTTTGGTACAGTTCACCAGAACTAAGAGAACTAAGATTTCACTTCTCTCCATCACAGCTAAAAGCTGAGTTGAGATCTTATATGAATTTAAATACGATAGACAATGGAAAAAGTTTACTTCTACACCATAAGTTTCCTTCTCAATTCAGAGCAATCCAGCATATCTCCATTTAAGACTCATGCTAACAGTTCAAACCCATTCATCAGTCCTTGATGCAAATTATCCTGGACTCTAAAATTTATATAATCATGAAAAAACTACATTATTATCCCAATAAAAAATATCAAAGGAGCATGCATTTTTGAAAAATTCGCTTGAAGAATATTACCAGCTGATGCAAACTAGTAATGGTATCCATAATCCTCATCATTGCCAAGACATATATTTAGTAATACATGATCAGAAATTATGAGTATTTTGTAATTGACTAGTCAGTCAGACTATCATTTTCTGCCCAAAATTGTAGTCGACACTAAAGGAAGGGAAAAAGAAAGAAAAAAGAAAAAGTTCATAACTTATTGTTAGGAACCAAAGTATAAGACATAAATACGACCCGACAGTAGATCTAGATTACATTCCTCAGGGCTTGGCCAAAATATATACTAATTCCATAAAGTGATTGAACTAACAATAATGATTTTACCTTAGTCCGAGCAAATAGCAACACAAGGCAATAAGTATGAGCAATTGCTTCATAGTTTTCAGGTTTATTGAGAGGAGAGATGGATTGTGCCCATATTGATGAGAGAAGATTGGTAATCTGACGGCTGCTAAGCCTAAGGAATGTTGTCTGTAGTTTTAATTGAACAAAATGATAATGTTAGACCATGAGGAAACACTTAACAGTAATCGAGGAATACCTTGATGTAACAATAGTAAAGAACACAATACATACCTGTTCCTTTTCTGAACTTCCCAAAGGTTTCTCATCAGTAACTGTACTAGAAGTAGTCTTTTTCATACTATAAGCTCGGCTGTAACTAGACTTCAGCCTATTCATCATAGTATTATTGTTGATCTTTGGCTCTTCCTCTTCTTCTTCTATAATTGAGGCTTGAACTGAAATTGGTGGATCCTTTTTCACTGTGTGAACCCGACTGTAACTTGACTTCAGTCTGTTAAAAATGGAGTCACCTTCAACTTTTGTAGGCTGCTGAACTATAGTTTTTTCGTCCACTTTTTGAAAGATGTTCTCTGGTGGGGAAAGTGGCTCAACTTTCACTTTCTGAAAAAGTGCTGCTGAAGAGGAGAACACTGACACAGTTCTTGAGAGTGTCCGTTGAAGATAAGTAGGCTTTGCAGAGGGGGGTACAGAAGCATTAGGACGTGGGCAGACAGATGATGGAACAAGAACAACAGAAAATATACGGTGAGCACCAACTCTAGTTTCATGGTCTGAGCAGACCATTGCCAGTAGTAATTGATGGAATAACGCCTCAGGAAAGCCCTACAAAACATTTTAAGTTTAACACGGCTGGGGTAGAGATGGGTGAAGAAAAAATGGTGGAGACCAAGATTGAACCACAATCTTAAAGAATTTAGGGGAGATGAAAAAAATAAGATGCTCTTGCCTTGTCTTGATATACAAGATTTGGTATTGATGCCACGATCTGGGCTGTACGGTACACAGTAGAAATTAATGTTCTAGACATTACAGGAATATTTGACAAGTTTTCCAACATCGCAGCCATCATGTCTAGAATAAGACCAGCATCTCCAACCTAAGCCATTGCATGAAAATCAACACAAAACCAACAACGATGTTAAGAAATTAGAAGGTTATAAGAAATTAAATTGAATTGAGAAGATTTCATAGGCATTCATAGTGTGCGGAAGTCAAACAAAACAACGTGAACTTTATGATTGTATTACATGTAAATATACAATGGAACGACCTCATCTTTATATAGCCATTTTCAGATAATCCACAAACCAGTAAAAAATTTGTGGTTACCAGTTTGATGCGTAACTACAGCCTAATAACTGCTCTTTTATATGAAAACTGCTATCTAAGTAATAGGAACAATTAGTTACAAAAATGATTAAGAGCATCTCGAGAAGCACAAATGAATGCAAAATTACCTTTCTTGACAACTCTACAAGGCATGCATCAACTGATGCTTGGTTTTTTCGGTTCCACTCGACAACTTCTGCTCCTAAGTTACCATCATCAAGGGAGCAATGTATACTTTTTCGAAGATGTCTCATCATATCACCGAGTGCACCAATTATGGCCACTGATGGTTGAGCATTTGTTTGCTGAGCAAGGGAGGTAGCAATATTAACAATGTCAATTTGCATGGTAGGGTTTTTAAGAACATTCTTGTGATCGAGGTGCTTGATTAAAATTGCAAGCATAAAGTGTGAGTTGTGCCCTGTATAAAAAAAATAATAATAAACATGAAAATCACTAGTACAATTAGACAAATATAGGAAGAAGTCAGAAGTAGTGGTTTAGATCTCAAAGGCCAAAACTCAAACAATACCCAAATTCTCCATTATTATTTGCATATCCATCAAGACAGAAAGACCAAGCCCAAGTTTTGGAGACCAAAGATTGCCAGTATCAAAATAACGGAAGAAAGATTCCAAGACACGTCGTATAGTTGTAGCTTCCTTAGCTAACTTGGCAATATTATGTAGGCAAATTCTTGACCAAAATTCTGGATTCTTTGCGTCTTCTCTGTTACATATAAGAATGATATCACTTGGAAAGTTGACACAAATATAGTTATGTAGTTCCAAGACATGAACTTACAGAGATATATTCAATTCCCCCCTTTCAGTTACTATCATCCTCCATGAAGACACCCTTGTCAAGTGCTCGTTTGAGTGGGGAACGACTTCAGCACTTGCATCCTGAGTATCTTGCTCGTTGTGGGAAGGAGCAGTGGAAGTAGTTTTAAGATCTCCATAATTATCCAACACGACAGAGATAACCTAAAATTTTAGATGAAACTTTATACCACCAACATAAGACATAATAATACGTAGACAAGTAAAATATCTGGAATAAACAAGTGAATCAATTAGAGATCAACATACTTCTCACAGCCCACAACTATAAGGAAATTACCAACAGCATTGACCTTCTTAAAAAGGATGGTAAAAGAATTCGGGGTGTGGGGCTGTTTACAAATTATACGTAGTCTTAACCACTTCGCTACTAAAGGATTCGTAAATGTCCTCATGGTTATAAATATAACCACTGAAGTCTTAAACTTGCAGAGGAAGACCAAGCAAAAACAAAATACGGAGAATAATTTAACTAACCAACGGTAAAAGGGCTGCCCATAGTTCCAAAAACTAAAGAGAGAATGAAAATAATGTGGTAAATGAAAAACAACTTACATTGTCAAATTCTGCTGATATATTGGAAAATTCACCCATAAACCAAACCTACAGATGAAACACTCGTTAAAAAATTATTTCCAGACTAAAAAGAAACCAAATAAGATTCGCCAACAGAAACAGGCAACAAAAAGAAAAGTGAAGCGATGTATCAATGTCATTGTAATTTCAACATGAAGGAGCGAGGATACAACAGAAACAGTTACATCAAAGAGATATATTTATATATGAATTGTGATTCAAAATTTAAAAGGCAGATGATAAAAGCAGACTTTGGAAAGGAAAAATTAGTTCAGGACAACAGTTTGTTTTTGGGTATGTTCAGCAATATGTTCTCACGTTGTCTTAACAATAAGTTCTTACGTTGCCATTCTGGTTCAATGCCCCTCCCTCCCCCTAACTAAGATAATGGATTTGTTGCCATTTGAACAGACCAAAAATTCAATTCTTTTAGCAATTAAAAGATATGTAGTTTTGTTTTAGTATTAGGTGTATTTGTGCTAATATTCAACTGTTCTGGCCGATTTATTTCATCAACCGAAAAGATGTTGCCTCAAAGGTCATGTATGCAACCCAAATTTCACTTTGATAACTTCACTCAATTAAATCGGGACATATTTCAACAGGATTAGTTTTGGGCCTGATTTGGGAAATTAGTTTTCCATTCTTCCTAAATTCATAAAATTTTTGGAGGGAAGTAGGAAATTCTCCTTCCTATGATGCTACTAGATTTTTCTTAAGAAATTCTATGTAATCGTATTTCAATTATTCCTCCCAACTATTTGTTTAGTCAAACCCAAAGACAAGTCCAGGAAACCTTTCTAATCCAAAATGTCATTTTCATGGTTTCACTTTTATGTCAGTCAAGAACTAGGACCTTACAAAAACAAATGTTTTGTTAGCTTCATTTTGAAGATCATTTTCTTTTACACTACCTTCCAATACACAAAAGAAGTGGAATTGCACTCAGTCTCTCTCTTCTCTACTACAATTCTATTTATTGAAGAAATTACCAATTGAACTAAAGTGTGGTTTTCTCTTTGAGTAAAACAAAGAAGGGGTCCATGTCATCTTGAACCATGTTCTTCACCAAGCCTCACCAATTTTTTGCTCTTTCCATAAATGAACTTGAACATTCAAGAACATAGACATTGAGTCTTATCAACTTATTCGTGCCTTGTTAACGACACCTTATTGGTTGGCAGATAATAAAATTAAAGCAGTAGAAGCAGTGGGTAACATGAATATCATTTCATGCATGTCTAAATAGAAGAAAGGGCTGGCTGCTTGTTTAACTAGTTACTACTCTTTTTAAACCAAGTTTTTCATCAAATATAGTAAAATAATAATAGATAGATTCAAATTTAGCAATTAGATTTAAAATAATCAAGTATATAACATCATATAGCAAAATTTGTCAAATTTCATCAATGATAGAAGTCTATCACTCATGAACCATGTTGCAAATATTGGTCTATCACTAATAGACCATATAAGTCTATCAGTGATAATTTTGCTATATTTGTAATTTTTTTTCAATGTTGCTATCCTTAATTATTATTCCAAAAATGACTACAGATTACAATTTTTCTTTATATAAATCTTTAAAAGAAAGACGTTAAATGTAGTAGAAGACCAAACCTCCTCCCTTAAACAGAAAATTAACAAAAAGAACCAACCCCCACTATTCTAACAGAAATAGAATGGTGGCAACCCCTTCCTTAATTGGATAGTCTTTTGCTTTCTTCTTGGATGGAACTTACGGGTTAATGCAACTTTCTACATTACATCATTATTATTCCCTAAGTTTATCAATATTTTACATTTTTTTATAAGGAATTGAGGTTTCATTGAAAAGTATACAAGGACATAGAAGAAAGAGAGCCAACAAAAGAAAGATGTGACCTACGAGAAAGACCTCCAATTAACAAAAATGAGACCTAACCGGTAATTACAAAAAGGTGCAAATTTGATCAACGTGTTAGGTGATACGAGAGATACTTCTTTTTGAGAGGATAGGTGATTGGGAGATATACCCCTTTGATCCTTGTTTCTCCGATTATATGAATTTTCCTCCTTGTGGAATCATATGCGGCTTCAATCCTTAATCTCTCTAAGATTTTCTAAGATTTTCTCTTCTCCTTCCTTGGGGTTTTCTTAGTTACCAATAGGAAAATGACATATGCTTTGGCTATGTTATCCTAGCTTGCCAACTATCCCTAGATCATATCCCCTAGAGATGTGAGTGTCCCAAGGTTCTTTGAAGTTGCTTTTTCTGAGATGTTCAACTTTAGCTTTGCCGGCTTTCTTAGTTGTAAAAAGACAATCAAACTCAAAGGTTTTTCTTCATTCGAGAAATTGGTGGTTTTGTGGGCTCTTCGGTGTGAAACTGAAGACATCTCACATAGATGTATGGTCCCTGTTAAAATTTAAGTTTCTCTTCGGGGCTTCGGTGACAAGTCCTTTTTGTAATTACTCGTTGAGTCTCATAAATAGAAAATGAAAATAACAAAAAACCAGTTAAATGGCATCCTCCTCCTAAAAAAAATATACACCAAGTGCCATTTGAATTAAACATATTAAGGGTAATTTTGTATTTTCCATATTAAGGGTATTATTGTAATTTACTTTTTCATATTAAAGATACAGTAGACCAATAGTTATTATCAAACTCTTACTCACTCTTGCACTTTCCTATAACTGACTCTTAGCTCAACTTGATGTGAATCATGTATTCTTACATGGCGATCTTCACGAATAGGTTATATGGACTTGCTTTTGGCTACAATCATAACGTTGATGCACATTAGGGGGAGTGCTTAGTTTATTGTTTACGTAAGTCCATATATGGTATCAAACCAACTTCTCTGGAGTGGTTCGACAAGCTCTCTAGTGCATTGCTTCTCCTTGATTTTAAGTAGTTGAAATCTGATCATTGTCTCTTTATCCAAGAATCTAGTGCCATTTTTATGGCCTTACTTGTTTATGTTGATGACATATATTGATAGGTGCTTCCATTCAAATCATTAATAATCTTAAAACCCACTTGAATACTGCTTCTAAATTGAAGGATTTTGGGGACCTTTCTTAATTCTTGTGTCTTGAACTTGCGTGTTCTTCTCAAGGTATTTTCTTATCTCAACAATGTTTTATATTTTGCATTTTTATGAAGATACTAGTCTTTTGAGTTGTAAACCTTTAAATTGTCCCATAGATCCTAACTTGCATTATCTGTTGGTGATGGTCTTTTGTTGCGAGATCCCACTATTTATTGTTGTTTTGATTAGCAAGCTTTTATATCCCTCTATTTCCAGACCTAATATGGTTTTTGGTGTTCATAAGCTTAGTTAGTATGTTTCTCAGCCTCGTTAATATCATCTTGGCACTACTCATCATCTTCTCTCCAATACTTGAAAGGTTCTATAGGTCAATGAATTTTTTTTCGCTCTTGTACTGATTTCCAAGTTAGGGCTTACTCGAATTCGATTGGTCATCTTGTGTAGATTCTTGTAAGTCCACAACCAGCTTTTATGTGTTCATGGGTGACTCTCTTATCTCATGGAAAGGTAAGAAACAAACTATTGTCTCTAGATCTTCCATTCAAGCTGAATGTAGGACTCTTGTTGCTACTACTTGTTAAATTATTTGGATCGCACAATTACTTAGTGAGTTAAAAATTTCTTTTATCTTATTTTGCTCTTATTTTTTGTAATAATCAAACTGCTCTTCATATTGTTACCAACCCTATGTTTCATGAAAGAACGAAACATATAGAGTTAAATTGACATTTTGTTCGAGAAAAGATTGTTAAAGGAATTGTAAAGTGTTAGGACCTAACAAGAATCAATATCTGAAATATATTGAAAATTAAAAAAGAACTACAATATCATCGAGTTTATGGTACTTGGAATCCCTCTCTTGAGTACTCTCACCTAAGCTCTAGATTACTCCACAAAATAATCTCTCCCTTCACTCACTCATCCTCATTCTCTTACAATTTATAAGACATCCAGTAACTAACTTTCCATCTAATGACCCTTACACCCTTTAGTACTAACATACTAATATTCCTATCTAGGTACCTAACATAAAGCTTCTTCCTATTCGGTCTCATCAACAGCTTGCAGACCCTTTCACCAAAGCCCTTTCATCCATAGTTTTAGTTCCTTCATTATCCAAGATGGGTGTGATTGATATTCACTTCCCATCTTGAGGGGAAGCATCGAGGGTAGTTTTGTATTTTCCTTCTTAAGAGTATTAATGTAATTTACTTTTCCCTTTTCTTATGTGTTGGTATATTTCATTCTTTGTAATTTTCCCCCCAATACTGAGAAGGAGAAAATCGAAAAAAAGCCTCAATGTCCAGAATACTAGGTTCTCGTGATGAACTGAACACCTCTCCTTTTAGTATTTACTTTGGCTTTTATCCTTTGCTGGGCTCAAACAGTTGGGTTGGCAGAGGGAACTATAATACCCAAAAAGGATGGTGGTATTTGCCCAACAACAGTTAAAAATCAGAATGTTTGGTGGTGGAATGAAATGAGGGGTAAGACCAGTACTCTGTACAATGAACCCATATCGCCAAAGTGATTTTCCTAAAGCAGAGTATTACAAATAGATCTCATGGAAATGGTTAGCCATCACTATCAACGCACCAGATTGTGGGTGGCAGACTTTTCTGTGCCATATGAGATGAAGTTGGAAAAGCTTTATCTCCAAATGATCGCATAAAGATAAACACATTGTTCTAAAATTAATGAATTTCGTATCTGTGGAGCCTCATTATAGATCTGCTAAAAAGTGAGCTACTGCCAACGAAGTGATGGCCATTTCTACTGTTAGGAAGTAGTTTCACTTATATGATCAACCCCCACAAGCACACGCTTTCTGAGCAGTAAACTTTCATTAAACCCTGCAGCAAGCCTCACTGCCATGTACTTGTCTCTTTGAGTCTTTGACAGTCCTCACAACCTTTACCTATGCTTAAATTTTATTCAGGAGTACGTAGCTTGGAATTTCCAGTATAAATTTTACCACGGGATAATCAAGTATTTCATTACTCTATTAGTTAGAGAATCTGTTTATTACTAGGACCTTCAAATTAGAATTAATGCAGGAAATAAGAAGTTAGTATTTATCTAAGAAAGAAGTACTCAAGATGCACCCAGACAGAAAAATCTTGTCTAATCTTTGACTAAGGCCACGATTACTTCAAGGAACTGGAATTAAGGATAGGAATGAAAAATTTCATTCCCATCGCTAGTGTTTACGAAAATATAGCAATGAAAGCAACCGATGGGTCAGCCACAAATATGGGAACCCCTCCCCCATAAAGGGGTAATCTCATCAGTCACTTCTCTCCCTACACACACATCAATCTTGTTCTCATTTCATCTTTTGCGACAATGACTCCTTTTCATTAGTCACTTTGACATCATTACCCCTTCTCTCATCAATAAATGACACTCACATCCTTTTTGTTAATTAGCTAACAAGTTTTTCTCCATCTTATTTTCGCTACTAATGATTTTTACATCCAATATTTTTATAAAATTAATTTTTAATATTAAGTTGGAAATTAGTGTGTAAAATAAAACATTTGTATTAAATACCCTATACAAATAAGATTACCCTATATTCTTTTTTAGTTGATATAATCTTATTTGAATTAGTAATTATTTCTTGATATTGAATAAATTGTTAAAAAAAACATTTCTATCAAATTATATAAATTAAAATTTATTATTGATTGTTATTACTTTAATTAAAAGTTAAAACTAGTCATGTATTAGTTTAAAATACCCAAATCCAAAAATAGAGTATTCCATGAAATACATCTTGAAATTTTCTACAACATCAAAACCAGAAACTAAATAACTCCTTGCATGGTTTCATGCCACATGCTTCATTAGAAATAAATTATCAATAAAAGAAAAAGAATCATTCATATAAGTCTGTTCGTGTAATGACTTAACTAACAGATTAAAAGCCCAACCCATGAAGTACGTGCATAAAGATAAATAGTAATACGTCCAAATAAGCATAGTGCAGATTACCATAGCTGAGAGGGCTTGAAGGCTAGCAGACCGCATCTGTTTTTCTCTCCCTTCCTCCCCTAATTCTTGAGCTAGATGGCAAAGTTTGGGAATCATTCCATCTAAGTTAAACATATAAGTGCTGTCCCTCTGCATAGTTAACAAATGTACATAAATATAAGAAAAGTTTGCAAGTAATGATTTTAAGTTAATTCATCATAACCTTAGGCCAAACAACCTTTTTTGGGGGGGACGTGGAAGAAATAACTCATTAATAAATGAAATAAATGGAGAAACCATGAACTAAGCAACATTACAAAATGCAAGCCTTTACTTGGTTATTAACAAAATCAAAGAGGGCTTCGCAGCCTAAAATTCGCATTTCATCATGGCGTGCTTGGTCCAGTAGAATGTGGATGATGCCAAGCAAACTACTCGCAAATAGAGGCCTGCAATAGTTATTTAAGTCAATTACAACTTTTAAATGTATATAATTAATAATTAGTATATTTTCAAGTTAGGACATATCAAAAATCAGTAAGCATGCTTGGCGTTTCTCCATAAATCGCAAATGGTTTCCAGAAAATTTATTCCGAAGAAAAATAACTTAATTCAAAGTCTCACATATGGCTTAAAAGTTAACATGGTTTGCACAATTCAGCTTTATAATTTCATTTTACATATGAATCCCCACATCTTAGTAAATAAGTGAAGTTACAACAACCGATTGAATTGAAATCCATTGATATGACTGAGATGTTAGCAAGTGTTAGCAACTTGCACCACTCAATCAAATTTTAGCTTTCCCGGTGTTAGTTTATAGCCATCTCACAGAAAGATCCAGGAAATGATATTGATATTCAAAGATTTCACAGCTGTCATTACAAAATTAAATTTGGAACTCACATTTGCTCTTTACACGAAAATAACAGCTTTCTGTAGATACATATGACGACTTTAACAGAGTGCAATTGCTCGTTTCTCAATTCCTTGTAAAATCTCTGCTCAAGATAAGTTGTGATCTGCCAAAAGAATAAAAAAAATTATTAAGAGAAAAACGTAACGTATTATAAGTACAAATCATCTAAGTCCTATGCCTCCATACCCCAGGGACCAAGCAATGAATATATCATAATGAAAATCAGCCAAAGCATTCCAAAAAATTTAAACTCAAGAAGACTGCACCAAAAGAAAATGCATAACCTCTGAAATTGGGGATTAAATTTTAATGGGAAGCACTGAAATAATAGAGTATCCAAATCAAACGTTTAACAAGACCAAGTAAACAGTAGAATTGCCACCGTGCATCATTGTGTAAGGAGGAAAAAAAAGTCTGCGTTGGACAACTAAATTTCCCCCAAACCTTCAAATTGTCAACTCTTCTGTCATATGATTTCTCAAGGAAAAAAACATAAAAGGACAGAAATATGTCATGCTTGATTTACATGAACATAATTCAACCACTTCCTCCATATTAAAGGACTTCATAATCTCCCTGTCAATAGAAGTTCACTCTATACAGAAACTTTGGTTCTAGACATGTGAGATGAAGATTAAAAAGAATTATAATAAAGATATTCGTGTCAGAATAATCTTAGAACAGGGTTCCAACATATTAACGAAAATAAAATTCAGGTAAACGGAACCTTGGGAACCCGGAAAGGGTTTTTCGATGCATATTCACATAATTTACCAATCTTCCTGTCATTAGGTTCTTCTTCCTGCCATAACATGAAAAGAAGGTTCAAACTCAACAAAACAGCTGCCACAAATTCCCTTCACCCCAACAAACACGGTAGTTGAAAAATCGTTAGAGAAAAAATGAACCTGAGAGCGAGGGAAGATATCCGCAAGCAGCTTCTTGTAGCGCTTGATGGGCTGCCTAGATCTAGTACTCAAAGCAGGGCAAAAGAAACAAAGAGTACCACAAACAGGCAACACTTGGCGCGAAACCATTTCCCGTTAGCAGGTGGGAGGAGGAGGAGAAGGAAATCCCAAAAATCCGGTTAAAGAACAAAATACATAGAGATGAAAAGGACTGATTGGGATTGGGAAGATGGCTGCAAGCACCGGGAGGAGGACCCGAACGAGAGATGAGAAAGAAGAACCCTTGCCCTCGAAAAATGGTGAGAAGGGATTGACGTCCGGTTCCGGTATGCGAGCGCTAGAGCACCGGATCTCCGAGACCTCCACCGAAACAAAAATGGAGGAATGAAAATTATTATATACCTCCATCTTCATAGTGGCCTCCATTTTCGGCTATTTGATCTCCTTGTTCTTGGCTTTTTCGCATAATACCATACAACTCGCATTCTCTTTCTCCTCTCCCCAACTGCCATATTAGGTACCGTTATTTTCCCACTTCTTCTAACTAGTTTTTAACACGTGCATTTCACATGGTATTTGTATTTCAATTTTAAGTTTTTATATAATGAAATGCTAATTTAAATACAAACTCAACTCTCCTATTTCTCAAATTTCTTGTTATTGTTCTTTTACACAATTTTATCAACTATTTATCATGAAAGAAATAAATATATATATAAGATGAAATCTGTTTTTATGATAAATGGATGAAAAAAATAAGTCTTTTAAATATGATACATTATCATCCCTAGATTATTTGCCTGAAAAAAAGACTCAGGTCAATTAATGTCATTAAAAAATTCTTTTATTTTTTCATATATTAAATGTTTTTTTATAAGATAAAGTTGAGTGTATCTAATTTCTCTTATGAAAAAACTATAAGTAAATGTTTTTTTTTTTTTTTTGCTTTGTCATATTCCAAAAAAGGAATGAAAAAAGAAAGCTTCTACTTGTAAATCTCATCCACCTTGAAAATAGTTTAAGAGGTTACATTTAGAGAATATTGGATTGAGATGTTAAATGATTTTTTGAACCATGCCTATAATACTATTTTGTTTAATAATAAAATGTCAAAGAGTTCAAATTTTAAAATTCAAGGATTTCAATCTTTTCATTCAATTCAATAACTCTATTGTTATAGGTCTAATTTTAGCATATGAGAATCATTTATTTATATTATTTAAAAGGGTAATTTTTAATGATATTTGTAATAATTTTTTTATTCTCAAATATATTTATAATTTTTTAGTATAAAAGTATTTGTATAATTATGTCAAACATAACATTTTGAAAAGTTTAAATAAAACTATAATCAACTTTGTTAGTTCATCGATTTCTTATATGATTGTAGGTGAAAAAATTTGAAAAATTATTAAAACATAATTATGATATTCCAAAGAAAAAAAAACTTATAATGATCATAGTTTTTTTTCTTAATTTTTTTTAATTATTGATTGTATTTATTAATTTTTTAATTCATTATTCTTTTTATTGGTTTTATATGTATTCGGCCAGTCAATTTAAAGATTACTAAACAACGTTGTATAAAAATTAATTGATAAACTTGCTCTGATACCATGGTAAATAAATGTATTTTATCTCATTGTATTAATTTAATGAAAGGGGTATATTTATACAGTGAGTTATCAAGAAGAGAAATGTAATATCCATACACTAACTGAAAACTCAAATGTTAACTAAGTAACCATATTTCAATTGATTACATTTACAAATACAACTCGAAAATTATGGGTTGCCTTATACATTGAACTGATATGATCCAAAATTTGCATACCTTATGGTTAGTCCATAATTTACCTCCAATCCAGCTATGTATTGTACATGAGGAGTGTTAAAAAATAGTTGAAAACCAAATCGATTGATAAATCGAACCGTAACTAAATCGAAACCAAATGCATGCAGTTCGATTTGGTTTAAGACACTAAACCTATTATAATTAAATATACAAGTATAACTTAAGAGAGGAACATGATTTTTTAAAACTTCAAATGGGCAAAAGTCAATGAGAGGAATGAGAAGGAGAAGAACGAGAAGATTAAGAACGTGAAGGAGAAGTTGTCTTGATGAAGTTTATATGATTGTAGAACTTTTATTTATGTTCGGTAGACTTTGAAACTTCTTTGTTTGTAACTTTATAGGAATTAAGTATAAGACATAGAAGTTGTACAAATTAATTTAATTTATGTTTGTAACTTTGTAGGATTTTTATTTATGTATAATGTTCATAAAGAATTTCGATTTTAATATTTATGTATAAACGGTTCAATTTTGATTCGATTTCGGATTAGACTTTTTGTGCATTTTACACTTTGGTGTGGTTTTAACTTCAAATCGAACCGAATCATGAACACTCCTAATTTAGATCTATTCAATTAAGGTATATGCGTAGAAAGCCTTATTGCTTCTGAAGTTGGTTTATTATTATTATTTTTCTTAAAATCATTGGTTTGGTTTGATTCATGCTTTGCGTCCAAAACTAAAAAAATTGAACCACTGATTGATTTGTTTAGAGTAGAATATTTGGGTTCGTATAAATAACGTCTGTTTAAGCTCCCGCAAAACTGCATAAGACCAAATTCCTCTGCAATTTCTCTCTACAATTTCTGATAGAAACTTTTATGGATTTCAATTCTCAAATGGAAGAAATTAGGTTTATTTTCCTTCGTAAATCTCCCCATATCATTGGTTCTATCTTTATCCTCTCCTCTTGCTAATTCTAATCTTCTGTTTATGGTGTCGGTTCAATCAAAACACTCCCTTTCCGATCGCCAACACACCACCGACGATGAACCCACCACCACTAGCAGGAAGAAGTACAAGAGAGCAATCTCTTCCGATCGCCAACGCCTTCATTGACATCTTAATCTCAGTGGATATTTGGAAGTCTTCTAGCTAAGGCTTGGCTTTTTCATTCTCAAATTCTACAACTCATTGGACTACTCTGAAGAAACCCTCGAAAGCTTTCATTATTCCTTTTGTTTGATGTATGGATTTGTTTCCTAAAGCTCGGTATGGAGCATTACAACAAGGAGATATTCAAGAAAATTGTGGAAGCCATTGGCGTTTGTCTTGTGAAAATCAACCCGACAACTGAAAGAAGACAAAATATACTGCATTAGGATTACTTTAAGAAATCCCTTTATTTACTATAACCACGTTGAGCAAAATCTGCAGGACATTGTATAGGAGGGTTTAGATTGTTTGTGCTCTGTTGGTAGATGTGTTTATTAGGAGTGTAAGAATAACCTTACAACCTGAATAACCCCTGCTATCCAACACATATGCTTTTGTTGGGTTGGGTTAAAAAAATTGGATTTTTTTAGATTGATTAGATCTTGAATTGGAGGATAAAAAAATTCGGTTTAAATTAACCTAACCCAAATTAATATAATATATATTACTTATTTAATAAAAAAGAAAATTATGTAGATGTTGTGTCATCAAATTGGGTCACCAAATTTAATTTTCCCTTGTTCTTTATGTTTTTATGTAATTCCGTAGTTGTTCTTTTTGTTATTAACTCCCGATACAACAAACAGTACAATAACTAAGTGTATGTTTTCTCACCATTGATTCATTATATACTACCTTCATCAGAATCAGCATTGGGATCTAAATCCAAGAAAAAGACCAATTTCTTGAGTTGAAATTGAAGGACTGTCCAAAAGCTTAAGTTGAAAAGAAAATTTTGCCAAACTTTCCAAAAGAATCTTAAACTACAACCATGAAAACTTCTGAGTTTATGCCTTTAACTACTTTTTTTTTTTTTGTTGCAGGTCACTTCAAAGCTGCAAAAGATAGTAGCCCTACAAGGCTTGTAGTTCTTAACTATGTATCACATTCATCATCTGCTGTTGAGGTTGGCCTCAATTTCTTTTCAAATGTGATACAACAAACCACAACTAGAAAAAGATGATCAACACACCATCTAGAGGAATCAATGTTGTTATTTATAGTTGGTCAACACATTCATCATCTGCTTACACAATTGATCCATAAAAAGGAAAAAAAGAAAAGAAGAAAGAAATTCACCTTGGTTCATCGAAGACTTTCATGTGAGTGTTTCGAATGTCAATGACAATAGAAATCCGCTAAAAAAACAATCAAAACAACTGAGATACGAAAGAGGATCTAGGTTATCTTGAAATGGAGAATGTAAATGTAAACTTGATTATGAAATTCTTTCCATGACATTTCGAAAATGAAGAGATGAGGGCCGCCTATAGAAGTACTAGTATGCATTTCTTATTTGAAATTTTATTCTTCGCACTTAGAATCAGGTTGTAAGACTCGATGAGGGAAGGAATTGGGGAGAGAGATGAATTTTGGAGGTTGGACTTAGGGTTGAAAGTTGGGAGAGAAAATTGATTTGGTGAAGTTATTATTATTTTTTTTGTCAAAATACAAAAATAGCCAAAAGATTTTCAAACTTTGAAATTGCCCTCTTTTTATAAAATTACATGCCAATTTGCATGTAATTGATTCACCAAAGCCCAACATCTCACATTCTACTAATCATTAGTGGGCTTTAGTGGTTTTGATGTCAACATCTTATGCAACCACATATTCCACTATGAGTTAGTGGGATTATTCAACAAAATACTGAATTTTCTCATTAACTTTAGTCAAATGGCAAAATGGTCATTGGATAATTCAAGTCAAAGTCAAATTTTGACTTTTTACTATTTTGTCATTCTTGACTAATTTCAGTCTCCTAAACATGAATCCACATTCATTTTTCTGAAATTCAAATCACATTTGATTATACATGTTTGACTTTTCAAATCCAAAATTCAACATTTTGACTTTTTTACAACTTTGATCATTTTCATCAATTTCGAGCTTTTGAATATGAATTTGCATCCATATTTTGATATTTAAATCGTATTGAAATATAAAGCCTTATCTCTAAACTGTTGTTGGTGTCTCTCTCCTTAACACAAAATGCAAAGTTGGAGGTACTTCTTTTTATAATTAGAATTTAGGCTTTTATGTTACCAAGAAATAACAATATCTAATGGAGTGTGCAAATGATGATTGAGTATTGTTAAAACCTACTGTATAAGGAAAGCCACTCAGATTGGAGACATAAGGGCATTTGTATAATATTCTCACAAGTCTAAGCTTAAAGAAGCTCTATTTAGTATGGAACAAAAATATTATTAAAACTTTTGTTTCATATTTACCGTTATTGCTCCGGTTACCTTAACCATCAATCAAATCTTTAAAGCACACTAATGTGCTCTTCATGAGCATCTTCAAATCTTGTGTTTCGTATTTTTTTATATACTAGATTAGTAACACGTGCATTTGTTAACATGAATTTAAAGTTACTTTTATATCCTAATTAGAGTTAAAGGAACCTGAGCTATCAATCTTTTGTCGCTTACATTTGATTGATTATATATTTTGAATCTCCCAAATCCATGTAAAATAAATAAATAAAATTTATGATTCATGTACACTCAATTTTCTTGTAATTGAGTCCTTAGGTTCAATACCTAATAATGTAGATCTTATTTGATTATATTCATTTTGTTTTTTATTTCTTTTATTAAAAATCATGTATGTTTTCTTTGTTTTTTGTATCATAACTTTTGTTTTTCTTTAGTCAAACTTTAAAACCAAAAAACAAAATTTTAAGATCTTTTCTTGTTAGTTTTCAAATTTTAGTTTTGTTTTATTTGAAATAGTTGATAGAAAGTGAAACATGATATAGAAAGTTAGAGACAAAATAAAGTTTATAGATTAAATTTTCAAAAGCAAAAAAATAAATGGTTATCAAAGTTTAAAACGAATCTACTATATAACTTTTCTTTAGATCCAAAATAAAGAAAAATAAATATAATTTATTTATAGGAGAATTTTCAAAAATAGCAAATTTTATAAAATACTTACAACTTATAGTAAATTCCATCATCGATAGTCATTAATATGCTATAATGATAGAAAATTATTATTGATAGAATTCAAAATTTTATTATAACTTGTAAATATTTTAATTTATTTTGCTATTTTTAAAAATGCCTCTTATTTATATCATGACACACTCTAAAATTAAAATATGTATTTGTGATACACTTTAAAATTAAAATATGTATTTGTGATTTAAAAATATATTTTTAATTGGGACATTTTTAAAAATAGCAAAATAAATTAAAATATACACAAGCTATAACGAAATTTTGGATTCTATCACTGATAGTCTTTTATCTCTATAGCATATCAATGACTATCAGCGATAGAATTTGCTACAGGTTGTAAATATTTTGTAAAATCTACTATTTTTAAAAATTCCCCTTTTTAATTTTTAAAAATAGTATTTAAATACTTTTATCAAATAATTGGGAGAAATTGCATCAAATAACAAAAATATTTAGAAAAAAATCGCTCATAACACCTATTTTTGTATATTGCGAATATGACAAAATTAGTGACATCCAGACGATAATTATTTAAAAACGAAAAATAAAATTCAAATGAAATAAAGATAAAGTTATATGAAAAAAAAAAGAAGAGAAAAAGAAGAATGAGACTCGTTCAATGATGAGAAAAAAACATTTATTTTACTTGATGATTTTGAAACAACCCTATTTTTTTTTAGGAAAATTTTTAAAAATAGTAGATTTTAAAAAATATTTACAACCTATAGCAAATTCGATAATCATTGATATGCTATACTGATAGAAGATTATCAGTGATAGAATCTAAAATTTTAAATTTTGTTATTGCTTGTAAATATTTTAATTTATTTTGTTATTTTAAAAAATGTTTAATTTTTTAAATAGTTTTGAAAAGTTGAATATTAATATAATTTTTCTCATTTTGAACTAATTTAACAAGTTTACAAACGTGTTAGTTTTGAAAGATACAATGGAGAGGGTAGTTATCACAATTTCCCTTTGCAACTCCATTTCCCCAAATCATTATTTATCCAACTTTCCCTTTCTTCCTTCTTCCCTGATTCAAACCCAACCTTCCTCTCCTCTCTCTCTAATTTCCATCTTTTCTCTTCCTTCTTGTTTGTTTGATTTCAGCAGTCGTTGCTGCATCCTCTCCCTTTGGGAAGTGGGGAAGAATGTGTGGAACACAATGAACCACCAACCCACCAAAGTTTCGGCAGCGGTGACGATTTTTCAAGTTAAATTATTGATGCTGACAACTTGCATTTGGAAAGAGGTGAATTGCTTATGTTCTTCTGTTTGCAGCGCCATCAGCATGTAAGAACCTTCTTCTTGTTTCTTCTAGTTCTATTAATATGCATACCTTTTTTTTTCCTTGTTTTTCCTTCTTTTGCTTACGATTTCTCGAGTATTAATTGACGGAAAAGGATGAATCCATAGAGAAGAAAGGAACTCTGACCTTTATAACTTGTTTTTCTTTAGGTGGTTACTACCAATAGCTTTACCTTCTTTGTAAATTGAGAATTGCTCAGATACTGAACTGGTATTTCTAAAAGGGATAGGGATGGGGATCAAGACCTAGATTGAAGGAGAATGAACTACAAGTTCAAACATACTAACTGAACTGGTATTACTAAAATGGGTAGGGGACTGAGTCCAGTGCCCTTCACCCCCTTTCAAACTTATAGCCTTGATTGTTATTCCATAGTCTAGAACTCTAATGTTCCTTTTACATACCCCAAAATCCTGTTTAGGGCTTGCCACCTGTGCGTTTATGTTTTGATGAAAAAACCATTCTTTTTAATGGCAGAATACTAGGGGATTGTATTACAAAGAGAAATACTCCACCAAAAAGAGCCAATCTAAAAAACGGGGTTCCAATATGGAAAATTAACACCTAAAGTATAATTACAAAAAAATGTGAAAAAAACCGAAGTCCAAATGGGAGACTCGAACGTAGAAAGTGCCCTTCCTCTTGAAAGATGGGTGAAGAAGAATCTCTTTGATCATAGAGCTACACTCCCTAGACCTGGCAAGGAATCTTAAAAACAATTCTACACCAAAAAAGCAGTCACAGCTCCCAAACATGTGGTCGGGATGCGAGATCTGATATGTTGTAGATTTGGACTTGGTTGACTTAAGGGCTTATATGGTTTGGGTTCATTTGAGATAGATACTGTAGAGCATTTGAATTAAGATTAGTGAAGTCAACCCCTGTATACCGTTAAAGAAGTCAACTCCTTCCTAGGCATGAGTGAAAACATTTGGTGACAAGTCTAACTATATATCTCATTGAAAACACGTTTGGAGTAAGATTAAGCCTGAGAGTTCACTTGTTTCTCTCTTAATTAATATCTGTAGGGACAACAAGAGTCTGGTTAATTTCTATTAAAGCCACGAGTACAAGCATCGACCTTCTTTGCCTTTTTCCTATTCATATGTGCCATTGTTTCTTCAACAAACTTTCCTTTATTATCTTAAACATTCAAACTGTTTTGGTGGGCAAGAATTATGGATATAGGGCACACTAGTTATTTGTGCGCTTTCACTCACTAATTCAATAGGTCTGCATCAGCCAATAATTTCACTGTAGCAATGTAATTAGCCATTTTTAGCATATTCCCCTCACCTGAAGGAAGATAAGTAGTTGATTGGTTCTTGCTTGTTTGCTGAACCATCATATGGCTTTCAAATGTTTCTAGATGTAGTGTGTTTTATAACATCACTTGCAACCTATTGCTCCATTGAGCCAACTATCTACTTGTTGGGTAATGTAGGGGCCATTAATAATACTCAAGTTTAAGTTTTTTTCAAAATTACATTTTTACACCAAACGGAACAATGTTTTTAAAGCTAAAGGGGCAGTGAAGCGCAGTAGTCTTCTGGGTCTTCACAGGTGAAAAAAAAGCATGGACTTTTTTGTTGTGAGGTGACAATATTTAGAAGTACTAAATAAAGAAGAAAAAGCATAGTTGAAGTGAACATATGGGAAAAAACCCCTACACAAGATATTTGAAATTTAGCTTATTAAGTTTGGTTTTTTTAGTTAATAAAGAAGGGAACACCCTAATTATTACTATTTTAAAAAACAATGGAAAACGCCCAAGGACCAGGGCTTTGAGCCTTAGAGTTTCAAAAACAGCTGTTGGTTAGACCTTATTTTTCTTATTTTTTGCCAGACCTATGCCTAGGCATGTGCTTGGAGGGCTTTTTAAAACACTAAAAAGGCACACTCAAAAAGTTTGTGGAAGGATATTTCCATCAAGATCCCTTCATGTCGTCAGTGTGTTGTGGGGCAGGGAAAGGAAACATATTTCTAAAGGATCAGTGGGTGGGGGATAAAACCCTTTACACATCGATTCCTTATCTTTATCATCGGACCTTCTTAAAAAATTCCTTTGTGGCCAATGTCTTGGTTTGGTCTAGGATCTCCTTTCCATTTCGTTCAGTTTCCATCATCCTTTATTGGATAGGGAAAGTATCACGACCCTCTTGTCTTTGATAGGAAAGTTTGATTTTAGGATCAAAATAAAAGATGTTCATATTTTGAGTCCCAACCGTTCTGGAGGTTTCACTTACAATTATTTTTTTCGTTGTTTGTTGGACCCTTCTCTAGTAAGGGAATACATTTTCCTGGCTCTTTGGAAAATTAAGATATCAAAGAAGGTTAAGTTTTTTGTATGACCAGGTTTTGCATAATTGGATTAACACTTTGGATTGGGTCTCGAGAATGTGGCCTTCAATGATAGACCTATTTTGTTATATCCTCTATTGGAAGAAGGAGAAAGACCTGGATTATATCTTATGGAGTTTGTGACTATGCACGGTTCATGAGGAATTTCTTCGTGGACATGTTTGATTTACAATTTGGTTTCATATAGTTTGTTTGGGAATGATCTACGACTTTCTTTTCCATCTGTCTTTCAAGGATGGCTGTTTCTTGTGGCTTTCTACGCGGGATATGAGTGTTATTGTGAAATTTGTGGGTAGAGAGAGGAACGATAGAGTGTTTAGAAGGTTGGAAAGGGATCCTAAAGATGTTTGGTCCCTTATCGTATCCATGTTGCTCTTTGGGTTTTGGTGACAGGTTATGTCTTATTTTACAGCTACAGAGGCCTTTTCTTTATTAGCCTCCTTTTTGTGGCTTTGTTTATTAGGATGCCTTCTTCTTCTTCTTTTTGAATGTTTGTTTCTTCATAAAGGGATAATCTAGCTCCATAATCTTGTACAAATGCAAGTGTCTCTTCAGATTTGCTCTGCCCCTCCCTCTCAAAATCCCGAAATCCATAGATCAACAACAAAATAGAAACAGAACCCATTGTTAGAAATCCACAAGACAATGGCCTTGTGCAATACATCATTCTTTTGCTTGAGATTTTACAATGTTTGGGATTGGTTTCTAGCTGCATTTTTCCCCTCCTGAATGTTGTGAATTCCATTTTTACCTCTCTCATTGTGGATTATTACTTTACTTTGAAATTGAAAATACGCTAAAAGTATTAAATCCAGCGAGGGTTGGATCTTCCTTTTGAATAGATTTGGATGTTTGGCTTTTGGAAATCCTTGCTGGTATATTGTTTAAGGGCAAGGCTAAGATTCTTTGGAATTTAACTGTTAATGCTCTTCTTGAGCTAACTTGGAAGGGGAGAGAAATCACAGATTCACAGACTTTTTGTAGACGATGGTTTTAGAGAAATTCTTTTGTTGGTACTGCCTTCTCATGATTATCTCTTTTCACTTCTTGTCATGATTTTCTTTTCTCTTGTTGAAAGACTCTTTTGCTTAGCGTTCCTATTGAGAAAGAGTTTTAGGTATAACAATTGTAGTTATTTGCATGTTATATAAGTCGGTTTTTTCTACTTGAGTTTGTACATTAAGGGCCCGTTTGGTAACGTTCTCGTTTCCTGTTTTCATTTTTCAAGAAACGGGGGTGTTTAGTAACGTTCCTTGTTTCTCGTTTTAAAAAAAAGTAGAAACGTTTCTCATTTTATAAGGAATTATTGGGAACAAACAAAAGTAGTTTCTCCCGTTTCTGTTTCTCAATTATTTTTATTGGTTTCTTTTTTCTTTTTCTCAATTGTTTCGATTGGTTTCCTTTTTCTTTTTCTCAATTGTTTCCATTGGTTTCCTTTTCTTTTTTCTCAATTCTTTTTATTGGTTTCCTTTTCCTTCTTTTCAATTCTTTTTCTATTTCATTTTCCTTTTTCATTTTCTTCTTGTGATTTCCTTTATCTTCCTCTTATTTCCATCTTCTTCCCCAAATAACCAGTCTCCACGTGGTTTTCTTTTTCTTCGTCTTATCTCCATTGTCTTTTCCAAATAACCATCCTCTTCCTCTTTCTCTCATCATCTTCGTTGTCTTTCTCTTCGCCTCTCATCGTCTTCCTCTTCGCCCCTCATCTTCTTCCGTCTACACGACGCCTTCCTCTTTGCTGGATCTGGGTTTTCCTTTTCCTCTTTACGTGAATTATTTTTTCGTTGTGGGTTTTCGCCGAATTTGCGGGTTTTTGTCAGATATGTGTTTTAGCTTTGAGTTTTTGTCTTCCTCTTTTTCGTGGGTTTCAGTCATCCTCTTCGTCGTGGGTTTTCGTCTTCCTCTTGTCGGCTCTGTTCTTCAGATCTCAATCTTTATCTCGTTCTCCATAAAATTACAAGAAGACCTTCCTATCTAGGTTTTATAATTTTTTTTATGTTTAATGGAGGGCATATATTTTTGTTTGGTGTTTAATTGAATTAAATGTGAATAAAATAAAATAAAAATTTCAAAGAAAATCAGGAAACAAGAAACAGTTATCAAACACATTTTCTATTTCTGTTTCTATTTTTCAAGAAACAAGAAATAGAAACAGTTACCGAACACATTCCTGTTTCTTGTTTTAAAAAAAGAAGGAACGAGAAACCGGGAACAGGGAACAAAGAACAAGAAACAGGAAACGAGAACGTTACCAAACAGGCCCTAAGTTTTCATGTGTGTGGGATTCATTTTCTTTTAATCTCCCATTGGGGTTATTATCTTCTATTTTGTTTTTATCTAATTGGAAATCATCTTATAAACTGCTAGCATTTTGGGACTTCTTCCCTCTATTTTCGTATTTTGTTTATCATTGAAATTTCATTATCCTCCTTTGGGGGGAAAAAGGATCTAACAATGTAGTGACCTAATGTGGTTAAAGTTTCATAGATAACATCATCTTTTTATATTAATTTTATACGACCCCTTAAGAATTTAGTTTATTGTTCAATTTCATATCCATTTGATTTCAACTGGATTATAATCGAAATTGCTTTCCAAGAAAATGTTCCAATGGTGCAGATTAAAGTTGCTAGACTCATGTGTTTTGTTTGAATATTGCTGCCCCAACACTCAGATTGAAATTATCTAGGCCAAGGACACTTACTTTTGGGAGGATCGGTCGGTGGGGGAGAATCCCCTTTGTTCTATTTTTCCGCATCTGTATCATCTTTCTTCGTCCAAAAACTGTACTATCTCGGATCTTTTGGTGAGATTTGAGAATTCCATGTCTTTTTCTTCCGGATTCCGTCGTAACTTGACCAATAGGGAGACGACGGAGGTGGCCTCTCTTCTTTCCTTGCTTGCGGGGTGCTTTGTTAGAGAGGGTAAAAGGGACGCCCGTGTTTGGCATCCTAATCCTAGTCGGGGTTTCTCTTGCAAATCTCTGTTTAGTCTGTTGTTGGATCTCGTTCCCCCTAAGGAGTCGATCTTTGATGTGGTGTGGAGGACTAAGGTTCCTAAGAAAGTTAGGTTCTTTATCTGGCAAGTCTTGCTTGGTTGGGTTAATACTGTTGATAGGCTTGTTAGGAGGACTTCGTTTGTCGGTCCTTTTTGTTGTATGCTGTATCGGATGGCCGAGGAAGATCTTGATCATCTCATTTGGGATTGCCCGTTTGCTAGGGCTGTGTGGTGCTCCTTCCTTTAGGAGTTTCAGTGTTAGCTTTGCTGGTTTGAGGAGTGTTAGAGCGACGATCAAGGAGTTCTTTTTCCATCCGCCTTTTAGAGATAAAGGGGGCTTTTCATGGCTCGCCGAGATGTGCACGGTTAATTGGGACACTTGGGGCGAGAGGAATGATAGGGTGTTTAAGGTTAGAGAGAAGGGGTATAGTGAGATTTGGTTTTTGGTTAGATTTCACGTGTCTCTTTGGACTTCGGTTTCGAAAAACTTTTGTAACTATTCTATAGACAATATTTTACTTAGTTGGTTCCCCTTCTTTTAATGGGCTGGTTTTGTGGGGCTGGTTTTTTTTATGCCATTGTATCCTTTCATTTTTTTCTCAATGAAAGTTGTTTTCACCAAAAAATCTAGGCCAATTCGAAATCTTGGATTTCCATTTTTGTTTCAACTTTTAATTGACCTGGATATTGAAGAAGCATTGTCCTCATTAGTCTTTAGTCATATTAATGTTCTAAATCTTGGATTTCCATTTTTGTTTCAACTTTTAATTGACCTGGATATTGAAGAAGCATTGTCCTCATTAGTATTTAGTCATATTAATGCCTTTAGCATTTGGTTTTGCCGCAGATAAGGATCAAATTCAAGAGGAGAGAGTGAAGAGATGGTTCCCAGATTTCTAATTCAGCGGCTAACACCATATTTGGGAGCACGTATCCTAAAGAACCAAAGGCTTCTTAGCTCTTCTGTTTCAGCCTATCAAGAAGCCTCTTCTTCGTTGATAACTCCATCTGCGGGCATTGATACAATTCACATGACAGATAACTGCATACGGGTATCCCTTATCTTTATGTAATCCTTTTTGTGCATTTACCATATGGATTTAAAATTATTCATCTATTTCACTGTCATTATTGTTTTAGTTTTTGATTTTTTGTGCTATCCTCATTTTGTGCATTATTTGGACCTATAATTTCTTGGTTGTAGGATGCTAATGAAGTATTGCCTTGAACACGATTAAAATATGAGTGAAGAATTTGAGATTTGGGCATTTTCTTGTTGTCGCTTCAAATTTGGGCATTTGCTTTGTCATACGTGATGCCCTAAAGCGAGGCTTAATTTATGATACCAAAACTGAAGTATTAAGAAGAATATATGGTGTCAGTTATAATAATTGTCTTATTCTTAATTTTTTAAAGAACTTTAACTAAATTAAAGGAAGTGAGACTTATAAACTTAGGAATGAACTCTTCACAACTAGATGTATGATGTATTATCTGTTACCAAAGGGCTAAATTGGTTAATACTCGTAATTATGTTATTCATCATGGTTGACATAGTCCTTGATCTTCATCCTTTAAAAGCATTCTTACCATCATTTTTCTACACATTTTTTTCCCTGCTGCATTAAAGTAAGTTTTGAATAATGACTTTCTGCTAAGTACTGAGATGCCCTTGCAGAGGATGAAAGAATTGCAAGAACCCATGGAAGAAAAGATGCTTCGGTTGAGTGTAGAAAATGGGGGATGTTCTGGGTTTCAATATGTTTTCAATTTGGATGACAAAACCAATCCAGATGACAGGTCTATTAAATAACTTATACTCACTTCTTAATTTGGATTTTCACCTAAAGATTGCCGATGATGTTTGCTTTCACTCTTTAAAACTTTACCCTTTTCCCTCCTTTTATGTTTGTAGGGTGTGTGAGAAGGGAGGAGTTAAATTGGTAGTTGATATCATCTCATATGATTTTGTAAAAGGAGCAACAATTGATTATGTTGAGGAGCTGATTCGTTCCGCTTTCGTTGTGAGTAAAACCGATGTCTTACCATTTGCTGGATCACCATTGTTGCTTAGATATGTTTATTATTATTTGGGAAAAATATTTGGTCCTAGATTTGGGTCTCTTCCATGTTGGTTCTTAAGTTTCAAAATGTTACACTTTTAGTCAATAAGTTCTACTTTGATTTTAATTTAGCCTTTAGATTTCAAAATATTATGCTTTTAGACCTTAAAATGTGAATTTTGTTTTAATCTAGTCACAGGTCTCAAGATTTACACTTTTAACCTCAATTTTGTTTTAATCTAGTCACAGGTCTCAAGAAACAAAACTCAAACCCTTAATCATTAACAGCTTTTGTCCATTTAGTTTTTTTTTTTTTTTAAATCAAGTTTATTAACATTTCTTCCTTTTATTACTTTCTATGCTTTGTTGTCTCAAAATCGTAGCTAAAATCTGAAAACTAAAAAGGTAAATTTCAATCGCTCGTTTTTTTTTCTAGAAATTGACTAAAGAACTTTATGGGCGTTTGGGACAAGGTGACCACAAATCCAAGTGATGTTGGAGGGAGGCTATGGTTTTTAAAGTACTTTCAAAATTTGCTATAACATATAAATTGTTTAGTCCATTTTTCTATATATAAAAAGCCCCAAACAAAGAAAGACTAAGTAGTTACTAAACGAGGTTTAAAAGGGTAACATTTTGAATTCTAAAAGTTGAACAGAAACTAAATCCAAAGCTTGGAGACCAAAAAACATATATAACTCATTTTACATCATATGTTTTATGCATTCTTATTTCTTATTTCACAACAAAAGTAGTGCTAATGCAGAAGTTGAATTCTTGTAATATGCCATACGCAGGTGACCACAAATCCAAGTGCTGTTGGTGGCTGTAGTTGTAAAAGTTCTTTTATGGTGAAACAATAATCATCACAAAGCTCTTCTCAGGAAGGCATAGAAGCAATAACCAAAACTCTGACTTGAAGATATAATGGATTTGTTTATAACTTGGTTGGTTAAGTTGATAAGGCTTTTTGTCCATTCCGATATTTTTTGTATCATTTGTATTCATGTGCTGCTTTTATATTATTTGAGAACTTCATAGTTCATTCTTTATTGCACTTGATCATGATGGATTTTATTACGGAGAATTGCATTGGATAGCAAAATATACTTGTATATTTGCAAGTCTTTTAAAATTAGATTTGTAGCAAAATTATTCAAGAATATTGAAAGAATTCTTAAGTTTAAGGACAATAAAGTAAATTATATTGTAATTTTGAAGTTATTTCAATCTTTTTCCTTGAAGGCTCAAATCGTGAGAAACCTAAAAAGTGGAAAACTTATAGGTAGTCAAACACCATAGAGAAATAATTTTTGCAATTTTAGAGAAGAATTCATGGGTACTTTTTAGATTGCTATAGTCCGGTGAAACACCCGCTATGATGGTGTGACTTGAATGGCAAAGGAAAACTGGATTTGGCAGCGGCGCAAGGAATGGATGTAAGAGAGAGTCAAATAGTCGCTAAGCTTCAATCTACGGCTGTGTCGAGATGGCGACTAGGAGACACGACAACAGACGAACGAGACCCAAAGTGGACGATGACAACTTGTTGAAGAGAGGGTGGCAACTAGAATGAGTAGAAATGTCGTTCTTTTAGTAACAGTAAGTTTGATTGTGCACTTGAAGGAGTTTGAAAAAATGCCTTCATTTTCCATTTTTCTAATTGGAGAAATTATGGGGTGGATTTTCAAAATACGACTGGGTTAGGTTTTTTCATTTAACCACTTTTTTCTTTTTGTGCAACGGTGGTTTCTGTTTGTGTATTTTGGATGTGTAATGTGTCTCATATATTTAATTTTGTGCTATTTGGTTTTTTACTTAGTCTCCACATCTTCTTCTCCGAAAAATACATTTTAAAACTGTTTGTGCATTTGAATGTGTAAAGTGCCCTTGTAAGGTTGTTTGCGGTGTTCTCAAACATTAGTGCTGAACAATTGCACTACCAACTAAGGCAATGGAATGACAATAGTAAACTACCAACTACGTGACAAACAATATAAGGTAATAAGTTAATTATTATGTGCCAAAAGTTTGTGGGTGAAAGTGATTTTGTTTTGTTTTTATTTTATTTGTTGTTATAACTTCCTCAAAAAGTGTATGATTTCATCCTTTGTTTATCGAATTTGTTTATCCATATGTTTTTACTGTGTGAATTTTTTTTATTGGTGATTATCATCCAATTACTATTTAATAGTCATGTGATTATTATTCTATTGATATTTGATTATCATCTATATTAGTATTACATACTTATATATCAACGTGATCTTAAGATATTCTTTTTAGTAGACTCTATAGTTCTTAGACAATATTAGCAACATATTTTTAAATCTTGTTTTTGTCTTATTGAGAAATTTCACTTGTTGACACCCAACTATTTTTCTAATTGTCATATGATTTGCTATCTGATTTCTATATGATTGTCATGTGAATTTCATTAGATTTTAAGTACTTTACGTTGGGATTCTTATCAGCAGTGATCAATGATTGGTTTAGTGTCATGTGGGTATTTAGCGGGTTGGGTTAATTTTCGGCAAGTGGACCTTGTGTCAAGGGTTGTGTTTTTTGGACGAGTTTGGTTTCAGTTTTAGAGGCTTCATTGTGTGCATAGTGCTATATGTACATTAGGTGTTGGCCAATGTATAGTGGTATTCGGTGAAGTTTGCTCAAGAATTTGGTCTTAGTCAAGAGGTAGAATAATTGTGGTTCATTCTTTATCGAAGGGTTAAATTATAAATTCATGCGATCTAATTTCTATCGGGTTCTCATGTGATTGCTATATATGATTGAATGGTATTGAGTCTGTTCTTCTTTTCATTAGACATTAGGTACTTTTAGGATTTACTTTGTGATTTTTGTTTGATTATCACATGATTGTTCTCTGTTGTCACGTGATTTTTAATAGATATTTTAAAATAATTTTTTATTTCTAGTTGATTGTCATATGATTAATACCTTATTATTTTGTGATTTCTTAAAAATTATAAGTTATGTGAAAAAGAATATAAAGTAATTATATGACAATCAAACATGAATTGGATGACTAACTAATTGACAAAAATAAAAGAATTTTATATAGTAATTAGTTGAAGATCAAATGACTAACAAAAATGACTATCTTTTATGCTAAAAATTAGGCATGATGAATCTCATTTTATTTTTTAATCAGCAAATATATGAAGCTTTAGTTTGAATTTTAAGTCACACGGTTTATCCAAACGTAAAATATTTTGGTTGACTAGCAGTCTACCATAAGTTTCAGCCGTCCAAATCACCACGTGGAAACATCCTAATGACAGCTCCAACCTCCTTCTCTCTTATCATCGCCTATAAAATCCCAATTTCCAACCTCATCAAAATTCAACCAAAACTGCCCAATGTCTTATGTCAAACCTTGAGAACAATGATTTTACATTCGGTGTTGGCAAAAGAACCATTTATATCAAATAGCAATCAAACAACAATCAAACAACCATCATATAGCAAATAAATACAATAGCAAGTAGATAACAACCAATATCAATTAGCAATTATACATGTCAAAGAATAGTAGCTAATCAGATGACAAACAGAAGACAATCAAACAATATCAAAAGTTATTATGACAAAGAAAAGTAATAGATGACAATTAGAAGTTAATCAATTATCTATTTCAAAATACTATCTAAAATTGAAAAAAATAAAAGATAATCCGATGACAATTTGATGAAACACGTTGCGACCAGTTTTGCTATTTTTGAAAAGAAAAAAAATCTTTGGACCATAGGCTTAATTTTCTCAGATGTTTTTAATGTCAATCTTGCAATTGCTCCTTTTATTTTAAGGAATAATAAGGGATATACCCTTAACCTATTTAAATAAATTCAAAATACCTTTATCTTTTTCTTGTTGGACAGAAATAATTCAGTCACTATTAGAGTTAATAATTAAGTATATAATAGAACTTTTTAAAGAATTACCTACATAGCAAAATTTATGTATGTGCAAAATTGTGCATTGGTAGTCTTATCATAGATAGATTTTGAAAGCTTGACATAGATTTTGGTATATTCTTTTCTATATTTGTTAATATTTTAGATTTCATTGTTTTATTTACAATGGTATCTTTAGTTTTTAATTAATTTTTAAAAGATAAGCTTACAAAAACTTATTCTACCTCTAAATTTTTTACTTTGTTATATACTTTCTATCAACTTTTTGAAAACCGAAATCTAAGTTTTGAAAACTTATAGTTTTTGGAACTAGAAATTTGACTAAATATTCACTTTCTTTACTTAAAAAAAACATAATATTGACTAAAAATTTGAGAAAAAACAAACTTATTATTTAAAAACCAAAGAACTAAAAACTAAATAGATATGGAACCTAAATTTAGTAATTTTCTTTTGTAACTGAGATAGCCGTAAAAAGGTTGAATTTTTAAATAACAAAGAAAGAAAATAAGCTTAGATTTAAATTAAAAAACAGAAAATTAAAATCCAAATGAATACCAAAAATGAAATTTTCGTAAATGTATCAATTAAACATAAAATTTCATTTTTGGAGTTTATTAATACATTTATAAAAGTTTAGATAACATTCATATCATTATTAATCGAATGTTTAAATTGTTGCATCGAGGGTATAAATTTAAACTTTTAAAAAAAAGAAAAAAGAAGTAAAATAAAGCAATAATAGTTTTGTTTCCCAGAAACTCCAAGAGGTGACACCACTCTAAGTAATATGAGAAATGTGTATTAAACAAATATATTTCAAATCAGCTGCAATAGTGTTGAATTGCAAGGAGGCAGCAGAGAAGGACAAAATTTCCCATTCATCACCAAACAACAATCACTCAAGTCTCACACACTTGTCTCCCTTTGTTTTTTGTTTTTTGTTTTTTTTGTTTTTTTTGTTTGTTGTTTTCCTAAAAACAATCCAATGGCTTATATTGCTTCAATAGAACCTTCAAAATACTTATAGAGCGTTTGAGACGAGAAATGACTTATAATAGTCTAAGGATTATAATAATCTGTATTTGAGGTGTAGATTATCATAGTATTTATTATTATAATCTGCATTTGGCGTGCTACTTGTCGGGAGTGGAGTTGGCTATTTTAGTCCAACTCCACGTTTGGGGCATGAATTAAGCAAAAAGAGAATTAGTGTTATTTTATTCCAATTGTTTTACATCGAAATCCCTCCATTCCCCGCGACACACTATTCCATTATCTTGCTCGAGTACATCTTAGAACAACTGAAAATTCAGCCTTTTTTTCTTGGGGTTAATCTCGGTCTAGATCAACCTCAAGATTCTTCCCAAATTTAAAAAACTCTTTGAAGAAAATTTCTCGGTCTCTCTTGAGGACATCTTGAGGTAACCTTAGCCGGAGATCATAGTACATAATGCTTATGTTCTTTAGCTCATGGCTATCTCGGGGTACCTTTGGTCCGAGATCATTGACCATAATGCTTATGTTCTTTAGCTCAAGGTTATCTCGGGGAAACTTTGGCCCGAAATCATTGACATAATGCTTAATCGATGATCTCGGGCCAAAGTTATCCCAAGATAGCTCCGGGCTAAAGAACATAAGCATTATATAGTATGATTTCGGGTTAAGGTTGCCTTGAGATGTCCTTGAGAGACTGAAAATTTTGCTTCAAAGAGTTTTTTTAATTTAGGAAGAATCTTTGGGTCGATCTCAGTCGAGATTGACTCCGAGAATATCAAAATTTTCAATGGTCCCAAGATAAAACTGACCGAGAGAATGAAACAATGTATGGCATGATGTGGAATAGTGTGTGGCAGGGTAAATAACCTTAATCCCTCTCTTGCTTAATCTATGCCCCAAACAGTGGAGTGAGCTAAAATAACCCACTCCACTCCTCTCAAGTCTGAGGGTCAAACACGCCTTTATAGTTCATTGTTCAAATTAACTCCGAAATGACTAAAAGAAAATGGTTTAATTGCAAACATAGTTCTCCAAGTTTAGAGAATTTTGGATTTTAGAGTTTAGTTTGAATTTAGTTCCTATAATTTGAGCAATGATGTTGTCAAATTTTGTTGTGTTGTCTCCCTACATGAATATTACTAACTATTCTTGTGAATCATCTAGACTTAAAATAATAGTTATTAGGGTAAAATGTACTTTTGGTCTCTGAGATTTGCAGTTCATGTCTATTTGGTCCTAAAAGTTTCAAAACAAATACTTTGATCCCTCTACATTTGCTAAATACTTCTAAATATTGGTCCCTGAGTTAATTTTAATTTAACAAAATGCTTACTAGATCATTAAATGTTGACATGAACATTAATTATATTTGATGACGTGTATATTATATTGAATTATTTGAAAAATAAATTAAAATAAAAGCTTTAAAATATACCTATAACTTTAAAATATTTTATCCATATTTTATTTAACTTGTTGGTAAAAAGGAAAATACATTTTTGAGTCTTGGTGCTCTAATTTAGTTATTTTTGAGTTAACTTGAGCTGATTTTATAGTTTTTCGTGAACTCGTTTGAAGAATCTTGGTTTCTTCATGAATCTTGGTCTGTGTAGATGACGAATCTTGACCGAGATTTATGACTTTGTCCCGAACTTCGTTGAAGGAGTTCCGAGATCAAATGAGTTTCACATGCATTTTTAGGATAATCTCGAGGCCGATTTTTTCCGAGATTTGATTAAGATTACCACACATAATTTCTTTCTTTACCATATCTAATTAAAATGTGTTTATTTTGTTTTAGCACTCTCAAAATGATCCAACAATATTTGGCTAATATCTCCAAAGTAGAAAAAAGAAAAAAGAAAAAAAAAAGTAGATGTGACCCATACTTCAACTATGATATTATAGGTTTGTGAACTTAGCTTGTTAATGGAAATTATATAAGCATGTGTGTCCTCTAGAAATAGGGTGGGGGCAAGAGGGATGGGATGTGCCCCACAAAGGACACAAGAGGGTTAGGGTTTTCAAATGGAGAAGTAGACGTGGCAGATTATGATTAGTTTTAGAGTGAAAACCCACGTGGCAAAGAATGTTCCCATCACGTGGGCTTTGGTGAATGAATATATTTAGAGATCAAAATTGTTAAGGCACAGTAGAGTACAATACAATCCAAGGACATGGCCACCCTCTTTACTGTCATTGATGGGATCGATCTTCAAATCCTTATCTAATATCTATCTCTCATCTACTACTAATTCCTCACATGTCCTAATCAATACTTCCCCTTTCTCCTTTTCCTTTTTCCTTTTTCCATCACAACATCTTCTCCTTTTTTTTTTCCTTTTCACCTTAATTTCTCTTAAGGCACGTTTACTCAAAGCTAATCAAATCAAATCCTGTGTAATTGAAATTAATTGGTTAAAATGAACCTCAATCATATGCATCTTAATAGTTATTTGATTGCAATTTATCGTATTTAGCCCACAGTCCACAAACGTAATTCAATACTTATTAAATTATGAAAATATCATCTATTGTAATTCAAAACTTTAACTGATTGACAATTTCACCATTTTCGTATTATTTTTTTAAAAGCATATATAACTAGAACTCATCATCTTCTACCTCAATCGTCCTGCCATGTTTGTATAAAAATTTACCAATTGACTGTTTAACCATAAGTAACTTTATCGTTTTCGGTTATTTTCATTTTATTTCATACCATGAAGATGTCCGATTTTTATATTCAAAACTTCTTGGATAGGGTTGATAAAGATTGCTTTTTTTTTTTTCTTTCGATTTTCATGATAGTGTGGAAGTTTGAGAGATTCAAAATATACTTTTACATTGCATTGTCTTGAATTTCATTGTATGTTCTCTTTGTTCTACGACTTGACTTGGATAAAGAGTATTCAAACTATGAGTTTTCAAACGACAAAGATGTTGTGAACGTTTAGTTAGTATACTACACGAAGCTTACAATGATGAGAAAGGACAAGAACATGTGTGTTGCTTCGTCTTATAACAACTCTGATTCTTACGCTGATTTTCTTTTCTTTTCTTTTTGTTTAGTTTGGAGAACCACCACTCCTCATGGAAAAGATAAAAAAAGAACTTCTCTTTAAAAACAAAATCTGTAATCCCCTCTTATTTTGTAATTTTATTTATATCTTTGTTTAGATTCTATCAAGTTCGCTAGATTCATCAACAAAAAAACATCTCACGTAGAAGTATCAAATTAATTAACAAGTGCATGAAAAATTAAAATATATTAATTGCATGCATGATAAAGAACATATTTACCGACACATGATTTTCACTTAAATAAATGATAGATCGGTAACCCTAACATATATATGTGTAGTATAAGTTACCTAGAACAATAATCAATATCGAATACCTTGAGCAACACATTGGTAATTGTTGATGTGCGAAGGTAAAGTTTGGATTTTTGACAAATTAATAAGGAAAAAAAGTATGTCAGTCCCACACGAATTCAAACACAATTCAACCGATCAACTCTTCGACTTCATTCAGATTATTACATTCGTTAATTGCGGTTTTGATAATGGGCATCCACTTGTTTGGAGGATATACATAATGTCGATAAACAATAAGCAAATATAATAAAATGGGCTCCACTTTTCCAAACTATCTTGAGATTATAATAATCACTTTTTGCTATAGTAAATACTATTTTGTATACTTTCAAATTAGCAACAATCAACACTATTTAAAAACCCCTTGCCATTTGCTAAAAGTGTTTATTATTTTAATTACATTCATCATGTTTTTTTATTCTTTGTTACAATATTTATTATTATCTTCTCAAACTAAGATAGTTTACACCTCAAAACATGATAAGTTATGTAAAAGATCTTAATACGTGTTGAAGCTACACAATCAAAGTGAGCTTTTTAAATCAATAATAATTAACAAGATTTCCCCTCTTTTAGTTCAAAGATTCTGTATCACTAATAAAATATTTGAATCAACGATAATTGACACAAATTCAAATTTTTTTAGAACCTAATGTGGTTATTAAATGATTTTACTTATGGGGCTTGCAGTTAAACTACTTTTTCTAACAACTATATACAAGGAGTTTGCAAAATAGCAAAAAGAAATTTATGATAATAGAGTCGTTAATTACAATTCCAAAATTCCAAAAATAACAAATTTAAAAGTAGATTATCATCCGATTATCGTCATATTTGACAAATTTGCAATTTGCAAAAAAAAGTGTTGATAGATTTTTAAAATTTTTTTTTTTTATCATTTAATACAATTTTTCTTATAAATACATAATCGTCTATGGTCAGAACTAGATGGCATCTAAAAGAACTTGGAGTGTTTGATTAAAGTGTTTCTTCATAAAGTATTTCCCTTGTTTTCCTAAGCTTATCCAAAAGTTTTCATAACAGTTGCAATCAAAATATATTCTTGTGTAAAGTCTAACCCTTGTCCAATTTCTCTTCATTCATTTTTATTGTATTTTATTCCCCATTTAATAATAATTAATATTTATAAAGTTGACATCAACTTGGCATCTAACTCAAAAAGTACGTTATTACTTTTAATCTTTATCTTTACATTTTTCTTTCTTCTTTAATAAACATTTACAGTGCTCTTCATTTGCATTGTAATTTTTAAATAATAGCACGTTAATTGGCGAGACGTTGTCACCAACTTTTAATCAACTTGGTCATAGAGTCATCAAATTAATTTTTATATAGTCTAATTTAACGTGTTTATAAATATATTTTTTTATTTACAAAACACTTAAAAAGTTAATAATTATTCAAACATACACTTAACTTACCTAGAGAATTTAGGAGAATATCCAAAATATCAAATTAATCAATTTAACTAGATGACGAGCACCCTAATTAATTCAACTACCCGCATTAAGATTAAAGGATTACATAAAGATGAATATCTAATAGGAAAAACCTATTTAAATATTCAACATTGTTCTTCCTTAGTTTGGTAGAAAAACTGTTGTCATTTATAGAGGAATAAATCACAAGCATAACTAACCCTTTGCTACATGTATGGATCAAAATAGAATGTCACTTGGTTGTAAATGAATCTCTAGGTAGGGATTTGATTAAATAATATCAACAAGTTTGTTAGCATTCATGAGAAGACATAATCTAAAACATTCAGAAGCTAGTAAAAGAATCCAAATACAATATGTGAAATTATAAATAAATGAGGAAAATCACTCTAGCAGCTAAGCTACGTGCCTAAGCTAGAATTACCTTCTTAATTAGCCAATAATAATAATTATTAATCTGTCATGAGAATCAAGGATACAAATTGTTTTAAGTACATGGAAGCTAAGATAAAAAAATAGAAGAAAAAATAGAGAGAAAAGCAGTAGGAGTTAAATTAAATTGGCTAGAATCAGATGATAAAAGCTCTAGACTATAGCTAACCCCCTTTTTTTTTTTTGTATAAAAATTCGAATGGACGCCACAACCCTAAGGTACAGGCGCCACGACGCCATGTCCGTTTGTCTTTCAATGCGGTTCTGCACCCCCGAGACGGTCTCGATTATACGTCTTCATTTCACGTCGGTGTCATGTTTCAAGGGTCAATTTGGTCATTTTCGTCACTTTTACCTCTTCAACAAAATAAATAAATAAATAAACAGTGAACCTGTGATTTGCCTGCGAGAAAATCAGCTCTGCCTAGCCAACCAAAAATTGACCCACATGCTTAGATATATATATATATATATATATATATATATATATATAGTTAATTGTCAGACTATGCTTCTCTTGAACAAAACTATTCTTCTTTCAATTGTGTTGAAGAAACAGAATAATAATGTTTTTGGCCAAGTTTGGTCCCTTCATCTGCATTTGCACCTGCACCTTATTCAACTTCTCTCTTCTTTCTCCACCAACATAGAAAAATGGGTTTTTCTTTACTTTGAAAGAACTTAATTAGCCCTTTAAGTACTCTTTCATGAATATGAAGAACAAAAAGGTGAGAGGAAAAAAGGATCAATGATCAAAGGTGCTGGTGCATTTGCAGCTGAATGCCATCTTGGAAAACCCTATAAATTTAGGGCTTTACTTTTTCTTCTCCAATTTCTTATCAAAACCTACAAAATTGGGTCCAACATATCACCAAACCCCCTCTTAATTATATCATTTCATTTTCTTCGTTTCTCTCTCAACTCTCGTTTTATTCCTCGCTCATCTAAAATTCCCTACCTTATCTTTTTACTCTCTAGATGTCTTTCCTTGGGTTTCCTCTTTCGCAACAACAATAATTCTCTCATCTCTCTCTGTATTCCTCTTTTGGAGATGACAACAACGACAGCGAGCAGAGATGTGTTGTGTTAGAAACGTAAGTTTCAGATGCGAAAGTGATCAAGATCAACAAAAGGTTAGAACATTTTGTTTTGGAAAAGTCGGTCAAATTTCATTTTTCCAACTTTTTCTTTAGGTTACCCTTACAAAAATCTCTAAATTTTTTTGTAAGGGTAACCTACAAAATTTTATTTTTTCATTTGGGGGTTTATCAGATCTATATTTTTTCTAACAGATATCTTTCTTTGTTAAGCTTTACCTAATATGCAAATTCACCACAATTTTGATTTGCTATGGCTTCAGGTTAATATTTTAATTACAATCATCCTTTTATAAAAAAATTATAATCATCCTTTTTATAAAAAGAAAAACGTTGTGATTTTATTTTTTCAATGAAAATAGTGTTAAAGTTATTAATTAATAATTGAAAAAAAATTCCTTTCCATACGCATTTTCTTCAATTTAGAAGCTTTCAACTACATATATACCATTTCTTCTTTCCATAAGCCTCCCAACCTTGTAACTTAACTCTTTGTTAATAGATAAGTCCTCTCATTCTAGGATTATCCTAGTTTGAAGGGTTGGTTTCTTTTTCTTCAAAAAAAAAAAAAACTACATATATACTGTTCATTTTTTCTGGTCTAATTTGGGAGAGATTTAGAAGGTATAAATGAAGATTAATATCTTAAAAACATATATTGTAGAAAGTGAGGAAGAAATAAAATCTTCAACATTCTGTTTGTTTGTTTGAGTTATGGATTTTTATTGAATATAGGAATTTCTTATACTTAAACTTTAGAGTTACAAGTATAATTATAGACAACACAAATGCAACATAAGGAAAGTATCAATCAAATAAATACAAAAATATATACACATAATTATGGCATAATTACGGTAATATCCTCCCTCAAACTCAAGATGGTAGAGTCGACACCACCTTGAGTTTGTAAAGTAGCTGAGTGAAACGAGGAGAATAGAGAGCTTTGGTGAAAATATCTGCAGGTTGATCAGTGGTGGAGATGGATTGGAGATGGAGAGTGTTGCTCTGAAGATGATGGCGAACAAAGTGACAATCGTTCTCAATATGCTTTGTTCGTTCGTGGAAGACATCATTGTGTGCAATCTGAATGACATTGAGATTATCACAATGAAGAATAGTAGGTGATGTCGTGGGGCTCCCATATCAGTAAGAAGCCAACGAAGCCATAATAGTTCAGAAGTGGCATCAGCTAGAGCACGATATTCAGATTTTGTGCTGGAACGGGAGACAACAGATTGTTTCTTGCGGCGCTAGGAGATAAGAGCATCACCTAAATAGAAGTAATAACCAGTGGTGGATCTTCTATCCTCACCTACCCAATCAGCATCAGAGAATCCAGAGAGAACCAAAGAGGACTTGGAGGAAAACTGTAGACCATGACCCAAACTGCCTTTAATATAGCGGAGAATACAAAGAACAGCAGTGAAGTGAATTGTGCGAGGAGCAGCCATGAATTGACTAACAATGTGAACTGCATATGCAATATCTGGACGGGTCACAGTTAAGTAAATCAGGCTGCCAACAAGTTGTCGATACAAAGTGGGATCGTTAAGAGGAACGTCATCAAAAGGAGTGAGTCGTACATTAGGGTCTAGAGGCGTTGATGATGTGGTAGAATCAGTAATACGAGATCGACTGAGGAGATCAGAGGCATATTTGGCTTGAGATAAGCAGTAGCCCTTAGCTGAGGATGAAATCTCAAGACCCAAAAAATAGTTGAGTGTTCCTAAGTCCTTCATCTCAAAGTGCTTACCCAGATAATATTGTAATTTAGATATGGCTTGAGGGTCATCACCTGTAATAATCATGTCATCAACATATAAGAGAAGAAGAACAAGACCATGAGATGTCTGACGAGTAAATAAAGTCGAATTATGAGAGTTGGAGGTGAACCCAAGTTGGGTAATAGTGGAGCTGAATGTTGCAAACAAATATCGAGGAGCCTGTTTGAGGCCGTAGAGAGCACGACGAAGAAGACACTTTCTGAGGTGGCGGAGTAGTACCAGGTGGTGGTTTCATATAGACTTCTTCAGATAGTGTTCCATTGAGGAACGCATTTTTGACATGCATCTGAAGGAGGGGCCATTGTTTTGCATGCAATGGCCAGAAGACTACGAACAGACATCATTCGAGCTACAGGAGCAAACGTTTCTTCATAATCAATGCCATATTCCTGAGAATAACCTTTGGCCACAAGTCGTGCTTTGTATCGTTGAATAGAGCTATCAGAGTGTGTTTTGATTTTAAAAATCCACTTGCAGCCGATAGGTTTCTTGCCAGGAGGTAAGTCAACATAGTCCCAAGTATGAGTCTTTTCTAAGGCTTGGAGTTCTTCATTCATTGCTTGCTGCCACAATGGGTTAGTATTGGCCTCGTTATACGAGGATGGTTCAACCAAAGACATGATAGTGGAACAATAATGATAATCTTTAAGATGAGGAGGAGATTCCCTTACCCGGGTAGACCGTCGGACCGGTGCAGATTCAGGTTCCTCACAAGAGGCAGATGAGAGATCCTGGAGCGAAGAGATATGATCGGCTTGAGTGAGCTCAGATATGGGTAGAGAACAAGGTGTAGTGTCGGGTGGTGGGTCAGAAGTAGGGAATAGGTCAATAGAAGGATTAGTGAAAAATAAGTGAGGACCAGATAGAGATGCATGAAATGAAGACAGACTAGAAAACATAAGATGTTTCCAAAAGGTGACATGGCGGGATATTTGTAATCGTTGAGAGATGGGATCCCAACAACGAAATCCATTATGTTCAGTATTGTAACCCAATAAACAACAAAGACAAGCCCGTGGTTCAAGTTTGGAATGTTCATGAGGATGTAATAACACAAAACATGCACAACCAAAAACCTTGAGATTAGAGTAAGAGGGAGAAGTACCATATAGTCGTTCAAAAGGGGAACATTGTGGATGACGTGAGAAGGAAGGTGGTTGATGACATAGACGGAGGTGAGGGCAGCCTCTCCCCAAAGTTTTTCAAGAGAGTAAGCAGAAAGAAGTTGGGCGCGAACAGAGTCTAGAATGCGACGGTGTTTGCGTTCAGCTCTTCCATTTTGCTGGGAGGTATGAGGACATGAGTGTTGAATCAGAGTGTCTTGACTGGCAATGAAAGAAATAAGGCGAGAGTCTCTATATTCCATCGCATTGTCGGTGCAAAGGATTTTAATTGTGCTAGAGAATTGTGTGTAAACCATATTTGCAAAATCAACATAAATTTGATATAACGAAGAACGATGTTTAAGAAAGTAAATCCAAGTAAAACGAGAATAGTCATCGATAAATAAGACAAAATATCGATAACCATTAACAGTAGTACATGGAGCAGGACCCCAAATGTCAGAATGAATAAAACCAAAAGGAGTATCACATAATGAAGTAGAATTAGAAAATGATAAAGCAGGATGTTTCGTAAGTTTGCAATTTAAACAGTCAAAAGGATTAAACTTTGAGACATTATTCAAAATGCCAGTAGAAACTAAGTTACAAAGTTTATCAAAGGATGCATGTCTTAAACGGAGATGCCACTGATATATGGTGTTATCAGTGACTGGTGCTGAGATGGGTGGGAACATAAGAGAATGTTGAAGAGATGTGAGCTCAAATAATCGTCCTACCTTCCGTCCCGTACCAATCACTTGCCCCGTCTGAGAATCCTGAACCTGACACCCATGAGAAGAAAAGATGATAGTTAGTCCGAGATCACATAATTGGCCAACAGATGCTAGGTTGAATGTGAGATTTGGAACATGATATGTGTTTGATAAATTTATGGTGGGTGTATTAACAGAGCCAATGTGAGAAATAGACATGTGATTACCATTAGCTAAATGAATTGGGGGAAGGGATTGATCAGGAATAGGAGAGGTTAAAAATGAAATGTCAGAAGTCATATGATTACAACACACCGAATCAAGAAGCCAAGAAGTACCTAGAGTGACTACAAGAGCAGTAGAGTTGGAAGAGATCACCTGTTTCAGTAAGTTATGCAGATCATTTAACTGAAAATTCGGAGGTGTAGTGATATCAGATGGAGTGGCAGCAACAACCACAGGGTGAGAACCAGTTTTAGGAGAAAACTTGGGTTTATTAGAGTGACCAGAAGGGCGTGGTGGACGAGTGGGACAGTTTTCCAGGATGTGACCTCGCTTGTGACAATATCTACACTCAATAGTAGGACAGTTAGCAAACTTATGACCATGAAGTTTACAATTTTTGCAGAAGGTTGACTCATTTGCAAGTCGGGGATGGGTGGTTGCAAGAGCGACATCAGAGGGCAGAGAAGAGACAATGCCAAGTCGTTTTTCTTCAAATAAAATTTTCTGAATGGCAGCATCGAGAGATGACAGAGGGTTGCGATGTAATAGAGCAGCCCGAACTGATTCATATTTTGGGCGTAAACCCATGAGGACTTTTATGAGGCGGATATGGTTAGGACTAATTTTTGCCTGGTCGAGCTGAGTCAAAATTGGCTGAAGGGTGGCAAGATACTCATTCACAGATTGTCCTTCCTCCTGGTTTAAACTAACAAGACGAGAGTGTAATTGATAATAATGAGCAAGCCCAATAGACTGAAACCGTGTGGACAGAAAATCCCAAAGATCTTTGGCAGTATCAAATGCATCAAATTGAGTATGAATTGCAAGAATAGAGGTGTTACCCAACCAAGTGATAATTTGATGATTTTTGCTATCCCAGTCTTCGAGTTTTTCAATATACTTGTCATCCTCTGTCGTAGTTTCTTCAATAATAATATCAGAAGAGTCAATGTCAATATCCTCATCAGTGTCTTTACTAATTGAGGAGTGGGTTTGGTGATATCGTCGGTAACTATACGCCATAGCTTTCGAAATAATTAGAAAAAAAAAACATTGTGTGTATCTGTATTGCAAATTTTCTAAGAGAATCTAAGGTGAGGAGACTGGAATTTTGCTTTTCATATTGATTTGTTGACAGATTTATGTTGGATTTCTTTACACCCTATAGTTTGGGGTGGTATTTTGGAAGTCATTTTATTTTCAAAATTAACTCTCATAAACACTACTTTTATGGGAGAAATACCAAAAAATTGTTTAAAAAACTTATTACGAAAATATGGTAATTTTGAAACATTTTACGTAAATACGGTTGATTTTGACATTTAAAAAAAATATTAAAGAAGGGGCGAGTCTTGAAGATTTTAAAAAAAAATTAAAGAAGAGGGCGAGTTTTCCTCCATTATTTAAAAAAAAAAATTAAAGAAAGTAAGCGAGTTTTGAAGACTCACCCTCCATTATTTTAATAAAAAAAAATTAAAGGAGAGAGCGAGTCTTGAAGACTCACCCTCCATTATTTAAAAAAAAAATTAAAGAAGAGGGCCATTATTAAAAAAAAAAATTAAAAATGGGGCGAGTCTAAGACTCGCCCTCTGTTTATTTATAAAAAGAAAAGTAGAAACAGGGCATGAAGGTTGCGTCTCACAGTAACTATTCCATGCATTGGTCAAGTCACACTTTCTTATGACTTTGATATTTAAATTTACTTCATCCCCATTCATTCTCCCATTCTTCTCCATTCTTCTTCCTTCTAATTCTTCTCCATTCTTCTTCCTTCTAATTTTTTCACCTTCTGCCTTTCCTTCTCCATTCTTCTTCATTCTACATTATAAAATTTTCACATTCTTCCTTCTCCATTTTTATTTCTTCGGTCTTCTAAATTTTTCACGCTCTCGACCTTCTTTCCATCCTATACAGGTGACATTTTTTCAGTAATTTTTATTTCGATCATTTTTCATCTTTTTTTTATCATTAGTTAATTATTTTTGGGTTTGACTTTTCTCCTTCCAATAAATATTAAACTTTTTTGTATTTGTTAAATTTTTTTTAATTTTTTTATATAAATTTTAACTATATTCTTGTATTATATTTTCATATTTGATTGTTGTTGGAAAAGATTTTGTTCTCGTTTGGATATTTTTCTTGAAGTATCGTGGATTGACAACAATAATCAGCAAGACCGTCCTCAAATTTGTAAGTTTTTTTTTAAACAACTAATTATGCAATTGTATTATGAAAGGTATGTTATGCTTAGGTGTAATTTATATTATCAACATTTTATTAGCATTAAATATGATTGATAAATTAGTTTAATAAAAACACCCAAATGTTGACTCATCATAATCAAATTTGTTTCAAATAGTCATTTTATTAGCATTAAGAATGAAATTGGGTATTTTGTTTAATATTTCAAGTGAAATTTACAAATATTTGAAAAATTGACATAAGCTTTGTCAAAATGTCACTAACTACAACATCATGTCCCATAAAGATAAAAAATAGTACAAATAGAGTTGTACCAAAATTTACATAATTTATTCATTCTCAAAAGAAAAATTAATTAAACGGGATGATTTTTCAATTTAATTTAATATATATCAAATTTGTGATCAATTTATTAGGAGTGAAAATTATGAAGAAAAAAAAATATGTTTTTAAGATTTAATTATGTACGAGATTTTGTGATTGTAAAAAAATCAATTATTTTAAATAGTAAAAAATCATTTATTTTAATAAAAAAAATGTTATTAAAATATTTTGTTAACTTTTCAAATATTTATCTAACTTTTTCAAATTTTTTTGGATAAATTTCAAATCATAATTGTTTTAAACCTATGACCTTACTTGTTTAGTTTTAAATTATAAATGAGATAATAACTCTTTCCTTTAAATCATAAATGAGATAATAAATCTTTTCTAGATTTAGTTTGAATTTTAAAAATTTAAATCTTTTGTATTTTGTTTTTATCCTAATTTCATATATTTTATTATCTTTTCTGCAAATCTTTATTTGAATTAAATCGGTTACCACATTGTGTTTATTGTTTTTTTTTTATATATAGAAAATGGCAAACAAATATGTGTCGTCTTTGTTATTTACAAATGGCCATATGATTGATGGTGTGGATGAGGTTGATTATGATCAACCTCCATGTGAAAATTTTAGCATCAATTTGAATAGTGGAATTGTTTCGAACAATTCCTCCAAATGGTGGGATTATCACTTGCGATAAATATGAGTTCAAACAAGATAGAGATAATATATAGACACCCCAACTTAACCTCATCCAAATGAGTAAGGTTTATGTCAATTCCTATTTCAAACGAACAAGCAATGAATACCATGTTTTCAATTGCACAACCCTTTTCGAACATGATACATTTGTATGTGACTGTGAATAGGATAGATTTGGGCATAAACTTAAATATAGAAACAGAATGTGTTGATGTTGACGTGGATTCAGATGCACAACTAGTGTGCGATGAAGAAGAAATGGTAGCTAACAATGAGTACAGAGACTTCAGAACAGAAACTGATGATGAATTTGAAGAGATGGACTTTGATGATCGTGAATATGAAGTTCCATCAAATACGTTCACTGAGTTGGACATGAATGCAACAGATACCATTTGGGAACACGATCAAATTTTAGTTTCAATGGTGACTGGCAACACGAAATTGTATAAGGGAATGATTTGTGAAAACAAAGAAATGCTACAATATATGGTCAAGTGCTTTGCTATTAAGAGTCACGCACCATACGAAGTAGTAGAGTCAACACCGACAAAGTGGGCCATCCGATGTAAGAAGTCGGATGAAGTTTGCAGATGGAGACTTCGTGCAATAATGAAAAAATCTCATGGTTTATTTGAGATCACAAAATTATCTGATCAACATACATGTTTTTACTCTGAACTTAGTCAAAGTCATGTTCAGTTGGATTCTTCAATGCTTGCATGAGAGTTTTTTGAACCTATTAGAGAAAAACCATCAATAAGTTTTGCGTCACTGCAATCAATCATCAAGGAAAAGTTTGGCTACCATGTTTCTTATCATAGGGCTTGGGATGGTAAAAGAAAAACAGTGGCCAAAGTGTTTGGCGATTGGGATGAGTTGTCAAATTACTATCTAGATCCATACATGGTGAAACACACCAATCTTGGAACACTTGTTGAATGGAGTGTACAAATCACACCTACTGAAGGTCATGTCATACTATCATTGATATTTGAGGCATTTGGTCCATGTATAGAAACCTTTAGTAGATGTAGGCCGCTAATTCAAATCGACGACACTCACTTGTATGGAAAGTATCAAGGAAAATTATTAATTGCTATGGCTGTTGATTCGAATGGCCATCTTCTGTCATTAGCATTGCCGTTGTGGAAGAGGAGTCTGTAGATTCATGGGGATGGTTTTTAAAACATCTAAAAAAAATTGTGACCCACGATGAAGTATGCTTAGTTTCTGATCGACATGCTGGTATTATATCAGCAATGAATAATTCGGAGAATGGGTGGACAAGATCGAATTGTCATCATAGATTTTGTTTACGCCATGTCATTAGCAATTTCTATAAGAGATATAAATTCACACCATTGAAGAATTATGCTTATCGTGCCGAGTGTCAATTCCAGATCCGAAAGTTTGATAAAGAAATTTAGGATTTGATGAGAATAAACAACAGTTGTATGAGTTTTTTTTATGACATTCCTTTAGAGAAGTGGACTCAAGCACATGACGGAGGATTTCGGTACGGGTGGATGACGACGAACCTATCAGAGTGCATGAATGGAGTCCTCAAAGGAGCTCAAGCGTTGTCGATAAATGCTCTAGCTCAAATTACATTCTTCAAATGTGTGAATTACTTTGAAAAAAAGAGAGAGGAAATAAGAGATGCATTGGAACGTCAAGATAAATGCACTGGGTATGAATTTTTTAACTTGATAGTTGTCAATAATTTTTATTGTTTTCATGTTATACTAAGTGTGTCAATTTAAAATTTTTGAAATGGGCTGCAAGATTCAGTAAGCATGAAGTTCAATCATATGATCGATTTCAAGGAGTTTTTCATGTGAAAACTGGACGTCATGACTCGAATTCTAAAGGAAAAAATATCCAAATATTAAAGTTGTCTGAGCGGTACTATTCGTGTAACAAGTGGCAAGCCCCTCGGTATTCCATGCTCACATTTTATGGCGGTTTGTTCACGGTTGAACATGAACTAAGAATAGTTTATTGAAGACTATTATAAAACATCAACTTACGCTGCATGCTACACTCCTCAATTTAAACCTGATCAGGTACGTCGTGCTAAATTTGAATTTTAAGTTTTATATTATTTGTGCAATATATTTTTTTTCATACGATAAGTTGTGTTTCAGATTATCTGAAAGCCGTACAAAGCCATCATAGATAATTTGTCACATTTATGTACGAACGGTTAAGACATATGACGGACGGTTAGTCCTCTTATATGTTTCTACATTGGTGAGTGGCATCAACCTGGCAGAACACTTAGACAGTTTAGTATTCAACAAGGTGTTCCACGTGGCTGTAATACTGAACCACTTTTGCACGAGATTGACCTAAGGACTGTTGATTGGTCAGATAGAGTTGCTCATTTAGTGATGCGATGACTAAATCGCATAAGGTTTATTGTTGAGGGACATCCAATTGGGCAATTTCATATGGATGTAACTCTAGAATACATCCATTGGTACAAAAACATCACTAGGCTTTATAGCACCCGATCGAGAGCTGCTATGGGTCATCTGGTACATATTTAAATATTGTCTAATTATTTTAGTATAAATTGATTTTCAATGCTTTCTAATTCATTTTAATATTTAACAGAGATCAAATAATAGTAGACTTCAAGATGTTGTAGATGTTCCACATCAGGTCCTAAATATATGCAACGAAAACGAGCAGTACATGAAAAACATTAACTATATGTACGATGTCCCTATTGTACCTGCTCCAGTCCAAAGGAGACGTGCTCGAGGACAAGAGCCTAATCAGTTAGAAGAAGTTGATTAACACGTGGAAGAAGTGCCTCCCGTGACACAAACATAGAGCGAGCATGGTTACTTTCGTCCAATAATGATGATGCCAGCATTTGGAACGACATATCATGATTCAGGAGTCAGTCAATCATCAGACTTTGGAACAAGATATTAAAATTCACAGGCAGAGCCATCATCATCAAACTTTGGGCAACAATACTATGATTTAGGAAGCGATCCATCATCTTCATACTTGCATGGTCACGGGCGCGGTCGTGGAGAAAATAATGAACATTTGTACTACGAAGTGCCTACAGTAGTACCCGAGCAACTAGGTGAGTAACAACAACATGAGAATCAGGAAGAAATACAACAACAAAGAGTTCAGAATCGACGACGACAACCAGCTAGAAATCGTCGACGTCCAGGTTGTGGAACACATTGATCTTTTTTTCATTGAATGAAAATTGCTAAATTATTGTATTAGACATTTTGTTCCATCTTTTAATTATTTTTCAATCAAAAGCACTTACTACAAATTTACGTCCTTCAATTAATACAAAACTAGTGAATTACAACAATAAATATCCATAAATTAGAAAATTAAGTAAACGTAAATTGAAAAGTTGAAGAAAAAGGTTTAACGAATTTTCATTAATTTAAAAATACAAGGAATATACATTTTCAATAAGTTTCAATAACAATAAAATTGTTTTTCATAAAAATTAATTAAAAAAGATATTATTTTCAAATTAAATTAAATGGCGTGAAAATGGAAAAAATGGAAAAAGAAATAGAAAGGGCGAGTTACTATGAAAGAGAAAGAAAAAAAATTTAAACTTTGGGAATTAGTAATTAGTTTGAAAACATCTACATTTTGGTAATTAATTTGAAAAAATGCATATTAATATAATTTTAGAAAATGCATTATTAATCAGTACCAATATACTGATAATATTTTAATTAACTTTGACAACAAAAAAATTGTAACAACTAATTTTAATCAACAAAATATCTAGTACACATTATTCTTTTTTTATTAAATAAAAATTATTAAATTATTGTATTAGACGTTTTGTTTTATCTTTTAATTATTTTTCAATAAAAAACACTTACTACAAGTTTATGGTCGTCAATTAATAAACTCTAGTGGATTACAACGATAAATATCCGTAAATTAAAAAAATTGAAAGAAATTTCATCAGTTTAAAAATATAATGGATATACTTTTTCAACAAATTTAAATAACAATAAAACTGATTTTAAAATAAATAATTTTTTTTCATTAGAGATAAAATAAATTGATATTAAGTTAAAAAATTAGAATTTAATTTGTTAACAAAATAAAATTTATTTGTTGTATAAAATAAAAGTTAATTTTATAATTACTTTTAATTAATCAATTACGTTAACAAATCAATTACGTTAAAAAAAGAAGAAGAAATAGAGGGTGAGACTCACTCTATGAGAGAGAAAAAGAAAAATGTTAAAACAACTGTATTTTGGTAATTACTCTAAAAACAACTACATTTACATAATTAGTTTTAAAAACTGCATTATTAATATATTATTTCCCTTTTCACCCATACTTAAAATAAAATGTCAAATTTTGAAAAAAAAAAACTGTTATTATTTTTAAAATTTGACTAAATAATTCAAATCAAATCAAGAATTTCTTATTCAAGCAATGGAAAATTATTTATTATGGAATTTAGGAGAACGTGTGCATCAATTTAGAAAACAGAAAACTAAAAACCAAATGGTTACAGACAGAAGTCTTATTTTTTTTCTTCTAAAAATTCAGCTTAATTATAAACAATATTTTCATATGTTGTTTTCTATTTTATTTTAATCTACTTTTTAAAGCGGTTTTAGAATTCTAGTCAAGTTTTAACACAAACACTTAAAAAATGAAATAACGATTATTATTGTCTATGAAAAAATCTAGCCAAGGAAATTCACCTACTTTCACATGCCATCGATCGTGAATTTGTGTATACTGAAGAAAAAGTTACTACAAGAATTAGAATAGGATACACTGATGTAATGCTTGGCACATAACATTTCTATGCGTAAGTTAGTTTTTCAATGTATGAATTAGAGCTAACTTTTAGGAAAGAAGATGAACTTACAACATAGAGGTATCATGTTTTATATATAAAAGAGTTAAATCTAGGGTTTCTTGAATGCTTTTGCAAACAGAACTCTATAATATTAAATCCAGCTTGCATAGGGGGAACTAGCTAGGGGTTGGTTGGCTTCAACCTAGACCTGAAATTTATCGCCCTTGGCCTCAGCCTCTAAAGTCAAGCAGACCTTTGTGGGCAAATAACCAGCCTAGAAATTTTATTTGATTATAGTTTGTTATTTATAGTGTTTAAGAAGTTTAATTGTCTCTTAGTTAGATCTAAAGAATGTAATATAGCTTTCTTCTAAAACATATTTTCTATCCATGTCAGCCTATCATCTGTTATGCCATATATCCAAAGAAAACAAATAGATTTTGTAACTTCAAAAAGATTTAACAAAAATTTGTAAGGACTATTGAATTTGAAATTGATTAATAAAAAAAATTTAAGCATTAACTTTGTAAGCCTCTACTGCCATGTCAACATGCCAACAGAAGCAAGCCTTCAATCATTTAATCTTCACCCTTGGTTTTCCCACCACTAGGATAAATACACCAATATCTCCAGCTATCTGTTAATGTAGTATTTGCTGATTATTACGATTTGTTCTTTAGTGTAATAATTTATCTTATTGGTTACTGTTTTCCTCTTTATTATTTTTGTATTAAGGAAAGATGTTCCCATCTAATCATCCCTTATATCATGAAGGTTAGGCAGACAAATTCCATTCTTGTTTTGATTATTTAAGTTGTTCCGCATTCTTGATACGGGGTAAGTGAATGAAATAAAAAAAAATCATATTCCCTCTTTGGCTTCTCCCTCTTTTTTTTTTTTTTTTTTCTCTGTTAATCTCAGTAACACACAAACTTTTTCTTGGTATCAGAGCTTCACTGACCGACGCCTCCAAGCATGATGGATCCCATCAACACTCCTTCCTCGACTCAAATTGAAACTGAACCCACTACCAACCAAGAAATTCAACTTGACTCGAATAGATATCAAGTTTGGTCTGGTACTATGCCTAGAATTCACCAATCTCTTAAACCAAGTCAAAACCACCAAGCTCGACAAAGGAAACTTCTTTTTCTGAAAAAGCATTGCATTGTCCATTCTAAGAAGCCACAAACTTGAGGACCATCTGATGGGAAAAACACCATCCTTAGAGCAATGAATTATTATACCTCCATGCGAAGATGAACCTATGGTACTTCTTCGTAATCCGGAATATGACATCTGGTTGGCTGCTGACCAACTCCTTGTAGGGTGGTTATACAATTCGATGATCCCTGGCACCGTTGCTACTCAGGTCACGAGAAAAGATGAAGTTCAGATTTTGTGGGACTCGATCTAACAGTATTTGGAATTCACTCAAGATCTCAAGAGAACTTCAACTGTCAAATGTTGCAGGGAACAAGGAAAGTCAACTCCAAAATGGAAGACTATGTGTCTACAATGAAAGGTTACTTCGATAGCCTACAAATGGCTGGTTATCCCATGGATATGCACATTCACATCATAATTACCCAATCCATGTTTGTTTGCTCGATTAAAGCATGTATGGCCTTAAACACGCACCATGTGTGCATGGTATGATCGTTTTGCCGCAAACTTATTAACTCTTGTTAGAAATTAATAAGCTAGATACATTATAAATACACATTCATAGATACATTTTTAATTTCAAGATACATGTAATTGTTCAAGTAAATGAATAATATGTATGCATGTACTTTATTTATTTTATGTCTTTATCTCTTCTACCATATATAAAGAGTTCACTTCCTTCAATTTGTATCCAAGAGAAAAGAATCAAATCAATTAGAAAATATGGAAGCTTAGAAAGAAAGTAAGTTTCAAGAGAACAATATTCTTCTCTTTTGTAATTCTTCAGTTTTCTAAGAGAACACAAGTTTCTTCTTTTTGTTGGATTATGAAGAAGCTTTTGCACCAGTACCTCGCTTGGAGATTGATCATTTGTTGTTAGTTCTTGTAGCAAAAAATGACTGAAAGTTCATCAGATGGATGTAAAGTTAGCATTCCTAAATGAGTATCTAGAGGACGAAATATATGTTAAACAACCCCTTGATTATACCAAGATTGGAGAAGAAAATAAGGCGTGTCAATTGAAGAAAGCATTGTATGGGCTAAAGCAAGCACCTAGAGTCTAGTACAGCCACATCAACATTTTTTTCTTGAAGGATGGTTTCAAAAGGATAAAATACCATAATAATGCATTTTTTAAAACTTATTATCAAAATATTGGGAGTATTTTAAAAAAATAATGTGTTTTTTTAAAAATAATGACAAAAATAGGGTTGTTTGAGAAAAAATGATAAGAATAGGGTGTTTTGGCAAACCATTGTAAAAAATAAATGAGTTTGGGAAATTAATGGAAATCGTGTACCGGGTACACGACTTCCATGTTTTACACGTCAGTATAATTGACCAGTTTGACGTATAATTGACGACCCACGACCCACGTGGCATGTGATTGGATGATGGAAGTCGTGTGCCCACACGACATCCTTAAAAAAATTTAAAATATTATTATGGTTCAAAAAACTAACTATTTTTAGAATAAGAGCAAATACATAAGGAAAGTTTGTGAAAAACTAATGAAAATAGAGTAGAAATTTTCTTTTTTATAAAAATTCTGGTGTAATCTCCTACTTTAAACATTTTTTTTAATATTGATATTATTACTATTTTTTTCTTTTTTTAATATTGATAATATTTAGAGAAAAGAAAAAAGAAAAAATTTATTGTGATGTGTTATGTGTCACCTATTTCTTTAATATTGATATTATTAATATTTAATTAACAAATGAAAATATCACCAACAAGTTTTAGATATAAAAATTAAATCTTTGAGTAGCTTATTGTCGTTAAATTTTTCATTTTTTCATGTATACAATTCTCATATGGAATCACCAAAACACACACACATATATATTTATTAACTTTATTATTAAATTGGAAATAGATAACTTTTGGAATTGTCTTTAAAAAAGAATATCGATAATTTAACGTAAGTAGCAAAAAATTCGTGTTATCACCTTCAAGATTAACTTAGGTTTTATTTATTCTCACACCTTATAATAGTGATAAAAGAAGAATAAAAACAAACATTTTTAAAAAATATATTGCTTACGTTTAGAAAAAAAAATCAGTTTAAACTAGTGATAATTTTTTCCACTTCAAATTTTCAATTATCTGTTATGCAAGAGATGGTTTATTTATTGATGTTTGGTCTTGTCACTTAAAACAATCTAAAAAAACATGAGTGGATTAAATATATTATCTAACATCTTGAAGTATTGTGAAGGTTGATGAGATTTACAACTAAGTAAAAAGTATTAGCTTTTTTTTTTTTTTTTTCATTACTTCTTTGGAATACGACCAAGCAAAAATAATAATTAAATAATAAAATATTTACTTATAAAAAATCATTTAACATATGTTCTCTAAATAAATTATAGTCTTTTCATTACTTAGTGAATTAAAAAATATTTTATATTTTTTTAACTAGAGTTGTAAACTGGTTATCATGTTTTCAAGTTGGTTAGATTAACAACCCGAATAATTAATGCTCATTTCTATTTTTTTCATGCAAATTCAAACAGTTCTGATTTTATTATATGTAATTTTTGTGATTAATGTGATCGTATATTTTTTAGTGGTTCAATTTATTTTTATTTTTATTTTTGTAATTTGTATAATTTTAGATTATGGTTTAGAGTTTAATTTATATTATTAGCATTATGTATGATTGATAAATTTGTTTAATAAAAACAAACAAACAAATTTATATTATGCTTAGAGTTTAATTTATATTATTATCATTAACTATGATTGATAAATTTGTTTAATAAAAATAAACAAACAAATGTTGACCGGGTCTTCACATACATCAAATTTGTTTGGTCCGTAAGTACTATATTAGCACATATATTCTCCTTGTTATTTGTCATATCATAGTCAACTTATAGAGATTTAAATACTATGTTCGATATTTGTCTATATTTATCTAGTTTTACAATATTTTGTATATTTAAGATTTAATTATGTACACGATTTATGGATTGTTTTTAAAATATAATTTAGTTAGAAAATATATTAAGGGTAAATTACAAGAGTTTTTTTTTATATAAAAAATGTAAAAAACTATTTATATTCCTAGAAAACAAAATTTGTTATTAAGATATCTTGTTAAATTTTCAAATATTTTGATAATTTTTAAAATAAACCTATTTTTAAAAATATTTTTCTAATTTTTTAAATATTTGATAAATTTCAAATTTTAACTGTTTTTAAGTTTTAAATTATAAATGAAATGATAAATCTTGTTTAGATTTAGTTTGAATTTTAAAAATTTAGATCTTTTGTATTTTTATTATCTGATTTATATTTTCAAAGACAAATATTTTTTATACTGTTTTTATCTCATATCTTTATCATTTAAGTACTAAATAATAATAATAAGTACTATAGTTTATGTGAATATAATTTAAATATAACCAATAGACTAATAATACTTTAATTAACTTTGATAACAAAAAAATTGTAACAACTAATTTTAATCAACAAAATATTTAGTACACATTGATCTTTTTTTTCATTGAATGAAAATTGTTAAATTATTGTATTAGACACTTTGTTTCATCTTTTAATTATTTTCCAATCAAAAGCACCTACTATAAATATATGGTTTTCAATTAATACAAAACTAATAGATTACAACAATAAATATCCATAAATTAGAAAATTAACGTAAACATAAATTTAAAAATTAAAGAAAAAAGTTGAACAAAATTTCATCAATTTAAAAATACAATGAATATACATTTTCAATAAGTTTCAATAACAATAAAATTGATTTTAAAACAAATAATTTTTTTTTCATTGGAGAGAGAAAAATAAATGGATATTTAAATTAAAAGAATAGAATTTAATTTTGTTAACAAAAAAAAAATTATTTGTTATATAAAATAAATATTAATTAAAAAAAGATATTATTTCAAAATAAAATTCAATTGCGTGAAAATGAAAAAAAAAATAAAGGAAATAAAGGGCGAGTCTTGAAGACTCGCCTTATGAAAGAGAAAAAGAAACAAAAATAAAAACAACAATATTTTAGTAATTAGTTTGAAAACTGCTATATTTTGGTAATTAGTTTTAAAAGTTACATTATTGATATAATTTTTCTGTTTCAAAAGATATCCATATGAACATGCTCTCTACACCAAAAAAGACGAAAATAATAATTTCTTGATAATTTTTTCCATATGTTAATGATTTAATCTTTACAAGAAATTCAAACATGATGATTCAAGTATTCAAAGAGAGCATGAAAAAGGAATTTGAGATGATTGATATGGGTTTACTTCATTACTTTCTTGGTATCGAAGTTAAACAAGGTGATCATGAGATTGCAATTTCCCAAAAGAAGTATGCAAAAGATTTGTTGATAAAGTTCAAAATGGAGAATGCTTATCCTGCTAGTACTCTTATGGAACTTGGGTTTAAAGTTAAGCAAGCATGATGTTAGTGAAGCGTTTGATGCCACCATTTATAGAAGTCATGTTGGAAGTTTAATGTATTTAACGACAACTAGACCTAATCTTACGTTCTTCAGTCAGTTTATTGAGTAGATTTATGACATCACTAAAGAGAAGTAATTGGGAAGCTTGAAAGAGAGTTCTTAGATATATTCAAGGACCTATTGATAATGAAATGCACTATAAAAAGAATGTGGATAATGTTTTTATTGGCTACAGTGATAGTGATCAACTAGGGAGGAAATATTGATGATTTCAAAAGTACTTCTGAGTACGTTTTAATATTGGTTTTAGAACAATTTAATGAGCATCCAAGATGGAGGATGTTGTAGCATTGTCAACAACGGAAGCTGAATACATTTATTTGTCTACAGCTAGTTGTCAAGCATGTTGGCTAAAAAAGACACTACATGAATTGAGGTATCCTAAAGAGAAAGGGACAATCATGTCCTGTGACAATAAATCATCTATTTCACTTTCAAAGAATTCAATATTTCATGGAAGAAGAAAACACATAAAGATCAAGTATCATTTCATCTAAGAATTGATTCAAGATGGAGAAGTATATATCAAGTATTGCAAGACATAAGATCAAGTTGCAGACATATTTACAAAAGCATTAATAAGACAGACTCATTCTTGAAAATGAAAGAGAAGCTTAAAGTCAGGAAAGTTTAGCTTAAGAGGGCATGTTAAAAATTAATGAGCTAGATACATTATGGATAACACATTCCTAGATACATTTCTCACTTCAAGAAACATGTAATTGTTCAAGAACATGAATGGTATGTATGCATGTACTTCATTTATTTTGTGTCTATTAGAAAGTGTCTTTTGAGTATTATATAAAAAGTTCATTTTCTTCATTTGTATCCAAGAAAAAATAATCAAATCAATGGGAGCATATTGCACCTTAGAAAGAAAGTGAGTTTCAAGAGAACAATATTCTTCTCTTGTGTGTGTTCTTGAGTTTTTTTAAGAGAATAAGCTTCTTCTCTTCTCTTAAAAGTTTGTGAGATTTAGAGTGGGCTCGTCAATGCTTTTCAACAACACTTGGTTTTTTCATGTTCACTTCTGATAATTGTTTGTCTATGGGCTTCTCCTTCTCCTCTCTTATTCTATGTGGATAATAAATGTCATTACCAAACACGATTCTAGTTATATCAAGCATTCAAATTGGCCTTATCTTTCAAGTTGTAAATTTCAGACATGATCAGGAAGTTATTTATTTTCTTATTCTTGAAGTTCAGAATGTTCCAAGAGATATCTTTGTTAATCAGGTCAAGTAGCTCCTCAATCTCATTAGTATCTTTGGCATGTTAAGCTACTAAACAATGTTTCACACTTACCTTTTTTTCTTGAGTTGAGTTAAGGGTTATATACATAAAATCAAATGGAAGTTGGATAAAAACTTAAATTGAAAATTTGTAGCATGGCATGCCTAGGAGATCGACACATATAAAAACCAGTTAGTAACAACATGAACCCGATAATAATTTGGAGCTAGAGACTCAAATCAAAGATAGTAGCAAGGTTAATAGACGATGGAAAGATAGAGAGAAGTGTTGAAGTTGCATGTATTAATGACATTGGACACTGGAGGGATGGGCAAATGGCTAGAAAAGAAGAAGTCCTAATGGTGTATGGTTTAGGAGTGTAAATGGATTGGGTTGGGAGACATTTTGGGACCAAAGCAAATGTATAGATTGGTTGGGTTGACAACCCATATAACCCGAATGGTATTCACAACCCAACCTAACCTTTGAAATATGGGTTGGATTGGGTTGAGTTTTCAGGAAGAAATGGAAAATTCGTTAGGGGCTCCTGTAATTTTGGCAAAAACATGAACAATAAGTTTTATGGCAAAATCACATACAGTGCACATGCAATATTTTGTATATTATTCCTATATATTGTAAATACTTTATGTATTATTTAGATACATGACTTTCCAAATACTTTGTATATTATTCTTATACAGTGTAAATGGAATAAGAAAAATGTGATCATGAACGAATTTTCAATAGATTATAGTCTTGTAGTAAATGTTGGTTATGTCTTTGCCGTTCAACCGACTTGAAAGAAATGTGTCATGATTAGTGATGAATTAGAATTTTGAATTTTGAATTTTTATTAGTTTGATTTGATTTAACCAAACAAATTCTATTTAGTTTGATTTCTTTAATATAGAAAAATATTTGGTCTATTTTAGTTTTTTTATAATATCCAAATATATTTGTTTATTAACTGAAAATTAATTTCATTTGATTTAACAGAAAGTATTTTATTAACTAACTTGAACATTTTTTTTAATATAAAGATATCTCATTAACAAGCTTTTACAAAAAAAAAAAAAAGTATAGATTTGGTTTTCTACATTTTTAAGAAAGTCTCAAAATATTATGTTCATTTTATTTTATAAAATATATATATATAAAGATTCCATTTTTTAGATTTAATTTGCTTATTTTTTTAAAAAATATCAATGTAGCCACCTATTTTTATCCTACACAATCAATTTTTTATTTTTTGAAAAAATATTTTATAAAAATGGAAAATAAAACTTTAATTGAGCACATTTTTTATTTTAGGAAAAAAAATATTTTTACAGAAAATCACATAATATCTCATTTAATTTATTCCTATATTAATAATAAAACTGTCAGTTTGTTATATTATGTTATATAGATTATCATTGAATAAGTTAGAAGGTAGTTACCAAAGTTCCTCTATATAAAGAACTTGGGTTATGTAAATTACATTCATAAGAAATAAAGCAAAATTCCTTTGTACAAACCTCTCATCTCTATTATGGTATAAGAGAAATTTTCGCAAAGAGAGCATTGAGCCACAGTCGAACGTCCTTTTCACCCTCATTCAGTCTTCAAGATGATGACACCTGAGAGTTCGACGTTCGAAAGTTTCAATACCTCAACTTCGATTACCTCTTCTGAACTTGATGCCCAACTGAATCTTTTCATGCTTCATCATTCAATCATTCCGACCACCAACCTAATCTCCACACCACTTGCAGGATCGAACAATTATTCATCATGGAGTAGAGTGAAGATGCTTGCACTCTCTGGAAAGAACAAGATTGGGTTCATAACTGGTGCAATCAAGAAACCTTCAAAAGGTAATCTCCTTTTCGCTTGGAAGTGTAATAATGATGTAATAGGTTCTTAGATCATTAATTCCATTTCAAGAAATTGTTGTCAACCTTGTCTATAATGAAAGTGTATAAGTATGAGATGAACTAAAGGAGAGATACCAACAATCTAATGGGCCTCACATATATCAATTACGAAAGGATTTAGTAACCACTACCCAGGGAACTCTCTCAGTTGAAAAATACTATGCAAAAAGTACCACCATATGGCAAGAACTTGTTGAGTATCGTCCTATGGATGAATGTACATGTGAAGGGTCAAAGAAGATGATTGATTTTCTAAATGCTGAATTTGTAATGATTTTTTTCTTATGGGATTAAATGAATCCTACTCCAAATTCGAGCCCAAATCTTACTCATTCATCCTTTGTCATCTATAAATAAAGTATTCTCCCTTATCATCCAAGAAGAAAGACAAAGATTCATTGGATCTTCCCCTTCCATTGAAAGTATTACCTTGATGGCTCACACTGAGAAAAGGTTTTCTTTTGAAAAATCCAAGAAGAAAGATACACGACCTATATGCTCTAATTGTGATTATAGAACAATTTTGTCCAAACTAGAAGTGAGAAGATGACAGAAGCTCCTAAAGGTAACCAATCTCACTCTTTGCAAGCCTGAACAATGATCAGTATTCACAACTCCTAAATATGCTTCAAACACACCTCAACATTTTCTAAAATGGTGAGAGTTCCAATACAGAGACTACGCATATAGCAGATACTTGTCTCTTTACCTCACTCACCAATTCTTCAGTTTGGATCATTGATCCTGGTGCTTCCTCACATATTTGCCATGATAAATTCATGTTCAATAACCTTCATCACACTCAAAATATGTAAGTGATTTTGCCTACTAAAACTTGCCTAAAGGTTGAGTATATATGAGATATCTCCATAGCAAAGAAAGTGATACTTAAAGATGTCCTCTATATTCCTGACCTCAAATACAATCTATTGTCAGTGAGTGTCCTTCTCAATGATAAAAGATATTCTATATCCTTCTCTAACTTTGACTGTATCATTCAGGACAATCACTTTCGAAAATGATTGGGAAGGTTGAACTATCCAGTGGACTCTACTTACTCAGAATAAAGAATGAAAAGAGTAAAGGCCACCCCATCCAACATACACTGATATGTGAAGCCTCAACTTCTACATGGCATAACCGCATGGGACATCCTTCTATCAGTAGAATAAAAGAACTATCAAAATTGATAGAAATTTCTGGTTCTTTAAACTGTAAAGAAGTCTGTCATTGTAATGCCTCAGGCCCAGGATTCAGAATTTGGATCCTGAAATTCTCCTGCATCCCCTACGATCTGGCAACATCATCCTTACATCTTAAAGGCTTATTAGAGTAAAAGTCATCCCCACAAATCAACACGAATCATTCAACATGCTTTGTCCTCACTCACATGCATCCTATGAAAATTTTCAAGAGATCACCCAACATAAAATTGCTCCAAACTAAGCACACTCACTTTGGAGTTCCTATGATCGAGCCACCGAAAAGGAAGGTGCACCTTGTTGGTATAAGCACTATAACAAAAATGACATATTACGACAGTTGTATACATCCCAAATTGAAAGGAGTAAAGAAAAAACTGTCATAAAAGGTCAAAATGCGCGTTTTTGGAGGGAAAAAATGTTTTTAGATTCCACTTATCAATGACATTTATTTGTTGTTATAAAAGGTAAAATCATTAAATAATTTATTAAAATAAATTTTTAGGAAATTCACCCAAACCCTCACGCAAAGCCCAACCTCACGAACATCTCTCCCAAGGACTCTAAACGCGGTCACCTTTTTCTATCTTTCATTTCGCTGACTCAAATTTTCTAAAAAAATATCTCCCAATGTCCCCTTCAAATTCTTCAATCAATTCACATCATTTTAACCCATTTTCTTCAATCTTCCAGATCTGGACTTCCTCAACTTTCTTCTTTCTCTCTTTCCTAACCTTTCGTCTCATTTTAGTCTAACCGTGGTAAATTTAACTTGAACCTTCTTGAATTCAGATCTACTCATAACATCCTTCAAACATTTCTTTTTTTATAAAAAAATTGTTTGGAATAAAACACTCCTAATATTTGGTTACATTTTCTCAAAAGTATTTCTAACACGGTTTTTTCATAATCAAACACTAAAAAACATGTGAAATTTAATTTCTAAGAGGGCGTTTAAGGCATGGAGTGAGTTATTATAATCTGTGGTTATTATAGTATGTGAGTTTTAATAATTTGTAGGTTAACATAGTCTATGTTTGAGTGCAAATTATTATTGTTTGGGTTATTATAATATATGTTTGAAGAAGTGAGGGATAGTGAAATGGGGGAGTGAGGAATAGTGACATATAGGAGAGATGGAAGATGAAGAATAATGAAAGGGGGAAGTGAGGAATAGTGAAAGGAGAAGTGAGGAATAGTGAAAGGAGGAGTGAGAAATAGGACAAATAAGGAAAAAAGTATAATAGTTCTAATCCTAGGATTATGATAATCCTTGGGGCAAACATGGAGTGGGCTAACTCCTCTCCTTCATAATCTGATGGACAAACGGCCCCTAAGTGTTTTGCTCAAAATTCTTAATATATTTTTGGGTCTTTAACTCATATAGCTTAAATTGCTATATGATATTATATGAAAGGTCCAAATTACTAATAAATTGCATAAAAGTCCTAAATCGGCCACTATATTAGACAAATGTAGGGCCCAAATTACATATTTGTCCATTTTTTTTATTATTTTATTATTTTATAATTTATAACAAAAATGTAAATGAAATAAATCGTGGGTTTTACGGTTGTGGAAAGAAATGGAAAAGTTTTATTACTTTCCTTATATGAAGATCGTTCTATCTGCCCTCCATTATACTCGCAGGAGACAACGTGTGTATTAAGAAATTTGAGAGCTTTCGACAGTGAAGAAGAAGACATTCGACGGCCGACAACTTCATAACTTTTTCGACAGAATCTGTGTAGAAATTTTGAAGTTAGTATTGTATATATTCAATACATATGAAATATTAGGTATATTAAAGATATTCGATTAAATAGGAAAACAAATGAAATTGTACTTTTGCATGTGATAGCTAGATTCTAGGGTTTATTGAGGTTTCGAGTGTGAAGAAGACAACTTTCGAGGGTTGTCACATTTAAATATTTCCTACAGAAACTGGGTAGAAACATTAGGTACATTGGGTTTATTTTAGATGTTCGACTTGTGAACCAAAATAAAAAATATACTTTTGATTGTGACAGATTCTAGTGTTTATTGAGAATCAAAGTTATAAAAACTATTGCATTGTGAATTTTAGGGCGTAACGAAAATATACTATGAGTTTCTTTAACATACATTGTGATTTAAATATGTAACAAAAACTTACTTTGGGTTGATTGACAATGCAATGTGGTTTACATATGTTAAATGTTGGTTAATTTTGTAAAATTTTATTTAATGGCAGTATAGAAAATGGTAAAACGAAGTGAAAGATGTCTTGGGTTCAGGAGTAAGAAAATAAGATCAAACGAAGATAATCCAATCATTATCGATGATGCTGAGGTATATTTAATATTAACTGTTATAAGATGTTATCGTATTGATGTTTTATATGCATATTACTTGTTTCATAGGTATATATATATTAATTATATTGTATTCGTCTATATCATAGGATGAAAAGATAACTAGTTCTCAAGAGACTTATGAAGATAACCAAATGGAATGAAAACCTATACAAACAGTGGACCCAGGGGAAGATGAATATGATATAACATGACCAAATGACACTCAAATAGTTCTCTATGATGAGAACTTAGCTATGAAAAGAAACATAGTGCTAGAAACACCTGGTCAGAAAATGGATGCACAAGCAAGAGAGGTAAGTTAATCTGTATATAAACATTGTTGTATATATGTTATAAACCAAAATAATGAGGCTATGACTGGAGGTATATTTATTAATGTACTATATGATTGGTATATGATCGTATATTAGAAATCAGAAGGATTAAAGAACACTGAAGTACGTTGCGAAGAAAGTTCTGAATCAGATGAGGTATATTTTACTGGCATCAATATTATTTTAATTATTATGGTTAAGTAGTTATAGGTATATTTGACGGAATAATGTATTTTTTACAGGATAATGTACCGATAATTAAAAGAAGGTTGCATAGAGAAATGAAAAAGGGGGGAAATATCAAATGAACCTCAGACAAAGAAGAGAAAGTTATCAGTTGAAGAAAAAGCAAAAGAAGTAAATACAACAAAGAAAATAAAAGTGCAAAAAGGGTTGAAAAGAAGTGTAGAGAAATCAAATACAACAAAGAAAACGAAAGTGCAAAAAGGTTTGAAAATAAGCGTAGAACCAAAAAAGGTATGTTTATATATATACTTAAATATATCATTTGATACAAACACTGACTTATACTTTTGAATTATTATATTGTATTGCATATTTATAATGTTCACAGAAAGCAAAGATGGAAAAGAGGAGTGCAGAAAAGAGGGATGCAAATAATGATTTGAATGAGATATTTTTGGTCATATATCATATATACTGTAAATTATGATTTAAAGATGTTAGATATAATAAGGCAGGAATAATAACATGTCTTATTATGAATGCACCATTAATCCTGAAAATGAATAAATGGTCTAGATCACATAAACTTAGTATATATGCACGTTTAGATGTGATTACGAACATAAAAAAAAACTGAATAGGAAAAAAATTGACATGTTTAGGAGTTCTCCCTTTAATTCTTTCCTTGATTTAAAAATAACCAAATTCCAAAGCCAATTGCTATATCATATTACAAGACGACAATATACCTTGACAAAGGAAGATGAACTTTGGTTCAACTTTGAAGGTAATATAGCTAAGTTTGGGATAAGAGAATATGCAGCAATAACTTGATTGAATTATGGACCATTACCACAAGTTAACATGGATAAACTAAAGGGTAAGTATTTAGGAAAATATTTTAGAAATGAGGATAGTATACCGAGGTCAAGGTTGGCATACATTTTCTATGACTCAAAAAAAGTAAAAGATAAAGACAAAGTGAAGATGGCAAAAATATACTTCTGGAAAACTTTCTACAAGGAAAACAATTAACAACTAGGATAGATATTGAGCACATAAAATTGATTGATGATGAAACTCAATTTAACTCTTACCCATGGGGAAGAATAGGTATCACGCTAGGATAGATTCAATCATAAAGTCTATCAAAAACCCTTCAGCCTTAACAGTTGGAATTTTTGGATTTGGCTATGCACTTTTGGTTTGGGCGAATGAATGTATACCACTATTGACTGGACCTTCCATGTTTTGTGCTAAAAGAGTTGGTGATAGCAATTTGTGCATGCTAAACTGGGTTGTGGACAGTCATCCAGAGTGGAAGGAATTGGCTGAAAGAGTATTTGACAATGATCAGGTAATAAGATTACGTAAATTGTAAAGATTTTAAAAGAAATCTGTATATATCCAATACACCCAAATATACTTATGTTTAATACGTTTTAAATATCTGCAAAAGTTTATATTCAAGGGTTTGGTTCCTGATGAAAATTTCATGGAAGGAAGTATGTTTCGTTGTCCTGAAACAAGACATTTCGAAAAAAGAGAACGCTCTAAAGAATCTGAGGGTATTAACACTCAGATTCCTGAGTATTTCCTAAAATTTCAAAAAATGATGATGGCAAACAATGAATAATTAAACAATAAGCTAGACAAACTGATTGGGGAGGTTGAAGAGATTAAAAAAATGATGACTAATAAGAGTACTTCAACTGTTGAAGAAGAAAATTTGAAAGATAGGGATGAGGACCGTGATGGAGGGAATGGTCAAAGAGATATTAGATTGGATGACAGAGAAGATAATAATACGGGAAACATTAATAAGGATGAAGAAGAGGACAAAACTACAATAAGAAATAATGAAAATGAAGCTGCAAGGGTATGTTGTTATCACTAGTATCTGTAAAGTTATTTATTTGAAACACTTATGTAAATGTATATATGTATACTATCGCGTATTTATTCATGATTCACAGGATGGACAAAATGAAGGCTTGGATGACATGGTATACAACACAACTCTACTAAGAGAAGTAGAACAAATAGAAAAAGAAGCCCTGAAAATGAAGGTAATTACTTCTGTTACATTGTATATGTATTAGTGATTTATGAATTGAAACATAGTAAAAAAGCATTGGATTTATGTTTATAATGTTTTATGCAGACAAAGAAATGGGGGAAAAAACATAATCAACAAAGAGGAGCTGGGAAAAATAATACCATGAAGGTATGTATAAGATAAATGTTTAAAATATATCACATAATATATTTTATATACCATGATAAGATTGGAATGAATGATTGCAAGAGAAAGATAAAGTTTTTCTTATAAGCAAGTTGTGAGAAGGAGCCTAAGAAGAGAACTTTAACCATAAAAAATATTGAGGTCACCCTTCACAACGAAATTTGGATCCACAGAGCCAAAGAAGAAAAAATTAGAGATCAGTAGTCAAGGGTTCGAAGGTCCAAATTTTAAATTATTATCACAAGGACTTTGGGAATTTGAAGTTGAATAGGATAGATTTAATGTTGAAGGTTATGTGCTGAAGTAAAACTTTAACTTCTGTATTCATTTTAATGTACTTTTGGTTATGATTAATTGTTATGTTGCTATTATTATGGAAACACTGAAACGTTAAATGCATATATTTTTTATATCATACAGTATATTGTAATAAGGTGTTCATTGTTCATGGAATTTTATGAGATATTGTTTGAATGTAGATAAAATGTTCACTATAATTCTTATAAGTATATTTGGAACAAGTTGTACATTACAGACATAAATATTTTTTATCATTAATGATCTGTTTCATGAATTCCATTTTCAGTGATGGTGTGTCTTTTAGATTTAATGCAATGTTATAACAATGTTATACAAATTTGATGATGTTATAGCAATGTTATTTATGTTAACAGGAACACGAAGGATATATACAGTGGTATTTGTATGAGAAAGTGTATGAATAGAGAGAACATAATAAATTGTATTTTTTTGCAGTATATTTGTAATAATATGATGTATATTAAATATGTAAACTTCTTACAAAAGCATGAAACACAAACATTAATGATCATAAACAATGTGTTGTGATTTAGGAGTAATATTGTATTGAGAAACTAATAGTCTATGATAACTTGTTTACAAGAACATGGATGGGTGAACTTTATGATTAGTATATTGAGACAATTTTATGATATATATGTAATATATGTCCTTAGTGAAATGACGAAATTATAGTAGTCCAACAGATGGAAATTAATATAAACATTGAGAAATAATTAGATTAAATTCAAAACTAATTTAAGAATAAACGTAATTAAAGTTTTAAACAACATTAGAAAATTCTAATATTAAAAACAATGATAAACTAGCTAGATAAGGAAAACTTGTATCGCTTTTTGTTATGCCCAAAACGTTCACATATTACGCGTCTCTTGAACTCCATTTTAGAAGGAATTCTAATCTTCTTTGATCTACGAACTGGACGTTTTACATTCGGTGGAAGGATGACAATGGATGAAACATCTTGATGTATCCTTGAATGATCTATATTATTAATGAATCTGTAGTCATACAAATGAATGATGTGCCAAGTGGTGACACGAGGGAGGATTTTTAGTCCTCTGCTCTACCAACTGAGCTATCCCGGCCATTTTCGACACATTATCCTTCTTTTATTTTAATAGATGACACTTCGTTTCTTTTTGTCCAAGTTGTTTTTTTGTCTGATGGTGGCCCAGAAAGCCATCGTGGACAAACAACATCAATTGTAGCACCCCGTTCTGGAGGCTCATTATTGCTATGAGTGGCCTATATAACGGCGTTCGGGACTACACCTTGAGTTAGGAGATTTCCTCGCTAATTCCTGGTACGCTGATGAAAGCGACGGTGGCTCTATACCCCTACCTGTATGAGGAGAGACTTTTCTAGTCTTTCTCCGACCCTGGACCTTTGTTGTTTGAATCCTGCGGACTCCGGACTACTTCTAATTTCCGACAGGCTACCTTTAACCTTTAGTCCCTTCTCTTATCCGATAGGCTGTTTTCGTATAACCTTTGCCCGGCCCTCCGAACCCTCCGAAAAAAGGCCCTTCCCCCCACGGGCTTCGGAAGGCTAAATCTTCGGTTAATATGGACCTCGCATATTGAATTGCGCCGGAGTCCGGAGTTCGGAAGATTCATCTGTAGTCCGAAGTCCGCAGTCCGAAAGATGAATCTGTAGGACTATCCATTATTAATAGAAAGGTCCAGGGTCCGCAGGATGAATCCGGAGTCCGGAGTCCGCACAGGTGCTTACCCTTGTTGATGATCACCTAAAGGGTTTATTAATTCTCTATAGATTGAACTCAATGTGTTGTTCAAATAATAATGTGAAACATATGGCTTTATTGATATATGCTTTATGGTAAAAACAGCACATGCATGGGCACAAGGTATTTGCAATATATCTCACATCCTACAAGTACAAACCTTCGAAGGCAAGTACACAACATATTGAGATGTGCCATGAATGACCTGGTATTTCATATTGTTGACTAGATTGACCTACATAGGTAATTAAGTATAAAAATTAATTAGGTATATAAATAATAAGACGATGTATATATAAATATTCAATTTCGTTTATAAATTAAAGATACCTTCATAAATCGACCACTTTCAATCTGTTACCTTATAATACCTTCAACTATTTTTGTAAAATCTGTAACTTGATAGTCTGCTTCATTTCTACGCTAAAAAATCCATCTCTGCAACATCATTCTCAATACCTCAAGCATTGAACATATTGACAACTCACCAGCCTTGATAATTGCATTATTCAAACTTTTAGATACGTTAGTAGTCATGACATTATATCTACTAAGGGGTGAGTAGGCACGATACCACCTAGAAAATCCAATCGATTGTAACTCCTCACGTATACCAGGTGCATTAGATTTCAACAAACGCATTTGTTGTTCAAAGTCAACAACATTGTAAGTCTTGCCACATGCATGAAACACGGTATCGACTATTGATCTATACTTCAACTTCAAGTTCCTAAGTAAATGAACCAGACACATGCAATGTAGAACATTAAAAAATACTACCTCTATCGCTTTGCATATTATTTTGTGTCGGTTAGATACTATGACAATGTCATTTCTACCATCAATGATTCACTTTAGTTGATTACAAAACCACGTCCAAGAGGAATCATTTTCATAATCAACCACACAAAAAGCTAGTGGTAATATTTGATCATTGGCATTAGGACTTGAAGTAAATAAAAGAGTACCATGTATTTATTCTTCATGCTTGTTCCATCAATAGACATGATTGAACGACAATGTTGCCAACGAACAATAAAAGCAGATAATGCCATGGAGAAATATCGAAATCTACCATCAGCATCAACTTGGTATTCAACAATAGAACCTACGAATATAACAAATATTAACATTAATGGTACTGATCCTTAATGATAAATAAATTACATAGACGATGGTGTATATTATCAATATACTTGGGTTGTTAATGTTGGAGAAGTTAAGAGTTCCACATTGAAAAAACCAAGGAGACTCATACTCCATATAAGATAGATGAGTTACTTCTCTCATTACTAATTTGTTTTGGGATGGAACCCTATACTATCAAATTTAACAGTTAAGATGCAACATGTAACCAACACCAACAAGAAGGGCAATATGATAATATATTGTCATTGCGAAAAATTTGGATGACTTACTGTATGAAGTGGTATATATGTATAAACAATATACTAAAATAAAAAGTTAACACGTAATAATAATTACAAGGTTAGCACATTTTGTTTTATACTTCATTAAAAAAATATTTCTAATTTATTACCATACTAAAGTTACACATTTATATAAGGAAGTTATCAAATTCATAATAAATTGAGAATTGAGAGTAATGTGAATAAGGAAATAATTTAAATATAATTTTGAATATAATATATATAATTAATAATTATTATAAGATTAATATTGTCAAAAAAATTATACGAATTTTTAGTTAAGAAAATAAATTTTAATTGAGGACATTTGTGAGATTCATAGTCAATTTAGGTCTTTTTCTAAATCTTTCTATATATTTTTTTAAGTAAATTTAAGTAATCCTTCTTTTATATGCCTATTGTGGGCTTGTTGTTCTGTTTTGGGCCGTAGCCCCATCTTAATCTTACTCGGCCCAATCATTGGGATTTCTCCTGCATGGGCCCATAACATAGACATGGATAGAACTAATTGTTGTTTGGATGATTTTTGGGAAAAAAATAACATATTTTTAAGTAAACTCATTTTTATAGGTCAAAATAAAATTACTTTTCCTCAAGGTGTGATTAAAAAGTAATAGTTTAGAGCTTGTTTAGTATAGCCCTCTGTATGAATTTATATAACTAAATGTAACTAAAAATCAGTACTCAACTAAAAGTAGTTTTATAAGAGGGTTAGCTTTCAAATATTATAAAATAAAACAAAATATTTACGAAATATAACAAAATTTAAAATTTTATCGATGATAAATTGATAGACTCTGATAAACTTCTATTAGTGTTGAATCAGTGACGACATTGATAGATATTAATAAAAGCCTATTAGAATCCATCATTGATAGTGTTGTGAGAGAAATACTTATTTTACTCAAGTATGGAGCCCGACTCATAAGGTCGACTATCTAACCATATAATTATTAATTATGGAGATTGACCCATAGGGTCGTCGTCTAGGTATATATATTATTTGTCTAATTATGGAGACCAACCCATAGGGTCGATCATCTAGTCATGTATTTATTTAGCTGAGTATGGAGACTCGTAAGGTTGACCATCAAATCATAATGCATAAGTATTACACCTTTGCACATATTTGGGTCACGTGAAATGGATCCAACGATTCACAACGAAAAATCACAACGGTTAATAACGACTTAATTAATTATGCGTAAGGGATTAATTATGCAAACAACCGTGATGAAACCTATTCTTCTTTACAATTGAAAAGACTCATAAAATTTGAGGTAAGCGAAAAGACATTCGAACTTCTACTCTTTAGCTCTCTCCAAACAATAACTGACTTGATCATTGGAATAACAATGGGCAAGCATCGCACACGTGCAAGTTTTTTTATTTTGATAAAAAAAATTGATTATATTTTGAAGATTACAAATTTACCATTGATATCAAACTTTGACATCAACCGATTCCAAAATCTTATTATATTTAAAAATATATATTTTGAACGAAATGATTTGAAATAATTTTCCTTTTATTGATAATCTTCTAAAATTATTTTTAAAGAAACACTGAATAATTATTATTAAAAAAATAACTTCAAGCCATCTAACAAAAAGAGTATATATCTTCAAGAGTGGATAGTAAGAAAAGTAACGTATTTGTAACTAATATAACCATATCCTGTCTAATGCATTCAAATAAAATTCTCTTTTATAAAAATCTTTTGTAATCAAAACATCAACCAATAATATTTCACAAATGTTAGTGAAATAAATAGACGTAGATCTCTAATCCATGCCCCTTTGAATTCACACATCAAAAATAATTTTAAAAAATATATATATATTTTGTCACATAACATTGTTATTAGAGATTGTTGAGACCGAATTGTGCCAAAATTTTGTTTATATATGTATAGTGCCGTTCATATGTATCATAATGAACCTAACTTAATAGATAATAGTACTTAGCACAAGAATTTTGATATCATATATTGTTAAAATAAAATATAAAGATTTAATTTACTCGATATTTTAACTTTTATCGAGTCTTAGTATTCTTGATAACTTTTTTTTTCAAATATCACTAAAAAAAATTAATGAATGATTAAATATATATACACAATATGATTTTAGAGAAAAAAAAATAAACTCAAAATAAAATTGACACTAGAGTTCTATGACGGCGGTCATGAAGTTTATGAATTTTGATAAAGTTAAATTTTATTTTTATGTAAACATTTTTTAATGTGAGTTTTAATTTTCAAATATGAAAAACATTTTTTTTTCAATTTAAAACAGATTCAAAAGTTTGTACTTTCGAAAATCCTTTATTTTTTCTTTTGTTTTTCAATTATTTTCTAAGGATGCACATTCTTCCAATGTCGTTGTATTTCATGGCACACACTCAACACTTAAGGTTTTAGATTTCAAAGTAAATAGCATGGGCACGTCACTAAGTGCACCCCAATTAGAATCTAAGTTTTGTTCTATATTGACTAAAACATTGGTATTTCAAAGTATAATGTATGCTAAATATTTGTCTAAAATACACATAATCTTTTGTTGCTAGTATACAATATGTTGATATGTCAATCTTGCCATCATTGTTGGTAAAAGTTTTATAAGATAATATATTCAATCCTATCCCCAACTTTTCTTTTTCTTAGAAAAAAATTCTTAATTTTTTATTATCTTAATAATACTATAAAAACTTTTGAAAGTGTTTTCAATAGACTAAAAATACCTTTTCATTGTTTTCAAAATTAGTAATCCTAATGTGTAACTTACACTTACCTTTTGTCAATCCCCCACTCCCACTGTATTTCATATTGCTTTAATAAAAAAGCAAAAAAAAGTTGAATTTGAGAAATGCTTTAAAAAGAAAAGAAGTGCTTTTATCAAAAAGTAGTTAATAATAAAACCCTTCATTGTTTGTTATATTTCAAGATATAGAACTTTTTGTATAATTAAAAATAGGGTTAGTTTAATTTTGTGCAAATTTATACTTCTTTTTTAATAAATATTTTAAAATTGAAAAACATTAAAGTGGAAATAACTAAATGTATAAAACATAAAGAAAATAAAATGAGAGAGATTAAATTTGTCCAAGATTAAGATTAAAAAGAAGAAGTAAAAATGTGGAAAAAGTAGTGAGGTTAAATGTGAAGCAAAGAATTTGAATAAGAAGCAAATGTGCGTTGTTAAGAAGGAGATTTCTAAGGCAAAGATTAATGAGAAAAGGTATACGTAGAAAAGAAAAATTAACAAATTTACCGATTTAGTTTACGAGTTAGTTTTTAAATTTTGATAACTAATAATTTAGTCGTATACTTAACATTTGTAAGAATTTACTTTTAGTCACAAAAATTATCTTCAAAATTAAGGATAAATTTTTTATATAACTATTAGTTTAGAGTTTGTTCGGAGTTTAAATTGATATAATTATTAGTTTAAAGTTTAAATTGATATAATCTCAAAGTGATATTCTGTAAAAAAAAAATATGATTTCGTAGACAATTTATTAATCTATACGTGTAAGAAATTTCATCTAAAACATTACTATGTTTTTACACAAGGGATTGATTGATTATAAATTCGTTTAGTTAAAGTTCGTGTAAGTATAGAAACCAAAATGGTATCTTAACATATGTTTTTGTTAATTCAATGAAAGTTGGAAATTCAAACCACATATCGATTAAGTTGTAAACGAGCATATTTGTATTGTCAGAACGAGTTTAATTAGCTCATCGTATAATTGGCACGATGCATCATCCTAGAGGTGTACGAGGTTTGATTCACATTTCTGCAATGGTTGCACAATTCAATATTTTACTATATTTGTAAATATTTTCAACGATTTTGTTATTTAAAATAATTTACATGAATAATTAACAATAACTTTTTTTCTTCTCAAAAGAAAAATTAATAATAACTTTCATGTTAAATATTGATAAAGCATATATTGTAAAAGGACATCAAATTGAGGAGCATCATGTGTGCTACACCTTTAAGTACACACTTTTGTGAAGCTCCCTCTTATATATGTGTCTAAAAGCATCATATGGAAGAGGTCCACTATACTTTTCAAAAGGGCAAAGATGGAGAGTTGACAATAGTAACTTTATCTCTATATTTATTGGGATAACTTGATCCAAAAGAAATAGATTATAGATTTTGCAATTCAATTAACCTTTAAATTTGATTTTCGTATAAGTTAGCTTTCAAAATCTGTTTAGATATTGATTTTCTAAAGCAAATTAAAAATTAAATATTTGTACATTTAAAAATACTTAAATAAATTCAACTCAATCAAACTTAGGGATAGTCTTGTTTATCATGGAGAAAGCACTTTTTTAATGTTTAAAAAGAACTTTTTCTAAGATGATTAAAGAAGAGGTGCTACTAAATATAAAATTGAATGAGATTTTTTTTGGGTCATTTTCTATTTTCCATTTTCTTTTTCTCTGATAATGATTTGTTTTTTCTTTTCCTTATAACATCTCCCACTTTATTTTAGATCATTTGAGTCTTTGATGACATTAAAAGAAAAAAGATAAGTCCACAACTCTATACACTACTTATTGGGTCTAGGTGGATGAATTCTTTTTATGACACTTTTAATATAACTCAACTAGCATGAAAATTCTTGGAAGGTTAACAAAAGATAAAAGACCAATTATCTTTTATACCAAAAGAAACTCTTTTCAAAGTTAATGTGTAGGGTAGATGGCCCTAGTTCTAGTTTAATGGCAACTTTGGTTTTGAGAGTTTTTATTGGAAAGATAAAGGTAAAGACACAACTAGGAAGATCAAGTTTGGTTTATTAAGAATATATAATGATGTCAAAATATGTTAGTGATCAAGTTTATTTTGCTCTTTTTGATGTCGGATTGAGAAACATTGTAATCAAGACCAATGGTTCGATAGCTAGAGATTAATCTCTATGTTAGATTGACATTTTGTAATATGACACTAGTATTTTATAAAAAAAATTCTTTTTCAATAATATATTTTGATAGAACAATTAAGACTAGTCACACTTGTTATTATATATAGGTGATTTGATGATTTTTTTAAGTGTAACATAGTTAGAATTCTTAGAATTTTTTTTTATATATAGTTTAATATTTTTTCTACAAATATTCAAATAAAGAACCTCTGAAGATAGGGATCAAGTGCTTGAAAAAAGAATGAAGTCACTTGGTTTATGTCCCTCAACTGGTGAAGATATATATATTCTATGTGTTTTTCATGTTTCATTGGTCTCGTGGTGACATGTTGATTTTAGTTTCCTACTTTAATTTTGAAATACTATACATATATAATTTTCAATTTTAGAGAAGAGTTAAAATCGATAAAGAAAAACACTTCACATTCTTTTATAAAATATAGTAATTAAGTTATTGTATGAGAATTAACCGTTGTTGATAAATCATGAAAATGATGCATGTTTTCTTATACAGGCTTTGATGATGAAGACAGATTTGCTTTACATTGTTTGAATCTTGAACCATGAGAGACTAACCTTATTGAGGTGACAATAATAGGTGTCTATTCAAGTCTATAGCATTTTATTACCAATAGAAAACAAAATGTTATTGTCTTTCTAAATAAATTAGCTCACTTTACTATATTTAAAATTATTCTGTTTTTAGTATTATATTTTTTTTAATGCGTAAGACACATAAATGAAACTTTAGAAATCTATTAGGATGTAAAAATCGATAAGTCAAGAGGTCTATCCGACACTTTTTTTAGAATAACAATTGGAGAGGATTGAGCATCCGACCTCTTTGGATAAAACTTTTTACAAAAATTAAAATGAACTTGAATAAGTGATACTGACATGACTTATGTGTTTCAAGCAATAAGAGTAACAAAACTACGAGAACATTCACAAAAACAAAGGAAAACCTCACCAATATATGCTTAGAATAGTATCATTTACATGTTCTTCAATTTTTAAAGTTCTATATCTCTATCGTTCATGGTCAAATGATATATGAAATCTAACTCCACCATCAAAAAGTTGACAAAAGATAACTCCACAATCACTGTTCAATTTCTTGATAGGTTATTTTAATCAACATAAAATTCTAAGATTCACAGCCATTTTAATTGTCCAAATTTTTATTGCACAACATATCAAACATCACATCCCCTACCTTGAAATCTAATCAATACAGATTCATAAATTACTCAAAATTGGAGGAGAATTTTCATAATAAAATTTAGAAAACAACCAATTATGAGATCGTAGTTCTTATCAAATAAAATTTTCATAAAAACATGAAGGACCCACAACATTTTTTTGAAGAACAAAGATTCACTTTTAGCATTTCTTATATTTAGCAAAGAGAAAAATTAAACAATAACAAATAACAATAACAACAACAATAATTATTATTATTATTATCAAGTTTTGTTTTTCATGACATCTTTACATAATTTCTTTTGCCCTTTATCTGACACACACTTTTCCACTTTATAAGAATTTCCCAATAAACTTTTTTATATAAAAAAAAAAACTTATAAAGAAAACCCCATAAATAATTTCAATATTTTTCCATTTTCTTAATTTTATATAAATGGCCACAATAAAGTCATTAAAATATTTAAAATAAGAACATAATGGGTAGTACTAGTAACGTTTAAATTAAATTGGTCAAAATTTAATTACTCTTTTCAAGACTTCTTCTGCTCTTTAATAATCATAACCAACATCTTCCATCTAACCTATATTCAATATATATAATAAATTATTATTGTTTATTATTCCTTTTTTTTCCATAAATGCCCACATAAAAATTACCAAAACAAAGTCATTAATATGTTTTTTTAAAAAAAACATAAATGGCACAAACATTTCAATTAAATTGGTCAAAATGTCTTTACTCTTTCATGACTTGACTCAAATCAACTTATTCATAAGTTCTTTTTTCTTCTTCTTCTTCTTTTTTTTTTTCCTTTTTGAAACAAATATATTCATAAGTTCAATCACAATATTATTACGTAAATTTAGGATGACAAAACTTTCATAAATTGTTATTCTTCTTAAGGACAGCCCCACAATATATTTGAAGAAAAAAGATTCACTTTTAGCATTTTATATCTAGCAAAAAGAGGGGGAAATTATTTATTAACATATTTACATAATCTCTTTTATACTTTCTCTAATTATTATAAAAATGTGGATCTATGATGGAAATTTAATACCATGCATAAAATAATTTTCCAAAAAAAAAAAAGTTTATTCCAAAATTTTAAAATTTCAAGAAATGGTGACATCTAAAACAAAATAAAGTCCATTGTAATCTAAAATTAAATGGGTCAAAATGTCTTTATCATTTCAACTCTTCTTGGCTCTTCGATAATCATAACCGAATCTTTCATCCCATTGTTACCTAAAATTAATTAACCTTTGAGATATAACTAAATGAAACATTAATCATTTACTTATCTTTGATGACTATTTTATTTTTAATTTTTAAAATTAAATAAATATTTTTAATATTTTTATTATTTATCATAATTTTCAAAAAATGTAGATGTAATTTTTACAATTCAAGGCATCATTGTATAGATCGATTGACTCGATTTTTTACTAATCATACTCATTTCTATTAAAACTAATAATGTTTCACAAAAAAGTCGAGATATATCATACAATTAGTATTTTATTGTCATATTTGGGCTATATGTTTAGCTTAGAAATAGAGCCACTTTGAAAAAGGTGATTGTGCTTTGGATTGTGCTAATGAGTAGATTGGATTGTGGTAATGAACGAATTGGCTTCACACTTCAAATTACATCGAAGTGACAAGTTAAATAAATATTAGTTAAACAATAATTTAACCAAAAACTATTTTTCTATTAACAAATCTTTTTGATAAATAAAAAACATTGAATTTACAACCTTATTTATCACATACACATTAAAATATATCTCTGATAAATTTTAAAACTTTGGATTCATGTATTCTAGCTTTTTCTTTAAAAAGTTATTAAACATGATTGGTTTAAAATTTTGTAGTCATGGAATTCAATCTTATATAAGTTATTTCTTAAAAAAAGTACTATAAGTTGAAGAACCAAATCAAATACAAATTTAAAAAATTAATCACTAAATTTGTAATTTAACATAAAAAAAATAAGAGTAGCATTGGATGAAACTCAAGTTGCACCTGCCCTTCTTCAACTAATCACACAGAAAGAAAATAAAAGGTTAAAAATATTTGAGCATTTTTAAAAATAGCAAAATAAATTAAAATATTTACAAACTATAGCAAAATTTTGGATTCTATCACTGATAGTCTTCTATCACTATAGTATATCAATAACTATTAGTAATAGAATTTGCTATAAGTTCTAAATATTTTCTAAAATCTACTATTTTTAAAAAATTTCTAAAATATTTTTTGTCTTTGAACTTTAGCCGACAATGATTTAATAATTTTAAAAAATTTAGTTTCACTTCCACTAATAACAAATTTCATTTTGCTTTAAAATTTATAATAATTTAGTCTTTGTAAAAAAATAATCAAAACTAAAAGTCAGATTTTCTAATTTAACATGCTTTTTAAAAAAAATTAATTCTCAACATTTTATCAACTACACAGGTAAGAAACTTCACTAAATCATACTAATATTTTTCACAATAGAAACTTAATTGTTACAAATTATAAAGTACAATGACTAAATTGTTTGTTACATACTAAGTTGTTACAAGTTTAAAATTGGTACTAAATCATTCTAAACAAAATTGTAACAAAAACTATTTTTAACTTAGAAAATGAATACTTTGAGTTTGTCACATTGCAAACTACTATTGAACTATGTACTAAAACATGTATAACTCGAGATGCACCCAACTATTTTTTTTATAACTCATACAAATTATTTATATAAAAAAGCTTTTAAACGTAAATAAATCATTTGCTACTTTTTTTTCTTTTACAAGAAAATAACCTATTTACAACTTTTTACAACTTTAAATTATATCATTCATTTATACATACATAGCACAACATAGCATAACATAACATACATCATCCAAATCCATTCATGTGATGGCACGAGAATGGCACGTGCAAAGGCAACGTCTTCATCATCATCACCACCAACGAAACCGCTTCCTCTGAAATTTCTCGCTCTCTCACTCTATTCTCTCGCTATAAATATTCTCCCTCTCTAGACGGTTTACCATCTCTAATTTCTAATTTATTTTCAAATTCGTAAAAAAAAACTACCTGGGTTTCAATGGGAGAGGTTATTCTCTTTTTCCTTCCCTTTCGTCTTGTTAATCCTTTACCATTTTATTCTGTTTGTGTTAATTTCTTCTGGGTTTTGTCTGTTTTTTCAGGCTGCAGTACAGAAAAAGAAGAAGAACGATAATGAGAAGAATGGAGATGGAGGAGGAGGAGAAGGGAAGAAGAAGGAAGAGATTCCGTTCACTATTGTTCTTAAGATCGACATGCATTGTGAAGGATGTGCGAACAAAATCACCAAATGTGTTAAAGGATTTGAAGGTATGATGATGATAACCGTGGCGGATTTCTATGTTCTTCTGTTATCGCTCTGATTTTGACTCGAATGAAATGGGGTTATTCACTTTCGGTTATGGTTGGTTTGTTTTTTTTCATTCGGTTTTAGATATAAACATACATTTCATACTCTTCCATTTTCCATTATTATTCTCATTTCCGTCATTCGGTAATGCTCTGTTTTTTGGACTGTGGAAAGAGGGAAATACAAACCCTAATTTGATTTGCATAACTATTTTTGTATTTTCGTTGTGGTATTTTTTCCGTTATGGGCAATGCTAGAATCTGACACCATAATGTGGCTCTGTTTTTGTTTTTGTTTGTTCTTCAGGTGTGCAGTCTGTGAAAGCTGAGATTGATGGTAACAAACTGACGGTAATGGGGAAAAAAATAGACGCAACGAAACTCCGTGAGAAACTTTCAAACAAAACGAAGAAGAAAGTGGATTTGATTTCGCCCCAACCCAAGAAAGAAAAAGACTCAAAGCCCAAGGATAAGATCGACGATGACAAAACCTCTTCCAATAACAACAAATCCGACAAGAAAACAGATGAGAATAAGAAGAAACCCAAAGAGGTAATTCAAAAAACAACAAACTCCTAATGAAAATTGGTCCCCTCTGTGATTTTCCGTCTTTTTGATTTTGTGATTCTTCTCTGTTTCTCAGCCGCCTGTGACGACGGCGGTGCTGAAAGTGCCATTACACTGCCAAGGATGTATAGAGAAGATTCAAAGAGTAACAACGAAGTTCAAAGGTAAGAGATATACATACACACACAATTATTCATCACTAAACTAATAATTCAATTCTAATTTTGATTTGATTTTTTATTTTGATTTTGATTTCAAACAGGCGTTCACGAGATGTCAGTGGACAGACAGAAGGATTCGGTGATGGTGAAGGGGACAATGGACGTTAAGGCCTTGATTGGTAGCTTAAGTGAGAGACTAAAACGACCAGTTGAAATTGTTCCAGCGAAGAAGGAGAAAGAGAAAGAGAAAGACAATAACAAAAACGAAGGCGGCGGCGGCGGTGATGACAAGAAAGACTCTACCACTGGTGATGGGGATGGCAATGGAAATGGCAATGGCAATGGTGGAGGGAAGAAGAAGAAGAAAGGCGGTAATGGTGGTGGCGGTGACGGGGAAGAGGGTGGTGGTGGAGGGAAGATGGAGGGGAACAAAATGGAGTACTTGGGAATGGGAGGACTAGGGTACGGGTACGGGTTGAATACCGGGTACGGGTATGGACCGGGTGGGATTGTGGGAGAGAATTTACACGCACCGCAATTGTTTAGCGATGAGAATCCAAATGCTTGTTTCATAATGTAGGAATGAAGTGAAAAAGATAAAAAGTGTAAAAAGTGGGGAATAGTCTTTAGTAGTTAGGGAAATGAAAATGGTTTTTGTTTGGTTAGTGAGAAAGTAAGAGAGAAAATGAAAGAAAATCCAATGGCTAATTGGTAAAATTGTTTAATTTTGTAGGGAATCAATGGAAGGGGTTTGTTCTTTTGTTGTTATTTTGTTAGTTAATATTGGTGAGAAGAATTGATTCTTCCTTATATTCTTTTTTTTATTATTCTTAACCTATTTCTGTTTGTCTTTCACTATGCCATTTTATGCGTTTGTCAATATTTTATAAACACTTCTTATTTTAATTTTTATTTTGTTTTGCCAGTTGGTCCAGGCTGCAAAGGGAAGTATAAAGTGAAGAGAGAAATTTGAAAATTAACTATAAATTAAGTTAAAATTCAAAAGTATAATTATGAAAAAGTTGTGTTTATAGTGTTAAAAGTAGAGAATAATGAAGTTATTATCTTTGTGAAATAGATTTAAAAATATGAAGTCCTTTTCCTTTTCCTTTTGCTTGCAAAAAGTTGTAAGGAAAGAAAATTAATTTTCCTCTTTTTATTATTTTTTAATTTTAAAAAAACCTACAGAAAGTTTAAATTGGTAAGAAAACTTATATACTAATTTAATATCTAAAGTTAGTTTGCCCAATAGTAGCAAAGTAGAAAGTTTGTTTGAAAATGTCATTTTAAATTAAGTTCTTTTTTTAAAATTATTATTAATAATTTATGTGTGTACTATGTATGAAAAAGGTCGAATATGGGAGATAGTTCTCTTCCCATTTTACCCTCTTCTTTCTTTAGTCTATTTTATTTTAATTTATAATTAACTTTTAGTTCTTTTCCATGAAAATGTTTGTTGAGTGACATAATTAGAGATATTATAATAAAATAAAATAAAATATAATTGGTCTCCAAGAATATAGATTTTATGTGCTGCCTTAATTTTTTTATTTCTTATTTTTATTTCTTTTTTAAGTATATATAAGTACAAAAAATAAAAGATTAAAAATTATGTTCTAAAAAATGGGTTTTTGTTAAAGTAAACTTAAGATAGGGTTATGCATAAAATTTTAATTTTTTAATCTTTTCCTCTCACCAAGTTTGCTCTATTTATTCTATTTCATCTTTTTTTTTTAGAATTTTAATATGTTTAATATCATACTTCATCTATTAAAAAATTTCATATACTTTCATTTGCTTGAAAGAAAACTCATCAACAATTATGAATCATAGTTTTTTAAAAAATAATTATATCTAAAAATATAATATTCTATAATTTTATCCTTGGACAAAATGTAATTGATATATACTTTTTAATTTTCAAAATAAATTTCAGCTAAAATTCCAACCATATTTATCCATGAGTAAAGGTGAACTTGTGTTATACAAGTAAACTAGATTCCCTCTTACTTAGAACTTGAATGGAAGGAAACCAAATTTAGGACCAAAACACCAAATTTAAAGCCTACACAAGCTTGAGGCCAGATGAGCCATATATGATATGGAGCGCTTGTAAAAATGATCACCTTCTCCTTGACCAAGAACGAGGATGAGGTCAATCTTTTTAATTTAGGCGTGTGCAATTATGTACACATAACACATCCAATATTAAATTTGGAAGAAAAAGTAGGAACCTATCGGCCTAAATTTGAAGAAGATCCAGAAGAAAATCTAGATCATCAAGCCTATATATACACACTTCAAAACTGGTACTACATTAATTTAGACATCAAACACAATATAACAACTACCAAATCAATGTCCAATCTTTGTTTTTTTGTAGGTCACGTCTTTTCCTAATCAATAAATTCATGGTTTAACATGTGCAGGGTCCATATTTCTCACATCATGTGAAATCTTAGGGTTTTTTTTTTGTCATAATCATCATTATTGCATTTAAAGTTAGTCATAACTTAATAACTTATAGAATAGAATGAGAAGTGTTTAAGGAAAGGTGATGATTGGGGAAGAAGAATAGAGGTAGAAGAAAGGGGGGCAATTATGGGATATAAAAAATGTCAATGTCAAAATGGGAGTGTGGCTCCCAATTGTGTCAACAAAACAAACAACCCTTCATTATTGAACACTCCTGAACAAAAAAATAAAATAAAATAAAATAAAAGAAAGAAAAAGAAAAAGAAAAAGAGAGAAAAAAGATTCTTATTTTCAAAAATTCTCTTGCTAAATTATTATTTTTTTGCATAATTCCAAATTCATCCTCTCAAAACTCAGCTTTCCCTTTGTCTCTATTCCAAATTTCTTATATCTATATATTTTTTAAGTATATTAAAAATATATATACACATATATTATTTTACAAATATTCTCCCTCCCTTTCTCTCTAGAAATAGCTCTGAAAAAGTTGGTGTATGAGAGAGAGCATGATTGGCTCACTCAATAGCTGAGACTGGGCCCCCACCTCCCTCTACCCCTCACTTTCTTAATAAACTTTTTCTAATATTTATTTTCCTTTTATCATTTCTTTTTAAAAACAAAATCCCCAACTCTTTTCATCATTTAATTTCTATCCATTTTGATTTATATTTGAGATTTTTTTTTTTCTTTTTTGAGTTGGAAGTGATGAAGTAAAAATCTTTATTTGGTAAGGTTAGTTGTGAATGAATTTGCTTAAATTACTTCTTAAAAACCTATATAGATTCTTACACTTATTCAAATCCATTTTTCTTTTACTGATCTTGAAAATAATTTTTTTTTATTCTCTTAAATTATTTTTAAAAATAGTAAAAAGAACAAAAATATTTATAAATATGATAAAATTTTAACTCTATCAACTACATATCTAAGAGGATTTAACATTCGTAAAGACACTTAAAATCAATCTAGTCCCTACCATTTTAAGCCAATTAATATAAATATTAAAAAAATAAAATAAACTTTATGAATATGTTTTGAAAATTTACACTAAAAGTGTTATAGATAACAATAATAACAAATTAATCATAAACTAACTGCGTTTACGATTTATTGAGAGTAGAAAGACCGAAAGTTGGACAATTGAGAATATAAAAACTTATACATGAAATGGTATTTTGAGGTTAGAATGAAATTGAAATAAAAAAAAGTATATATATATATATATAGGAAATGAGACTTAGTATTATAATAAAGAGAAAAGGTTTAGGATAAAATAACCTACTCGTGAATGAGTTAGTGGTCAATATCGTCCAAAAACGTACATCCTTTTTGTACACTCTTTTTTTGGGAAAGCAAAATAACTCTTCTCGTGTCATTCAATTAAATTATTTAATTTTACATCAACCTTCCAAATTTGTTCCTTCACTTTCCCATTTAATCCCTTCATTTTCATTTTTTACAATTTACCTTTTACTTCACACAAAATTTATATTTTACATCTCTAATCAAACCATTCTACAAGTTTAAACATAAAATAACCACGTTCTTCAACAATTTTGAATCTTAAACTTCTAATTTAATCACATGTAAATGTATCAAATGAACTACCAGAGATGAAAGAGAGAAAACAAATACACATTTTTTGTTTCTAAAATTTTGTTTTAATTTATATTTGGTATATTGTGAGTTTCATTTTAGATTTCAAAATTTCAAAATTTATTGAATTTGGTTTTCGATAGTATAGATAACAAAAAAAGACATGAAAGAAGGCTTAAATACTTGAAGTCATTTTAATCTCTATGTTGGTTTTTCTTTTTATACTTTTAATTTTGGTCTATAAAAAGTGACAATTTTAATCATTCATTTCTCTTTCTATTTCATTTTTTGAAACATCAAAATAGTTTTTGAAAGTTTAAATACTAAAAAAACAAAATTTGAAATAATTTTAAAGTAGAAAGACCAAAACGATCGAAAACCTAAAGTTTAAAAACAAAAATAATATTTAAACTATCAAACTAGACTTAGTTTAAGAGTAATTAACATGACATTCTATCGATCTCTTATATTTTCATTATTGTTGTACTAAAAAAAAAGATTAAAAAAAAATCATATCGAAGTTTGGGGTGAAAAATGGGAAATTGAGGGGTACCCTACAAAAAGGAAAGGTAAGCTAAGAAAAAGGGTACAAAATGGTAGGTTACATAGAGAGGGCAGTGTGAGTGTGTAGTGTAAGGAAGAGAGGGGCTTCAGTGGGAGTTTGTAAAAAAGTGCCTCACTTCCAAAAGGACAATGTGTCCTTTTATTTACAAACCCCTCTGTCCAATTCTTTTGTACCAAAAGATCCCTCCCTTTTTTTCCCTTTCCCCTTTTCTTTTTCTTTTCTTTCTTTCTCTTTTCTTTTCTTTTCTTTTCTTTCTCTTTTATTATGATTATTCTTTTTTGTGCAAAACTTTTTGTTTCCACTTCCAATTTTCTCTCTTTTTTAACTTTAGCATTACACATTCAAACCCTCTTACACTCATTACCTTGGAATACTTTTTCTTTCTTTCTTTCTTTTTCTTTTTTTTTTCCTTTTGAATCATTTTTGTAAAAATTAAACAATTTACAAGACGTTTGTTTAGATTCTTCTCGAGAAATATCTTGTGAAACTTATTTAAGCATTTGTTTAGAATCTTTATTTGAAAACCATCCATACACTTATTTTCATGTATATGTGTATTGAATTCTTTAAATTCTTAAGGGTCTTTTGGATTAAAGAGTATCTAAAATTATAATAATCAACTCTTGTTACCATAGATACTACTTAAAAATCATCAATTAGCTACTGTAAACATTATTTCAAAGTCTCTCATTTGCTACATGCTTGATTCGATTGTATTGCGTGCAACGTTGGTCATGGATATGCTATATTAAGCTCTAAGTGTGTGACTTAGTAGGCGATTAAGATAGGAATATGCGATAAAATGTGTTAATTTCCTATCTCTGCGTTACAGCTGATTTCTAAATGGTAAACATGTAGTATAAGTTTTTCTATCGCTTAACCAAGTGTAAGCGAAACGATAGATTTCTTGGGTAAGTTAGGGTCGAACACAGAGAATTTCTATCAAACTTTAGTTATAAAGTTCACTTCTCATCTACGCGGTATACAATTCTATACAATATAAGGTAAATGCATGTATGTGTATTAAAACTACTATCTACACTAGAAATTCAGTAAAAAGTGGTAAGGAGTGGGGAAGTGTGGAAAGTGAGCTAACTTGTATTAAGAAAGTATGAAGGAAAGTCAGTGCGTTCTAGGCGATTAAGCCATGAGGTAGTCCTTGATTCGATAGGAATCAAGTCATCTTCTAATTAAGGGTAACACTCTCGGGATGCAAATGATAAAGATTAATTATGTGATATCTATCTAGATTTCATCACTTGTAATAATCACATTACCTCTCTTTTAAGGGTGACAACCTTTGGCGCCAAGTTACCACACTTGTTCTTCTTTCAGAACACAAATGATGGAGAGGTTTAATCGCCAAGATGGAGTTTGCCTCCAAACTCCTTCATGTAGCATTTAGCTACGTCCTTGCTACTTACTCTCTCAAGCAGTTAGCGAAAAACGTTGGCCAAGGAATGGAGTAAATCTTAGCTAAACACAATGAGCCTTATAAGCTAGATCTCTTATCAATAACTTATCACAAGCCTAAGCTACTTGTAATACTTCAATAGATGAATAGTAAAAAGATGACAGATTGAAAGGGAATAAAAGTTGTAATGTATTAAAAAATGTAGGCCTTCGACCGCTGTACAATAAAAGTACAAAAATGGAAAGCAAGAAATGGGAGTCGAGCTGTAGAATGCCTATGCATTCATTGACTCTTTTACAAGTTAGGAGAAAGAAGATGATGGTTTCTCTCGCTAATCTATCTCGAAGCTCTCACTCATAAGGTGGAGAATAGGTGAGAAATCTTTTACAAAAGATGGAAAGGCTAGTCCTTTTCGTTGGCTCTCATGGAGCTCTCTAGGCTTTGGTCCCTAAATCAGACAGGGTCACATCGTAGGGATGGAGGCTTTATATAGACTACTTTAGGCAATAAGTTTCTATTCTTCTGACATAGCAACACTTATTGCAGACTTTATTAAGTCACATCAACTCTAACTACCATTCTTGTCTATTAGTGAATCTTCATTGCGTGATGATGTGGTTCCTCACCTAGGAATGTTGAATCTTCAGACAAGCTAGCTTCCTATCGCATAACTCTTGCACGGACTCCTCTTGTGATTCACTGTGTTTTTTTTTCTTTATAATCATGTGATAAAACACTGAAAAACAGGGTTAAATAGACATGGAGACTTATGCAAGTTATCGTCTCCCATGTTTATGAATTTGCAATAGAAGCTCCTCATTTTGACACATTATCTTGCGTTTTGGCTCCATTGTTCTACCTAAAAGTAAGGCCACAATAACTTGTATTTCTACAAGTTATCACTACAATTTTTACTATTTTACATTTATTAATTTTTTATTTTGTGTTACAATGTTTACTATTTTCTTATCAAACTAAAATAGTTGTTACACCAAACACATATTATTATAATCCAAACTAAAATAATATGCACCTCAAGCACAAACTATTATAACCAAATTCTAATAATCTAAGACTATAATAACTCAATTCTTACCTTAAACACTTTGGGTTTTAATGGAGGTGGTATGCTAGTAGTTGTTTGCGCGTTAATATTCAAATTACCTTTTTTTTTATTTGATAATATAGAATATTAACCTTTTTTTTTATTTGATAATATAATATGTTTTAAGAAGAGATTTGAATTTTAGAATTTTATGTTTTAACTTAAAGTTTTAATTATCTTACAAAAAAGATTAGTTTTTAAGTTAGTTGTTGAAAAAAATTGGTGTAGAAAATGAGGACACAATTTGTTTTAAATTTGGCTGTTTTTTGAACTTAGCTTAAAAACTTCATTTGCTAATAAGAGCCCCAAAGAGAAAAAAGCTCAATTGTTAGTGATTAAAAGATTTCTAGTTCTAATCTCTTCACATTTGTTTACTAAAAACGATTAAATCATTTTTAACCTTTTTTTTTATTTTAAAGTTTTTTCTTTTCACAAAATGTTAATGATTTTTGTCATATACTTGAAGTAAGACAAATTTTAATTTTTTTAGGTTTATATATAGATTATTTTAACACTTTTGAAAGTTGAAAACAACTACTAAAACAAAACACTAACGATTTTTTTATTCAAAATCAATGATAAAAGTACTTTCAAACTATTTTTCTAAGATTTGAGAGTGTATTTAAAACTTCAGGAAGTTTCATTTCAACCTTTTCAATTTTATCCAAGAAAAAAGTGCGTTTTTAAAAAAAGAGTTATGGTATAGGAAAAATTATATTAATATAGAGTGTTTTGAATACAATTCCTCTAAGCTTTACGAGGCAGTTATGTTAAACACGTGACATGTGTCATGATGTTGGCATTATATGGAAAAATGCAAAACTAATGTTTCATGAAATAAGATTATCTTTGTACCCTATGCGGTGTATTACCTTATCCTTGCTGTGAGATCTGAGATAAGATGCTCTATTCTTCTTGTATGATCTATAATAGAATGTCATATTCATGCTGTGTGATCTTGAATAAAATGCCTCATACTTGCTGTGTGATTTGGAATGAGATACCCTTTAATGCTTGTTGTGTGAGTTGACATTGGAAGACATGTTATGCGTAATAGAATTGATGGTACTTGATGAATTAATGCGTTGAGATTTCTCTGCACAGCTGCAACTTGGCAAAAGAGTGTGACAAACGCTTGAACTGAGGAAAGGGTACAAAGACATAATTGAATATGCAAAATGATTATACGAGATGGATATAGTATGTGAGAGGCATACGAAGCAATATGAAATCGTGATGACTAATAAACGAAGTGATCTTTGAGATTTATGAGTTGTTGATAAATTGAGATGTTGAAAAACGTTTTACATTTTGAATAATTGTTAAATTTGAAATATAATAGTTGACTTACATTTGCTTTAACTCGTGTTTTGGCAATGATCTTTGCGATAAGACAAACTCGATTTATTTAAGACAATTGAGAAAAGATCCTACTCACTAGACGATTTAGTCTAACCTTTCAAATGGTTTATTTTATCTCCGCCATATAGCGAAGGACATCCAACGTTGAGCTTGCAGCTTTGATTGCATCATTTTTGTGATGGCCACTGTCTACTCACATAGCTTATAGTAGCTAGGCGAGGAAAGTCCAAGTAATGTGGGAGTCATGTGTAATGATTTTGTACTGAATGTTGTAAGTAGTACTATAGGTACTTGAAATTGAAATATTAATAAAATTCTTGCAATCCATCTAAGTCCAAAATTACACGTTAAATTTCTTTTCCATTACATTTTAATTATGCTTACTAGGCAATCGACACGTTACTTTGCAGAGAATATTGCGTATACTATCTAGGCGGTCACGTCTCCATTCCATCGCATAGACGAACTGGGACGGAGCATGACATTTCAAGTATCTCTCTCTTTAATACAGAACACTTTCATCGATTGTCACCAAGCTGACCACAAAATCCACATCATTGTTGAGCACTTGGTTCTACCCAATCCATCTCATTGTAATAACTTGAACTCTTTTGTCTCTCTTGTTTTCTCAACAATGATGGATCATGATGTAAGATAGGCATATTTGTTGGTGTGATCCAATTATCTTCATGCAGTACAAGTTGAAATTGAGGAGCATAGAATAGTGTAAGTTGAAAGTTTATAGTATCCTCAATGAAGTCTTAATAATTCATGTTGAACTTTGAACAAACCGCCATTATAAAATGTGAGCATGTAATACCAAAGGCTTGCCACTTGTTATATGAACAATATCGCTCGAATGCATTTTGCCTTAATATTTGAATACTTTCTCCTTTAGAATTCAGGTCCTGATGTTTGATTTTCACATGAAACACGCCTTGGAATCGATCATACGATCATACGATTGTACGATTGTACTTAATGTTTACTGGATCTTGCTATCCATTTTATAATATTTTCTAGTACATACCTACACAATGTCGCATTTAGTATTACATCCATACAAAAAAAAAATATATTCACTACTTTTAAAGAAGAAATTTAAAGCCAGGTGTATTTATTTCGACGTTCCGAAGTAGCTCTTATTTCCTCTCTCCCCTTCTCAAAGTAATTCACACATTTGAAAAATGTAATTTGAGCTAGAGTATTTATTGATAATATTTGAGCTCCTTTGAGGACCCCATTCATGCACTCTAATATATTTTTCGTCATCCACTTGTACCGAAATCCTCTGTCATGTGCTTGAGTTCACTGCTCTAATGGAATATTGTTAAAAAAATTCATACAACTCCTGTTAATTCATAGCATATCTTGAATTTGTCTTTCGAACTTTCAGATCTAAAATTGATACCCCGCACGGTAAGTGTAATTTTTCAATGAGGTGAATTTATACCTTTTGTAGAAATTGCTAACAATATATCGTAAACAAAATCTATGTTGACATATATTGGGCCTGTCCATCCATTTTTCAGATTGTTCACCGTTGATATTATGCTAGGTGTGTCGACCATAAACCAAACACACCTCATCATGGGGCACAAGTTCTTTAGATGTTGTAAAAACCAATCACATGGATTTGCAGACCCCTTTTCTACAACAACAAATGCTAAAGGAAGAGATGTCCATTTGAGTTGATAAATGTAGCTGTTAATAACTTTCCTCGATACTTGTCATCAAGTGAGTGTCACTAATTTGAATAACTAGTCGACATCTACCAAACACTTGTATACAAGGACCAAATGCCCAAAATACGGAAGATAGTATGACATGTCCTTTAGTAGGTGGGCACTATACTCTCCATTCAATAATTGTTCTAGGATTGGTATGCTTCACCATGTACAACTACCTAGACAATAGTTTATATGACTCGTCCTACTCATTGAACACTTGTTCAGTCACTACTTTTCTTTTATCATCCTACGTCCTATGGTAAAGAACATGATAGCCAAACTTTGCATTGATGTCAGACTATAGTTGTGCTTCAGCTTACACTAAATGATAGTTTTTCTTTGTCCAATTCACAAAACTCTCGTTCAATCATCGAAGAATCCAACTGCACATGACTTTGACTAAGTTCTGAGTAAAAGCATGTGTGTTGGTTTTCTAACTTTGTGATCTCAAATAAACGATGAGATTTTTTCTTTATTGCACGGAATCTTCATCTGCAACTTCCTTTTCACTTCTTACATTAAACTACCCACTTTGTTGGTGTTAACTCTACTTCCTCAAATGATGCATGATTCTTAATAGCAAAATACCTGACCATATGTTGTAATATTTCTTCTTCTTCACAAATCATTTTCTTGTACAATTTTATATCGTCAATAACCACCGAGACTATAATTGGATTGTGTTTCCAAACACTATCTACTGCATGCATATCTAACTTAGTAACTATATTCAAGGGAAATTTATGTTCACGGCTATCAAAGTCCATCTCTTCAAATTCATCATTAGTCTATGTTCTAAAATCTTTATATTCATTTTAGCCACCATTTCTTCATCATCGCATATTGGTGGTGCAACTGAATTTTGGATCAGCATCAACATATTTTTTAAATGCTTGTGGATTTGCATTTAAGTTTATACCCAGATCTACCACACTCATAGTCAGATACAAATGCACTATGTTAGGAAACGACGGTGCAATTGAAAACATAGTGTTTGTTGTTGGTTCATTTAGAATAGAGAATGACATAAATTACTTTACTAATCCTGATGATGTTAAATTAGGGTGTCTATATATTATCTCTATCTGGTTTGAACCCATATCTTAACCAAGTGATAACCTTATCATTTCAGTTAATTGTTCGAACACAATCCCACTATTTGCATTTATACTAAAACTTCCTTATGGAGGTTGGTTATAATTAACTCCATCAACACCATCAATCATATGTCCATTTATAAACAACATAAATACCACATGTTTGCTTGTCATTTTTTATATAAAAGAAAACCCATAAATGATATCATAACATTAACACAAATCTACCAAATAAATATAAAAAATGTAGTAATGTCATATATTAAAAAACATAGTAATGTGATGAACACCAAAATATAACTTCTAGAATCAAATACATTAATATGATTGATTTAGTAAGTTAAGAAAAGAAACTTACAAATTGATGAACGACTTTACACTTCAAAGTTTTTTCTTTTATTATTAATCCAAGGCAACAAAACTGCAAAAAGAAAAATAACATAAGAATATATAGTGTTATATATATTTACAAAAGGATTTAGTTCGACAAAAATATACCTTTTTCGTAGTTCTTTTTTCCAAACAAAAACAAAATCTAAGAATATAATAGTACGAGAATCTAATCAAAATTTATATAATTAATTTAGAAAATATGAATTTATCAAATATATTTACATTTCGACCACAAATATTCCAAAACGAAGAGTGAAAGACAACAAGGGAATGAAGGCTTGGAAATAGAGAGGTAGAAGTTGATTTTTAGATTTTGGAAGAGAAGGATTACCAAGACTAATATGGGAAGTGATTTTCGGAGGGATACCGAAAGCAATATGAGGAGAAGGATTTTCAGGAGGATACCAAAAGTGAGAAATGAGAGTGATTTTCGGCATTTTGAAGGGAAAGGGGCGAGTTTCGCCCTTACCCCTTATGGAATTCATTTTTTATTAAATAGATCGACTAATTTAAAAAAATCATAGATTATTTGGACATTTTTATAAATAGAGACACAAAATCAAATTCAAATGAAAATTTTTAGACATAATCTTAAAAATATGGGTAATCAATGTTTTAAAACTTTTATTGTTTATCAATGTTTATTAGTGATGACAATAGCAGTCTATTCATGTTTATCACTTACCTAACAATAAAGTTAATTTTGGTACATTTAATCCTCAATGAAATCTTCGTTATAAGTTGAGGCGCCTAAAAGTGCGAAAAAGGGCCAAATAAAGTCTGTCTATATCCACTTCTTTTTTTCAAGATCCGCTTTTCACTATTTCCTATCCTCCGTCCTCGCAATATTCTTTGTGCCTAGCCTCTGGACCTGTCTTCTCGCCTTTCTTTTTGGCAACATATGGAATCAGAGTCAGTAATGAGCATAACGGCCCTATTGTTCTGATGGAGAGAAGAACCTATGATTAGCTTTTCGGGAAATTTCCAAACGAACAATTTCAACGAAATCTTTCAATTTCTTATTTTACTATGTTCAACTCTATGTATTCCTCTATCCGTAGAGTACATTGAATGTACAGAAATGGCTATAACAGAGTTTCTGTTATTTGTATTAACAGCTACTCTAGGAGGAATGTTTTTATGCGATGCTAATGATTTAATAACTATCTTTGTAGCTCCAGAATGTTTCAGTTTATTCTCCTACCTATTATCTGGATATACCAAGAAAGATGTACGGTCTAATGAGACTACTACGAAATATTTACTCATGAGTGGGGCAAGTTCTTCTATTCTGATAAATATTTTATGATATTTGAAAACAAAATCTAAAAATATTGAGACAAAAATTGTAATTTAATTAAGAAAAGGAAAAAAAATAATAATGATGATGAAATGAGGAGGGTAATAGAACATATTGGGGATGCACTTGCACTATCATAGGCCGCCGCTACATAAAAATACACATTGCATGGTCTCATGTGACCTTCATCATCATCCCCATCATCCAATTTTTTACTTTTCTTTCTCTCTCTCTTTCTTTCCTTCTTTTCTTTTCGTCTTTTCTTTTTTACTTTTGAGAGCAACGCTTTATTTTTCCCTCATTGTAGTGAGAATGAAAAAAGATAAACAAAAAAGAAAAATTAGAAACTTGTTCCTCCTTAAAGCATTTTGGTATGGGAAAAGCATCCAATAACTATGTCAAAATTGATACAATAATTTCTCTTCAAATTACTTTTTTAAAAAATAAAAAATATAGCTTTAACTTGTTGAGCTACTTTCCCCCGATCACTCACTTATTAAGTAAAAAAAAGAAAAATAAGTTATCGATTGAATTTCGCAATTTGAAGTCACTATATAAAATAAAACAACTATAAAAGTTAAGATGATCGAGAGAACAAAAGAAGATAGTAAAAATAACAAAAAAAAAAATCAATAATCTTGGTTGATAGTTGCTCCAAAGCAAGACCCATATCTACAAGCAAGCCAAAGGCTAAGATGCCCTTGAAGTACGCATTGGAGCTCGCACATTTTTGAAAGAAAAGTTAAAACCTCAAGTGCTAGGTCATTAAGGCCGAGTTTAGATTGAGCCCTATCACTAAAGAAAAAATATCCTAGCTTATCTGATCAATGATTAAAAGTTTGCTACCTCGAAGACTACACAAACATTGACATTGTTGGTATGGCACAAGTTCCTTATGGATGTCTAACAATGGACTATAAATAACTCTTAAGCAACATATCTATGGATAAACAATAATATTTGAAGGGCTTAGCTAGTCAAACTACAAGCTTTTTTTGTACTAATTTAGATATTAAAGTATGTTCGACTCAGTATCAGAAGAACACAAGTTTCTCTTTTAGAGGTTGTCTCAGACACACTTATCATTGACTATGAGCTAACACAAGAACAATGACGTTCTTGATCCCCATTCCATGTTGCCTACCTTGTTTGCTTTCTTTTTATTTTATTTTATTTAAAAAATTATATAAGAAAAATTGCAAAAACAACCCCTAAAGTATGGTGGTAGTTGCAATTGCACTCTCAAACTTTTATTGATATCAATTGGACCTCTAAACTTTCTTTAAATGTTAAAATTAGACTCTCAATCTTACAATAATTGTATAAATTAGATCCACAAATCATAAAAATTAAATCCTATATAATTAGATCTCCATAATTGTATAAATTGATATACATATATATATAATCAGTACAATTAATACAATTATGAAAGTTTAAAGGTTCAATTTTAAATTTGAATATTTCGAGAGTTTAATTTTTAATTTTAAAAATTTAAAGGAATAATTGCAATTACTATCGGGTGGATTTTGCAATATGTTCAAATATATATATATATACACATATGTATGTATAATCAAATAATCCCATATGACATTTTCTTTTGTTTTCTTTAATAGGTTGAAGACCTTTTCAATTAGAAACTTACTGATGCATAACGAAAAGTTTATTGAAAGCTTTGTTAGAATATAATTGAAGGGCTTCTAGCATATTTGACTAAATAAATTTTAAAATTTAGGCCCATAGCTCATACTTATGTATTTTTGAAAATTTTCCTACAAAAGTAGACTTTTTGTGGAAATAACCGTACTTCCAAATGAGTTTTATAGAGAAATGTGTATGGACGTTTATTTAATGGTAGGGGCTGCAATTGTGCAAAATGTAATTAGGTTTTTAGTAAAGAGAGTAAAGGATAAATAATTGTAGGTGAAAAGCGATTGTGGCAGAATTTGCATAAAAGTGATGTGTAATTGAGAATTTGGGGATGGAAAATGAGATGGGAGTGGAGAGTAAGCAGAGTTGGGCAATCCATGGAGTTATTTTTATTTTATTTTATTTTATATTTTACTTTTAAAAGTATGAAGGAAAGTGTGAGGAAGAGAGTGAGAGTTGAGATCCTGAGATGGCACGTGATTAAAGGAAGCTTTCATTATGCTAAAGCCTTCTCTTTTTTTCTAAACTAAAGTTTTGTATTCAAAAACATAAATTTCTTCTCTTTTTCTTCTTTTTCTTTTTCTTTTTCTTTTTCTTTTACATTCCTATAATTTTTATATACTTTTTCTATTTAGATATGATGATTGCATGGGGTCAGTCCCACGTGGGATTTAGTAGGTAGGTGTTCTTCATGAACTCAATTAATAATAATAATGATACATAAATACAACTTTATTAAATATATTTCATTAAAACAAAAAAAATCAACGGTAAATAATATGATTTTTTTGAATGGAAGGGTCTTCCTTATGCTTTTGTTTTAAATCAAACTCTTTCCTATCTCATATATTTCCTTTTTATTTTAGTTTGTTTTGTGAACAAAACTCCTTTTTCTTTTTTCTTTTTTCTTTTCCTCTTTATTGGGGTAATCAATTTTAACTCTTACATTTGGCAATTGTATGTATTTTCATTTTAAGCTTTTAACTTCGTCTTATTTTCTATCTATTTTCTTTAAAATTACTGCTTTTTACAAAAAAAATAATAATAAAATTTGATGACATAATGGAATGGAGTTAAATAAGAACTTTTGTGAATGGTTGGTTGATTTGGTTATGAGTTGTGGGGAGACGGTTTGATTTTTAACAAAGGTTCTAGATTATTTGGTCGTTTAATAGGGAATGTGCGAAGTTCTTTTGATGTGTTATTTATTGAGGTTTGTGCAATTGTGAATTGATTATAGAAGGTGATCAAGGTGAAGGTGATGGTGATCATTGTTTCCACGAGATTTTCTAAGAAATTTAATTCGTAAAGTTGAACTTGTGTTGATTTGATGCGATGTGATTCGATCTCTAGTATTTGATCCTCAGTTTCTCTCTTGGTTTGACTTCATAAGTTAGAGAGTATTATGGCTTTTGGGAGAATTCTCTCTAGAGAAGAGTAAAAAATTTATGTCCCCTATAGATTAAGAGAACTCCTCTGTTTATAGAGTTCTCTAATGACTTTACGAGCTTGGGCCTGATTGGTGAATGAATCAGAACCATGGACTTAACCACATGGATTTGGGCTAAATTAAGTTTTTTTTTTTTTTTTTTTGCTCAATTGAATTTTAGCTCAAGTAAATAATATTTAATTAGACCAAAATAATTAACTTGATCCAATGGTCATAATGAAAGTATGTGGCATCATCATAATTGACCAATTTATGCATTCAATTTCAATTTGGGACACATAAACTTTTAATTAGACCCATATTCAATTAGTTGTGATTGACCCAAAATTTCTTATTCAACAATGGTGTTATGTGTCGCTGGTGGTGGATTTAGACAACGTGATAGTCATGCGACTACTAACAGGAGAGATGAAGGTACTAACTTCGATGAGATGATGATAAATGAGATCATGCTATGAAGACGACTCTTGAAATTCAGCTTAACATTCGTCGTTGTTGGAAATGAAATGAGGTAGCTTATTATTACAGTTATATGCTCATTGTTGAAAGGATTGTTTTCCTCTTTGGTAAGGATGATCATTGTCCATTGATCGGTCAAAGTTGATTTTTCGACCAAACCGCCATCAAACCGACTACCGACTATAGTCGGTTTAATAAATGATCAAATTGACATTGACCATTGATGAGTAAATGTCGGTCGATCGGTATGTTTAACTTTTTAAAATATTTTATGAAATTTCTCAATTTGGTACTTTTTCAATTTGACACTGACCGATCGCTCTCGTTCTCCGATCGACCGACATCGACCAACTTTGATTTGATCTATCGGCTCAGTTTTTTGACCTATCATGCTTACCCCTACTCCTTTGTTTGTGTCAATTAATTGAGGTAGATTTAATCTTGAGAATGACTAATTTTCTTGGTTAGGTTAGTTGAACCCAAAACAATGATACTTTTTACCGAACAGAAAATATTTATAGAAAAGAAAAAAAAAACTACACCTACTTCATCTTTTAGTTCATAATTTTTATCTCGTTATATATTATACTCATCAAACTCACACATTAATAATACACAAATTTTTTTAAGAGATTTTTCAAACAAAAATCTATCCTAGTTTGAAATTCGCAATATATGTTTTTTTTTTAAAAAATATAAAACATTGATTCAGATTAAGGTAAAAATTAAGAATATTGGTGAATTGATGTTGAGATACAATATGATAAAATGAAAAATTTAGAATAGAAATAGATATATATGTAGCTAATTTTAATTGTGATAAATCGCTCCTTTTTGTCCATTTTTCGCTCTATGCCCATACTTTTAATTTAAAAAATCATCAAAATTATAGGACACCCATATAATTAATTAGAGCTTCAACAAGTCTCCTAAACTAATTCTAAACTAGAAATAGATTGAGCAAAAAATAAAAAATGGTTATACAAAAATTAAGCGACAAAATTACAAGCACGATTATACTTAAGCAAAAGTAATAACATCCACTCTCGATTCATGAGTCCACCATAGCCTCAACGACGATATTCATTTTAGAAATGTTGAGTAGTTTGTCTTAATTATTTTCTGTTTTTTCACAAGAGTTAAATTCAATTGGCACCTATATATACTTGAAGATCAAGAAGTCTTAGGTTCAAATCTCCACTGATCCTATTCTTACTTAAGAAAATGTCGAGTAGTATTTATTTATAATTAACTAGTCAGCCGGTATCATTTCGCATAGTTATAATAAACAAAATATCAATAAAATAGTAAAGATTTTTTTAATGTTTAAATGATTTTTGGTTTGGAGAAGAATAAGACAAATACTTTATTATATTATTTAGTAGGACATCGTAGTCAAGTTTGTATCAACTTTTTTTTGGCTTGAGGATACTATAGTCCTAATAAGAAAATATTCCACATTTATATATATGGCATTGTACAAACAAATTGATATAATGCATTTGTTTTTCTCTTATTAAGAAAAGTGGACATACAGTGGCGAATTCATAAATTTTATATAGGGAGCACCGAACACTATATAATAAACACACTAAAAAATATTAGAAAAAATCTCAACGTTTCATTAATGGTCCAATAACATTCACTACATTTGTAGCAATAAAAACTAGCAACGTGAAGGAGGCACGCCCCTTAATAAATCTACCCTTGTGGACATATGTTTTGTAATATGAAATTTACTATCTACTAATAACGAATAATTTGTTTTATTTCTAAAATATAAGTTTATAAATATTAGAAAAATTTAGAGAAATCACTTCTTTAACAATGATATTCTACTAATGTCCTAAATTTTCAATTAATACTTAAGTAAAAAATAGTGGTTTTTAAAGACAATTTTAACATTTATATCATTATTTAATAATAATGATTTTAAAAAATATTAAAAAATAATTTCCTTAATTATCAAATACCATATTTCTAAGGTAACTTCCATAATTATTTTCATATATATATTTGTATTTATTACTAGAATATAATTTAATTTGGATATACTTTAAATATGATATATATTCTTATCTAATATGATAGTAATCAGTTTAATTATTCTACAAATTAAATATTTTCAATTTCATAATTAAACCAAAACGTATTATTTTCATGAAGCAATTCCTACTCCGTCAGTCTTTTCTGATTTCAATTTCATAAAAATTTTGTTTTTCCTTCATCCCTTTCGATTTGCTTCGGAAATATCCAATTAGTTTTTTTTCCTTCATTTTTCGTATCTTTTTGGTAGCTTTCTTTCCTTCAGTTACATCTTAAAATTACTTTCTTAATATCTTATGGTCATGTTCTTAATAACTTTCGGTCATGTTTTTCATATTTTGTTTAATTTTTTGTTGTTTAGTTCATCTTTCGGTCATGTTCAGCATAGATCTTTTTTTAAATGTTCTATCATTGGTGTATACTATGGTATACCACTGAATAGTACATTTATGTTCTGTAATTTGTTACATATATACTATTGCATATATTGAGTAATACATACATATAATTTTTTTTGTCATGTTCTGTGATTTTTTTTACTACATTTATATACCATTGCATACACAGATTATGTTATTAGTATATCTACAATAACACGTATTTAGTGTCATATATAGTTTAGTTTTCTTTTCTTCATGTTTCGTATCATTTTCTTTATCTTTTTATCTATCTGATCAATATTTTCTTTGATTTCTTATATATACTATGCGTAATACACTTCTCTTCTTTGATTTGTTACATATATACTACTGCATATATTCAGTAATACATAAATGATAGTTCAAGTTTCAATATATATCACTGCATACACAGATGATGTTATCAGTTTATACATATGTATATATACAATAACACGTACTTAGTGACAAATATAGTTATATTGTTTTTTGGGTATTCCAACAACTACGTTAGTTATAGTGTTTTTGTAATATTAAATAAACTTATGTCTTTTAAAGACTTGCACAATATCCTTAAATCCAAGTTAGACAGTTATATTGATATGAATAATATTGATATATACCTCTGCCTAGGCCCTATAGAATGTCTTAAGAAAGACTTGGCTATAATCAATAATTATGATGTTAAATGAGTTTACCATATAATAACATTCAATGTTGAGAAGCACGTTGCACTTATTGTTCATTCGATTGGCCTCTTAGCTATTACTTTGGATTCTTCGTCTTCTAGTTCATTTCAAACAGAGATCCATTTAGATGGCAGACGTTTTTTTATAAAAAATATAGATATGTCTAAGATACATTTCACCTTTGAACTTAAGATACATGATATGTTTTCAACGAAAGCTTTGTTGAAACAATCATTACAAGTCATTGCTATTGGAGACAACTTTCAATACGTTACAGTTAAATCAAACAAGGAAGTTTTGATTTTGTGGTGCGTAATTAAAGATTGTTTGTGGTCATTACGTGCTTCTTGTTGTTTCCATGGAGATAGGACATTGTGGGTTCTTACTAGATTCGATTCTTTACATGTTCTGTAGATGTTCCTTTAACAGATCATTTAACAGATCATAGACATGCTACTTTTTTTGTTAGCAAAGACTAAATAAAAAACAAAATAAGTTTAGCTAGTTCAAAATTGTCTACCCTTAAAGATATAGTTCACTACATTCGTTTAACAAATCATAGACATGCTACTTTTTATGTTATCAAGGACTAAATAAAAAACAAAATAAGTTTAGCTGGTTCAAAGTTGTCTACCCCTAAAGATATAGTCCACTATATTCGTTCTGAGCATGGTTTAAGCATTAGTTACCAAAAATCATGGCCGTGCACGTGAGATTGCATTGGATGAAGTTAGAGGATCTCCAGAGAACTCCTACAAGATGTTACCAAAGCTTGCTTACATGTTGGAACTCAACAACCCATGTATATATTTAATATACATCCTTATAACTACAAATAATATTTTGCTTACTTTTTTTGTTTTATTAATATACATATTTTTCATGTTTATAAGATCTGTTATTGAATAAAAAGTAAATGTCGAAGGTAGATTTCTAAACTTCTTTATGGCATTATCTGCTTCTATTTCTGGTTGGCAACATTGTCGTCCATTAGATCTATTGATGGAACAAGTATGAAGAATAAATACGGGTACTCTTTTATCTGCTTCAACTCCTGATGCCAATGATCAGATATTTCCACTAGCTTTTTGTATGGTTGATTCTGAAACTGATTCCTCTTGAAACGTGGTTTTGCAACTAATTGAAGAGAATAATAGGTGGAAAGAATGACGTTGTCATAGTATCTGATATGCATAAAAGTATATGCAAAGCAAGAGGTAGTATTTCCCAACGTTCTATGTTTCATGTGCCTAGTTCATTTACTTAGGACCTTGAAGTTGAGGTATAGAAGAATAGTCAATACCGTTTTTCATGCATGTAGCAAGACTTATAATATTGTTGACTTTGAATATGAAATGTGTTTGTTGGAATCTGGTGCCCCTGGTATACGTGAGGAGTTACAATCCATTGGTTTTTTTAGGTGGTTTCGTGCCTACTCACCACTTAGTAGATATAATGTTATGACCAGTAACATATCTGAGTTTGAATTCTGCAATGATCAATGCTATTGAGTTACCAATATGTTCCTTGCTTGAGGTTTTGAGAATGATGTTGCAGAGATGATTTTTGTAGCGAAGAAATGAAACAGACTATTAAGTTATAGAAATGAAACAGAATATTTTATTTAAATCATATTTAATTAATATTTTTTTTAAATCATATTTAATGAACATCTCTCAAATATCTTATAGTTTTAAATTAATTTAATTAAATCAAATCAAACTAAACTATTAATTAATTCTTAAATTAAATAATAACTAAATTAAATATCTTATATTTAACTTAAATTAAATTTGAATCATATTCAAATATAATTTTATCTCATAACCAATAATTTTAATATGAATACAATTCACATTAAATTAATATTCAAACTCATTCAAATTAATTTTGAATCATATCCAAAATTAAATATATATAATAAAGTTTGATTAAAATATAAAATTTATATTATAATGTATCACTATACATTATACTAATTTCAAAAGTAAATTTGAATATTTCAAATTACAACCAATATAAATAAATCTCATTACCTTTTACGAGCTAGAAAGGGGGACCTAATGGACCTACAGATCAGAAGCTACAACGATATGAGATTAATTGGCAAAACTCATTAACCACATTAATCATTATTCATTAAATGTGTATGGACACTCCACTAAAGACTAACAGTTGAACTCTTCTTACTGTAGATATATTATGCGTCCACGGATATAAACTAATAACAGTAAGTTAGTCCTTCACGAGTGTTCATAACACAAGCTAAGTCAAATTACCGTTTTACACATGGGTTACCTCTAGTCCTTAAATACCGTGCTCCTCTAATGAACAACCTGTTTATGGGTCAACCAATAAACAGAAACACCTCTCGTGCTAGTAGAGAGGGTAAGGCTTTTTATTCAAGTTTCGGAGACACCATTTAAGGAAACACTCATCTACTTACCCTAAAGTAAGGAATGAGTGAATTCCATCTTGTGTGATTATGTTTCCAGCTCTCCACTCGGTCTTGTCCCCAAAATGATAAGCATATTGAGTCGGCGATTTGATCACTCTCACTCGTATAAATCAAAGAACAATCCCTCGCAAACAAGAGTTCATAATACACTTAGGATTCAGACTAAGTTACCTAGGTCATCCTAATGAAATAGAAACTTAACTAGTTAACAGAGTTACATCTAGTGGTTACTATTTCGTGGTTCGGTCTTATGCAAACTCATTGCATAGGATACTCTCACTCGCATGTCACCTACATGAACGCGTTCGATCATTGTGTTTGTATCAAATACAAAGTGAGCTGTATCCATAGTGTTACCATGATAAGATACCCAACCCTATCCCTATACTATAGACCCTTTAAGCTGATCTTGAACATTGATCCCTATATGTCTCTATATACTATTCATGACTCATCAAACATCAAACAGCCAAACTGCTTCTTTTGCGGCTTCACAAGCAGCGACGTATTCAACCTCCATAGTAGAGTCTACAATGCATCTTTGCTTGATGCTACGCCATATCACAACTCCCCCCTTCAGGGTGAACACTGATCTCAACGAGGATTTTTGAATCCTTATCAGTTTGGAAATTAAAGTCGATGTATCCTGTAAGGATCAAATCCATAGCTCCATACACAAGCATGTAGTCACTCGTTCTCCCTAGATACTTGAGAATAATTTTAACCACTGTCTAGCGGTCTAACCCTAGGTTGGACTAATATCTACTGACTATTCTTGCTGCATAGAAAATGTCTGGACTAGTGCAGAGCCTAACATACATTAAGCTGCCCACAACTGAGGCATAGGGAAATACGTCTCATATCCTCAACTTCTTGAGGTGTCTTAGGACATTGTTCCTTAGGCAAGTGAATATAATTCTTGAAAGGTAATAAATCCTTCTTAGAGTTTTGCATCGCATATCGAACTAACATTTTGTCGATATAGGTTGCCTGAGACAGTGCTAGCGTTTTGTTCTTACGATCTCGTATGATTTGGATTCTAAGAACATATTGTGCCCCTCCCACATTTTTCATTTGGAGTTGGGCTGCTAGCCAAGTTTTAATGTTAGTTAGGTATCCTACATCATTTCCAATGAGAAGGATATCGTCCACATAAAGTACTAAGAAAACTACTTTACCTTTATTGATTTTCTTGTATACACAAGGTTCATAAATGTTTTGGTCAAAACCGTAAGATTTGATCGCAGTATCAAATCTAATCTTTCAAGAGCTAGATGCTTGTTTCAACCCATAAATGGATTGATTCAACTTGCAAACTTTTGCTCTTGACCTTGGGTTATGAACCCCTCGGGCTGAGACATAAAGATACTCTCTTCAAGATTGTCATTCAGAAAAGCAGTCTTGACATCCATTTGCCATATTTCATAATCATAAAAAGTGGATATAGACAAAAGAATCTTTATAGACTTTAACATAGCAACGGGAGAAAAAGTTTCCTCCTAGTCAATTTCTTCTTTTTGGGTGTACCCTTTTGCTACAAGTCTCGCTTTGAAGGTCTGTACTTTCCAAGCTGAATCTCTTTTTCTCTTATAGATCTATTTGCACCCTATAGGTTGTAGCCACCTATTTTTATCCTACATATATATATTTTTTACAATAATAATATTAGTAATAATTGCTACATATTTATTTATTTATTTTAAAAAGGTAAAAAATTAGTAATAACATAATATGTTATAATATCTCATTTTTATAATTTAAGGAAATAAAAACAAATCAATTTATTTTAAAAATCTTTTAATATCACATTTATCTTATTTGTACTATTTTAGGAAAAAAATAAATGAATAAAATATTCTAATATCACTTTTGACTTACTTATATCATTTTAGGAAAAAAAAGAAAATCAATTTTAAATAAAAATCTTTTAATATCCATTTGATTTATTAATTTATTTTTCACATAATCTTAAAAAATCTCATTTAATTTACTTTAGGAAAATGAAAATTTATTTTATTCACATAATATCAAAATTTGATTTTATTCTTATTAATTTTTCCTAATTTATGGTACAGTCTATAAATAGGGACCTTTGTCATTTGGAATGAGGGAATAAAATTTTCTTTAAAAAAAAAGATTTTTAGAGAAAAAAAATTTCTTTAGAGAAAGTTTGTAGATAAAAAAATTCCTTAGAGTGAGTCTGTAGGAAGAAATTTTTTAGAGCGAATCTCTACGAAAAAATTCTGCAAAGGGTGAGTTTTTCTTATTTTATTCATTACCTTATTGTCTTTACTCATTTTTTTTTTTCACTTTATCTTAAGCAAATCAAATTCTATGTTGAAATAAACTTAGTTGGAGGTTGTATTTGGTAGGGATTTAATCCCGAGGATCTGCACCTCATACAACAAGTAATTTCTTTGGGATTCGAATTCTTATTTTTTTTCTTCTCTTTTTAAAAGATAGAGAGAAAGAAAAGAAAATGTAGAAAATTTTAGTATTTTCTTATTACTTTTTTCTTTCTTTTATCATCATTTTTAAAAAATAAAATCCTTTAGTCTTTTTCTTCTCTTTAAAATAAATAGAGAGAAAGAAAAATACATAAGGAAAATGTTCGTTTTTTTATTTATCGATATTTCATTACTTTTTTCTTAAGTCCCAACTCTTAACCTTTATTTTCTTTTCTCTAAAATACAGAGGAAAAGAACGATTATAAAGAAAATTTTATTATTATCATTATATTATTATTGTTATTTAATTTCTTGCTGTCACCCCTCTTAATGTTTTTTTTTTCTTTGGTTCTTTATTCATTCCTTCATTTTTTCCCTTTCTTTTCTCCTTTCCTTTCTTTTTCTTTCCTTTTTTTCTTCTTTCCTTATTTTATCTTCTGTTATTATATTTTTTTTCTTTTTTATTTTTACTTATATGATCATAATAATAATTATTATATGTACTGTACAACTTTTTGCATTTAAAATTATTATTCCAATTTAAAATTCTCTATGGTTTCAAATAAAAACTCTTTTTTAATCATTTAGAAAATTTCTCTCTAATGTTATGAATTTTTTATGCTTTTTTCAAAACCTTCAAAATTTAATCTATGATTTCATAAAGTTTCTTAAATCAATCTTTTCTAATAACGTAACCGTTTTCTTTAAATAAAATCCTACGACAGAATCTAGAAAATTTGAGAATTTGATTTTCTATAATTCTTGAGGTGATGGATTACATCTTTGGAAGTCCAAGATGTGATCCCAAGAAAAAATGAATTTAATCAATGTTTTAAAAAAAATATTTATTTGAAGACTAGCCTATGATAGATTTTGAGAAATTGTAATGATTTCTTATTTTCTTAAGGTGGAAAATTTTGAGGGGTAAAATAAGACATTAGTTTTAAAATAAATAAAAAAATATTTTCAATTCAAGATTTGAAATTTGGCCACCGTTTTTCTAAATGGATGTTGTGGGGTGCTAATACCTTCCTCGTACACAAATGACTTTTGAACTCAACTCAATTTTTCGCAGACAATTTTTTTAAAAATTGTTTACTTTATTTTAGTGTCCAATCACACCGTAAAAAAGATTGGTGGCAAATCATATTTTCTTTTAAAACTAGCTCTTTTGAGGACGTTGACCGCTTCGCATCGTCTCGGGCAAGTGGCGACATAGGTTTCAATCTTTCAGGTAGATCTACAAGCTCTCACACTGAATTGAAGACATAGACTCCATTTCAAGGTCCATGGCTTTGACCCATTGGTCCTTGTCTACATCATTCATTGCTTGTTTATAGGACAATGGATCCTCAGTGCCATCATCTGGTTGACAACCTAAGTTTCAATTAAACCCAAGTAACAGTTAGGTTGTGATACAATTCTTCCATTGCGTCGGGGCATTCTCAACGATTGAGAAGGATGAGACTGACCTGATGTGTTGGTTTCATCAACTCATGATGAGGGACCAGCTTCATCAACAACCCTTGTTGATTTATCAACAACTTCACTTAACACTAATTTGCTTCGTGGTCTATGATCTCTCATGTAGTCTTCATCCAAGAAAGTAGCATTTGTTGACACAAACACTTTATTTTCTTGTAGATCAAAGAATAGACCAGCTCTCATTTCTTTAGGGTAACCAATAAATTGGCATAACCTTGAATGGGGGTTTCAACTTCTTGGAATTTGTCACTAACACATGTGCTGGACAACCACAAATTCTGAAGTGACTTAAATTAGGCTTACGTCCTCTCCATAACTCAAAAGGTGTTTCAGACACACTCTTGGAGTGAACATTGTTCAAGATAAGAACTGCAGTCTTTACTACATGCCCCTAAAATGAGCTAGGTAATTGAGCGTAACTCATCATTGAATGAACCATGTCTAACAAGGTTTTATTTATCCTTCCATTTTGTTGAAGTGTACCAGGTGCCAAGAGTTGAAATTGGATTTCATGTTCTATCACATAGTTTTGGAATCTCAAATCCGTGTACTCTTCACCTCGATCAGGTCGAAGTATTTTAATCTTTTTACTTAACAGATTTTCAACTGCAGACTTATACTCCTTGAACTTTTCAATAGATTCAGACTGATGCCCCATTAAGTATAAATAACCACACCTTGAATAATCATCTATAAAAGATATGAAATATTAAAACCCTTATCTAGCTTTTACATTCATCGAACCACAAAGGTCTAAATGTATGAGTTTTAGGGGCTCTTTGGCTCTATAACCTTTTTCAGTAAAAGGACTTTTAGTCATCTTTCCTTCAACGCAAGATTCACATAGAGACAATGAATCATCTTCTAACTTATTTAGAAGTCCATTCTTTACCAATCTTCCAATCCTATCGAGATTAATGTGACCCAATCTTAAATGCCAAAGAAAGGTATTGTCATTAGGAGAAATTTTGTCTTTTATTTTGAGTATTAGCAGTTTTAAACATCTCATGATTTAAAAACTCTTTCGCTTCGTTGGGTTTTAATACATACAAGTTGTCTTCAAGCTTAGCTGAAAAAATATATACACCATTTTTAAAAATGAACGCTTCATTTAAAGAAAAGACTACATTATATGATTGTTCAATAAGACAAGAAATAGATATAAGATTCCTTTTAATCTTAGAAACTATGTACAAATTTTCTAAAAATAGGAATCTATTTTTGAAAGATAGCTTAACATCTCCCACTGCACGAGTTGAAATGATATCTCTCGTTCCAACCTTGAGTGTCATCTAACCTTCCCCGAGTTGCTTAAAGAAACTAGTTTTCTAAGACAAGTAAATCATATTTACCTTCTTTTTTATTCTTCTTAAACATCTCTTGGAGGGGAGTCCATGATCTGACGTGCAGTGATCATGGTCTCGTGTTTCTTGTTTAGTATGTCAGACATACTGGACAAGAGATAGACGTGGGCCTTGTCATTAGCCTTTGTCCAAAGGTTATATGCATCCTTGATATTCTGAGATGCATTTTGAGCAGGAAAATGAAGACATTCCTCCATTAAGACGAAGCGTAATCATCATTAACCAGAATCATATTCAGGTTTGACTTCCACATCACATAATTTTCACTAGTTAATTTTTTTAAGCAGTTGAAGAAATGAAGAAGACATGCTGAAATATCAAACAATTGACCGTATTAGTCATTTTTGTCTTAACCCATTACACAAAATAATCCAATCAATTCAACAAAAACAAGCAATCAAAGAACCATAATCAAACAAATGATTTAGTTTTTGCAACGATAATTCAGAAGTTTAGAGCAACAACCACCGAAAGGTGATCAACTACTCCTCTCCTGAATTGAGACAATCCCAGCTAATAACTAATACCAGAATAATTCATATTCTTATAGTCCTTAGCTACCGTTGTTCGGTAAAGAATTCATTAACTAACTTAATTCATCGTGTAAGTATGACCCTACCATTTTCAGATCCCAAAGGTACTCTTCAACAAGCTATCGAAAAGAAAGATAACTGTTGAAGATTAACCTAAGAAACCCTATTCATTTATGGAATTTGCGTTGTTTCGACTTCTATCATTAGGTCTTCCGGAGGGATGGTCGCTCTAGGATGACATGCAAGCGGATCATAGAAATTTCATGGTACAACCCAATGGAGAAGACTGTAGGATACGTTGACATGCGTCCTTCTCCCACTTACTATGAACATTTCTCCTATTCACCTTATTATTGACCCATACAAATACTTTCCGTAGGGAGGCCGCTCTCAGGACAACACGAAGCCGAGTATGAATCTCACGTGTGAACTCTTAAGGATGTGAGAGCTAAAAATTGATATATCCTATATACCATTTTTTCTTCCACTAAAATGTTATATTAATTTAGGGTTTGGAGTACTTAGCTAAATTACGACTAAATGATTTATCTAAGTATATTTTTATTATAACTTTTATAATAAAACTTTACTCTAACATTTATAGGTGTATTAAACCATTTAATTTACCTAGTGACATTTTATACTTAATTGGAATAAGGTTAATTCCGGGTCAGTTCCTAGGTAGGAGGTGTTTTGAAAACCGTCAACTTAAGTATCCCTAGCCTTAGACAAAATTTTACTTGTGGAGTTCTCTTATAACCTTAAATCCTATTTACTCTAAAGTTTCTAGGTGTATTAAACAATTTAATTTACCTAGAGGCATCTTATGCTAATAAGAATAAGATTAATTCAATGTCGGTTCCGGGTCAGTTCTCAGCTAGAAGATGTTCCGTACACTGCCAACTTAAGTACCCGCAACCTTAGACAGAACTTTACCGGTGGAGTTCCCTTATAACCTTAAATCCTATTTGTCCTACTTAGTTTCATTAAACTAAAATAAAACATAATTCTAATCCAATTAGAATTAATGTGATCTTAGGTCTATTTAATTTAAAACAATTTAAAATTAAATCAAATTAATCCTAAGATCCTATGTTTGCTTGCAACTCTTTATTATAGGTTGACGGTTTCTAATTATCAAATTTTATAACTATTATAAAATAAATTAATCAGTCCTATAATATGCATACTATGGTTTAATTAGTTAAAATAAAGTTTAATAAAAAAATAAACCATGCAACAAGCTAAACATTACATTAATATAACAATTATATTAATCTATAGATGTAATATGCTCAATGCAAATTGATTATCATTTTAATTAATAGAATACTTATATTAAAAATAATAATGTTATATTAATTAAAATAATACAAAATCAGTCGTATCCATAGTGTTACTTAGATAAGATACCCAACCTTATCCCTATATTATAGATCCTTTAAGCTGAACATTGATCTCTCTATGTCTCTACATACGGTTCAAGACGTATCAAACAACTTAGGATGTTAGTTTATTGGATTTGGATTATTAAGACAAAACTAATAATGTAATCAATAACATTTATTGAAATTGTAATAAGAACATTTTATTAATAATAACCAATGAATTATTTTTACAATCTACAAGTTTTAGAACATAAATGGCAACACTATATACATAATCATGTTATTTATATAAGTTATGTAATTTTCTATTTAATTACCTATGTAGGTCAATCTCGTCAATAATATGAAATATGAGGTCATCCTTGGCACCTCTCAATTTGTTGTGTACTTGCCTTCGAAGATTTTAGTTGCAGGATGTAAGATACATTGTCAATACCTTGTACTCATGGATATGTTGTTTTGATCATAAAACATTTGTCAATAAAGGTATATGTGTTACATTTTTATTTGAACAACACATTGAGTTCAATATATAGAGGATTAATAAATCCTTTAGGTGATCATCGACAATGACAAACACCTAATGATGTTGGGTCCATTGTCATCCTCCCACCAAATGTAAAACATTTAGTTGATTGACCAAAGAAGATTATAATTTCTTCTAAAATGGAGTTCAAGAGATGCGTTAAATAATTTTTCCTTCTTATTATTAGATTTTTAGTATGTTGTTTCAGATTTTTATTTCAAATATTCATATTCCAATTTTTAATTTAATTAATTTATTTTCATATATTTTAGTAAATTTTCATCTATTGTACTAATCAAAATTCCTCAATTTATTATATTTAATATACTACCCTTCATACTTATTTACTATTGTTTCAAAAATAACTTATTATTTTTTACATATAATATGAATATTTGAAATAAAATACATAAACCTATTTAACAAATTGATAACAGAACGTTTCATTTCATATATGTAAAAAATAATACTATTCAACAACAAATTTAACATACCCTCCCCATTTAACCATTTTTTCATACAATTCCCTACATCATAAACATATTCAGTTTTCTTCAACATTATATATACTAGAGAACAACTAATATTTTAACAGCATATATTACATATACTCATCATAATTTTTTCTCATCCATGTTCCTGTAAACATAAACATCTTTCATACATAATCACTATTGTTTCAAACATAACGTATTATTTAATACGTAAGATATGAATATTTTAAATAATATACATAAACAAATTTATATCATAACCTTTCATTCATAAATACACACCGCATTATTCCATATATACTATAATTAAACCAATTGAACACGTTCTCCCCATTCAACCAATTTTTCATACAATTCTCAGCATTTTCAAAGTCCCTACATCCCAAACATATTCAAATTTTTTCAACATTACATATACCAGAGAACAATTTATCTTTTAATAGCATATATTACATATTCAATTTATCTCTTCATAAATTTTTCTCCTCCATGTTCCTATTAACATAAATAATATTCCTTTAACATGATCAATTTCAAACATGATCCACATTTTAGATATACCAGTCAGAACAATAAATCCTATAATAGCATATAAAAAATATACACTTGTAAAGTTGTAATGTTCCAAAATTCTAGCAACAAAAAATATTAATTAAGCAAGTTTCTATACATAACGTTTCCAATAAACCACAAACAAGTTTCTACACAACGTTCACCAATTACTCTATTCTATGCAACTTTAATATACTAAAGTCTTTGGGAAAGCAGTTAAAAAGTTGGTCTTTCCAATGGTTGACTATTGAACTCTACTTTTTCCTTCTTCGGTTGTGCGGATCCAAATTTCGTTGTGAAGGAAGACCTTATTATCTTTGAAGGTTGAGTTCCTCTCCTCATGCTCCTCCTCACAGTCTGCTTATAAGCAAAAAGTTCTCTTCCTCTATCCTGTTTATTTATATTGATCTTAGCATGGGTATATATCATATATCTAAATTCAGTGTTGACTCTTTTTTTAAACTATTTCTCAGTTCACAAACAATTTATTACGAAATAAAATACTACATATTTCAAATATACTAAACACTTTTTTTTCTTTATCAGTATGATACAAAATTGTCTTCAACAGATGAGATTTGGGTACTTTAAAACTGAAGAAACCCTAATTTTTATGCAATCACAATCTACATAAACATTTTGTGTGATCACTCCCGACGCACAAATGTTGTGCGTCGGGAGTTCCTAAACAATTCCCGACGTTGTATGAACGTCGAAGACATGTTAGGAACTCCCAACGCACCATGTGCTTCGGGAGTTCCTCTATTTTTTTTTTTTTAAAAAATACCTTCAATTAATTCCTAAATTCAAATTCAAATTCAAAATTTGAAATTTAAACTCAACTTCAACACTTGAAATTCAACACTTTAACCTCAACTTCAACACTTCAATCTCAACTTCAACACTTCAAATTCAAATTCCTAAAACCTACAATTAATTCAAAATCCTAACAACACTTCAAATTCAATTTCAATACTAAAACTTACAACTAATTCAAAATCTAAATACTAAAACTAATATGAAATCTAAAATCTGAAACCTAAAACTAATTTGAAATCTAAATACTAAAACTAATTAACTAAAACAAAACAATAACTAAACTAAACTACTTACTGACGGCGACGGCAACAAAGACGACAATGGAGACGATAATGCTTTCTTCTTCTCGATCTCCCTCTCAGTCTCCCTCTCCCTCCCTCAGTTTTCTTTCTCTTTTTTGTTTCCATTCTATAAAGAATGGAGTTAAAAAAGATGGAGAATTCCCGACGCACAACGAAAGCGTAGGGAATAGCACCATATTCCCGACGCGATTAGTGACAAGTCGGGAATTCCTAAACCTAATCCCGACGCGATTAGTGACACGTCGGGAATCCCTAAACCTATTCCCGACGCGATTAATGACACGTCGGGAATCCCTAAACCTATTCCCGACGTTGCTGACACCACGTTGGGGGAAGGCATAACGTACAATTAATGATCTGCCCTTCCTCCAACGCAACACTGTAGACGTCGAAAATCCCTAACTTATTCCCGACGTAGCTAACACCACGTCGGAGGAAGGCGTAACGTACAATTAATGATCTGCTCTTCCTCCGATGCAACACTGTAGACGTCGGGAATGGGTACCAATTTCTCGACGCATCTGACACCACGACGGAGGAAGACCAATTAATTGTCTGCCTCATCCGATGCTACACTTTCCATGTTGGGAACAGGGGTTTATTTCCCGACGTACCTGGCACCACGTCGGAGGAACCCTAAACCATTCCAGCCAGTTTCAACGCTAATGTGTCTGTGTTGGGGGGATTGCCTTCCCCCGGCGTGCACCAAAATGCGTCGGAAAACACTGGCTTCTACCGACGTCATGTTTCCCGACGATTTTTCCTGCGTCGGGAAACTCTCAATTTCTTGTAATGGATTGAGGTGTAACACCCCAATTTCGAGGTATTTTATTTCAATCAAATTACCTTATTATTTAAAGATTTTAAAATTTGTTGGGCGTTGTATGCTATAAAATTGAGGGAAAAGAAAAGAAATAGGGATTTAATAAATAAAGAAATAGTAATAATAGTTATTATTATTATTATTATTATTATTATTATTATTATTATTAAATAAAAAAAAAAAGAGGGGGGAATTAAAAATTTCCTTCCCCCCCTCTCTTCCTCCCGCGTGCGACACTCCCCCATCTCTTTCTTTTTTTTTTTCTTTTCTTTTCTTTTCTTTTCTTCTTCTTCTTCTTCCGCTCACCCTAGCCGCCGCCCCTCCCCTTTTCCATCAGTTCGAAGAAGCCCAGCCCAGCTGCAGCCGCCGTCCGTTCGAGTTCGCTAAGCCGCCGCGTCGTCCGCCCAGATCTTCGCGTCTCGCCGTCGTCCTTCTGCGTCGGGTTTCATCCGTGAAACCCAGCCGCCACGCCTCCCTTAGCAGACCGCTGACCGACCCACACGTAGAGTTTCCGCGTGCCGACAGCCGTGCGCCGTGGAGTGCCGCTGCCTCTGTTTTACTGTATTTTGTCGAAGTGGTTTTGTTGGTAACAAATTTAAGTTATGGATTGTAGTTGTTTCAAAACAAATTCGAGTTATTGGTTGAATTAATTGTTGACCGTTGTTCGATCTTAGGTTGAAGGTAACACTTATCTTCCTTGGGTTCACGACAACAATTGTTTTAGTTGGAGCTCGATTCGAGAATCTTTGGGTAAGTTGTGAAAAGTCACATTGGGTTGATTTTTAAATGAATGATGTGTTGGAAAGAGATATTGAGTAATTATCTTAATGTTTAGGTTGTTGGCAAACGTGGGTTCAATCAAACGGTTAGAGTAAAGTTAAGGTAAGGGACTTCCTACTGGACTAATTTATAACTTTAAGATGTGTTGGACGGTATGATTATATTGGATTTGAGCAGGAATGTTGGATATGCTATATATGTTTGGTTGTGAGCCTGATGTTTAACTAAGATTGTGTTTTGACGAGAAAATATATATATATGTATGGGTTATGTGGTTTTGGTGTCAAGTGTATGTGGTGACTGACTGACTATGTAAATATTCACACATGGTTGTTGAATGACTGAAAACAGCAGATGTAATTTATATAGGGGGAAGGTTGGAACTGATGGATGGTGGTTTAGACTGAGTGTAGGATACACTGTCGTTGTGGCATGCTTATGACGGAGGGGACTAATTAGTCATACCCCTTGTAGACCAAGGAGAATGCTATGAATATTTAGTTCGTTGACTGATATACGGATATGTTTTGACTGACTTTAGGTTAAATTGGAATAAATGGTTGTTGAGGTTAAGCGAAGAGTTTATGTGACGAGGACATTTAACTGAAATTGTAAATGACGGTTAAGATGTATAGAAGGGACTGAGGGGTAAATTATTGGTTTCCTAGTGGGTCAACCTTGCGGGTGCCCTACGGGATTATCACCCTTTTTGTGCATCCTTCGGGAGCACTAGACTGATATGTGCATCCTTCGGGAGCACTAGACTGATATGTGCATCCTTCGGGAGCACTAGACTGATATGTGTTTCTGCAGAACACTAGACTGATTTATGCGTCCCTCGGACGCTAGACTGATTATGTGCATCCTACGGGATCACAAGACTGTGACTGTGCAGGGTACACCATAGGATTCTAATAATTTATTTTTTTCCTAACGGGACCAGTAGTGGGTCTCTTACTGGGTATGTTAATACTCACCCTTTTTATGTTTAACTTTTCAGGCAAAGGTAACACGAGGGGCAGGCCGACGAGGGACAAGAGAGAATCGTGAATTGCCATAGAGGACTGTCTTTAAACTGCTTCCGCTGACGGCTTTAAGATATTTTGTTTGAGCTAAGTTTACAAATAGTTAAATTTTTGTAAATAATACTTTAAAATTTCATATTTTGAAATAGGGCCCGATTAAAGTTTTTCTTCGATTTCTTATGGTTTCAACTAAACTTCGCTATGTCTTTTGTCAACAAACTGTTTTGTGTTAAAGTAACGACTTAGACTAGATATGAAAAGTTGGGTCGTTACAGAGGTCACATAGTGTGTGAATATCTTCAATATACTCAATATACCCTAACGTATTTCGAATACGGAATATAAATTCTTACTAACCTAAAATTTTGGCCAAATATTTTTCAAAAGTTCATTGGTTCAGTCGGCCGTTGATCTTCTTCTTCTTCTTCACCGCGTATATTTCCCCAAATCTTCTACTATCTGGCTTCTTTTGTGAAGAAAATGGAATGAATATTAGGTTGTTGTCAAAGAAAACTTTCTACAGTTTTTCCAAATTTCCTAAACCGTAACCCACGTCCCTAATTTCTCTCATTGTTGGTCCACCTTCATTTTTATTTATTTTTGTTTAAAAAATCCAATTAATAATACAAATGGGTAGATTGGTAAACTGGACCCTATTTTTATGTAATATATAATCCCACGTAGAACATTTGTGAAAAGTATAGGAAAAAAAGATCTATCATGTAATATGCTATACCATTTTAAGCCTTCTTAGTTAAAGCCCCTAAATACTATTGTCATTATTTAATGACCCAACTATTATAAAACTAGCTTAGATCATTACTTTAACCCAAAAAGTACATTTTAAAGTCCAAACCAAAACAAACCTAAAAAAAAAACTTTCATTCATAAGAGACCAAAGCAAATAGTTAAAATACAAAAGATTATAAAATCTATTCAAAAAATGAAAAAAAAAAAAAATAGTTTGGACCCTATTCCAAATAAGAATAAGAATGCAAAAGTGTTTATGTTATTTTAAGTCAAAATGAAACGTACAATAGCAAACATAAAACTCATCACAATCAACAAAACTTGAAAACAAGCAAAACATAAAGCGTGAAAGGTTCTCATATGGCATTTACTAATCTTTCTTGCCCCTCGTCGGTCTGCCTCTCATATTACATTGACTTGAAAAACTAAACATGAAAAGGGTGAGTATAAAATTATACTTAGTTAGCGATCCATTACTGATCCCGCTAGGGATAAAAACTCCTAACTTCCTATTAGGAGGTACCCTGCACCATAACAATTATGTGATTCCGTAGGATACACGTCAATCAAAACTATAAACAATATTTCAGTTCAATACATAACAAGTCAAAATAAGCATGCTAGTACATATCTCACCTCAGTTAATAATGTAGCAAGCCATCAGTACATTAAAACCTATGCATAAATAGACAAGATATGGAAGTTCACACATATGTCGATTTCAGACATTCCACTAAATATTTCAGTTGAAACCTCTCAATTCTACACATTTAAACACGACGCATAAACAGTTGACTACCTCATATGGTACATTTCAACTTCAATCTAAAGTCTGGTAGTAGTAATCTCTTACCTCAAATTTAGCTAAGTTCCTTGGTCGAAGTAAAATTCAAACGAACTAACCCAGGCAATGGAGATTTAAGTCCCAATCCAATCTTGTCGTGAACTCCAAGAACTCAAGCGTTGCTTCTCCAAGGACAAAATTTTAACCCAACAAATTAATCCAACACTACATCTTAATATGGCTATGAAACAGACAACCACAAAACCCACAAACCACACCCTTACCACAAAACCACGATGGTTCACAACAAGACAGAGGCGGCGGCGCAAGCGACTAGGAGAGGGAGAGAATTCGGCTCCACTCAAGCTTGGACGGTATAGAGTTTCGCTCGACTGAGAGGAAATGACTAGATGAAGGGTGCGACACGGACGGATGCTTTTTCGAAGACAAGAAGATCGACATCCTCGTGCTGGGAAGTAGAGTGCGACGGAGGAAAACGTCGGAGATTGCAGCTCGATGAATGTGATTTTTATTGAAATTTTTTATGCATTTAATGAAATTATTAGATTAAATCAGATTGTAAAAAGGAAAATTGTTATGGATAACAAAATATTTCTTTTTGCATGGATTTAACTTGAATATAATGGAATTATTTAATGATTTGTGAAATTACCCAAAACTTATCTCTTTGAATATAAACAAATAAACTAAACCAATCGGTTCACTAAATCGAACTGAACCAAGTTGGACTGAATCAGCTGAACCGGATTATTTTACGAATCTTTTGAACCAAATTCCACGGGAACCTGAAGATTTCGACGACGGAGCACGGAGTGTGGCGGCATGAATCCGAGGTGGGCGATGATGGAGCGCGGTGGCTGTGGTGACGGCGGAGATGGGTGGCAGCTCTAGGAAGAAGATAAGGTACAAAATCCTAGATGTGATACCATTATAACTTTGCTATATTATTGATGTAATATTATTGTGTACAATGAAGAATACATGGATAGAATGTCTAAGTGTAGCCTCTAAATTAGCCTAAATTAAAGATAATTTACAACTCAGTATATGCGAATATGAAGAATACGAGTGTGTTTAGTCACATTGTTATGTGGAATGATTTGCTGGTGATAGAGTTTGAGAGTGGTATTCATGAATTTGATTCTTATTTCAATTAAAGAGTTACCTAGGTTACGGGGTTACGGAGATAGCATGTTAATTTTACTCGGCAATCCAAATTATATCCACTGCTCAGAAGATGGTTTCTGTGTTTTCTCCAGTATATTTAATTGATTTCTGTTTTTTCTTTACCTTTAACTGTTAATCGATCTCAAATTCAAACTCTAGAGGACTGAAAAATGAAAGCAAAATCCATGTTGCGGCAATCAGTAGACTTGCTCTGCTCTCGTAGCACTGCCACCTATGAAGCATACACCCAATTGGTCCTTGAATGTGTTCGTTCAAATGAAATCAACCAAGCTAAGAGGCTCCAATCTCACATGGAGCACCATCTTTTCCAACCCACCGACTCTTTTCTCCACAATCAGCTACTTCATTTGTATGCAAAATTTGGAAAGTTTCGAGATGCCCAAAACTTGTTTGATAAAATGCTGAAAAGGGATATTTTTTCCTGGAATGCTCTGCTTTCTGCGTATGCTAAATCAGGTTCTATCCAGAATTTGAAGGGCACATTTGATCGAATGCCTTTTCGGGATTCAGTTTCCTACAATACGACCATTGCAGGTTTTGCTGGAAATAGTTGTCCACAAGAGTCGCTTGAGCTTTTTAAAAGAATGCAAAGGGAAGGTTTTGAGCCTACGGAGTATACGATTGTAAGTATATTGAATGCATCGGCACAATTGTTGGACCGGAGGTATGGGAAACAGATTCATGGGAGCATTATTGTGCGTAACTTCTTGGGGAATGTGTTTATTTGGAATGCTTTAACAGATATGTATGCCAAATGTGGTGAGATTGAGCAGGCAAGGTGGTTGTTTGATTGTCTTACAAAAAAGAATTTGGTTTCTTGGAACTTAATGATATCTGGGTATGCAAAGAATGGACTGCCTGAAAAGTGTATTGGTTTGTTACATCAAATGCAGTTGTCTGGACATCTGCCTGATCAAGTTACAATGTCAACTATAATTGCAGCTTACTGTCAATGCGGACATGTAGATGAAGCAAGAAGGGTGTTTAGTGAGTTTAAAGAGAAGGATATTGTTTGCTGGACAGCCATGTTGGTGGGTTATGCAAAAAATGGCAGAGAAGAGGATGCACTATTGTTGTTTAATGAAATGCTATTAGAACATATTGAACCTGACAGCTACACTTTATCAAGTGTTGTCAGTTCTTGTGCCAAATTGGCATCTCTACATCATGGTCAGGCAGTCCACGGAAAATCAATTCTTGCTGGTCATAACAATAATTTGCTTGTCTCTAGCGCACTAATTGATATGTATTCTAAATGTGGTTTCATTGATGATGCAAGGTCAGTCTTCAACCTGATGCCAACTAGGAATGTGGTTTCATGGAATGCTATGATTGTTGGTTGTGCACAAAATGGACACGATAAAGAAGCCCTTGAACACTTTGAAAATATGTTACAGCAGAAATTTAAACCTGATAATGTAACTTTTATCGGGATTTTATCTGCTTGCCTCCATTGTAATTGGATTGAGCAAGGGCAGGAGTACTTTGATTCTATAAGCAACCAACATGGAATGACACCTACTTTGGATCATTATGCATGTATGGTCAATCTCCTAGGACGTACAGGCCGCATAGAACAAGCAGTTGGTCTAATAAAAAATATGGCCCATGAACCAGATTTCCTCATTTGGTCCACACTTCTATCCATTTGCTCAACAAAGGGTGATATTGTAAATGCAGAAGTGGCAGCTAGGCATCTCTTTGAATTGGATCCTACGAGTGCCGTACCATATATTATGCTCTCAAATATGTATGCTTCTATGGGTAGATGGAAAGATGTAGCATCAGTTAGGAATCTCATGAAAAGCAAGAATGTGAAGAAGTTTGCTGGGTTCAGTTGGATTGAAATCGATAATGAGGTGCACAGATTCACATCTGAAGATCGGACTCATCCAGAATCAAAATATATATATGAGAAACTGAATATGTTGATAAGGAAACTTCAAGAAGAAGGATTTACCCCTAATACAAATCTGGTTTTGCATGATGTTGGAGAAGACGAAAAATTCAAATCCATATGTTTTCACAGTGAGAAACTTGCCCTTGCCTTTGGTTTAATTAAGAAACCTAATGGAATTAGTCCAATAAGGATCATAAAAAATATTCGAATTTGCAACGATTGCCATGAATTTATGAAGTTTGCATCTAGGATTATTGGAAGGCAAATTATATTGAGAGATTCAAATAGGTTTCATCATTTTTCAACTGGGAAGTGCTCCTGCAACGACAGTTGGTAAGGAATTTGCTGGTGTAGATTGGGAGAAGTCACGGGGTACAATGTGAGAAAACAATGATGTGAGGATACTGGGACTATAACAAAGAAGAGAAGTAGAGGGTTCAAGTTGAAGGGATTGGTTCCTGAAATTTTCAAAAGGGAAAATGTTTCTGACATATAAGTCCCCAAGTCCCTCGAAATTTAGAAATAGGAAATTGATGCTCTTCATTGTACAATACTCCATCTTATACAAAAAATTGTATAACATCAATTTCAAACTCACCAAGTTCACGGTTGGGGGTGGAGCATTGCTGAAAAATTCAATAAGCGTCCACGCCCCGAATGTTTGTCAAGGAAATCATAGGTAGTTTTCATTAAAAAAGTCTTCAAACGCTGAAATAAACAATCAAATAATATAGACGTTGGCCCCTAAATCAAAACATAAATATTTAGAAGATTATGTGCTGGAAGCGATGTCAAACCCCTCAAGGCTCAATTGTAGATTCTTTTTGTCATTCGTCACTTTGTCTTACCTTTACCTTAAAAACTTGAAAAGAAAATAATAAGTACAAAAATATTCAAATCCACTACTTTGCCCACTAGGTGTATCTATTAGTCTTCCTAACGAAAATGTGTACATCTCAACATAGTCATAAACTTATGCGAACCCGAATGCACGATTTCATAGGTAATGATTCTCGAAGTGTCAACAAATTACAGGCTGAACTAAGAAAAGTATAGCTAAAAGTAGTAAGGCTGGCGAGAAGTTGTTAGGGGGGACTGAGACGATGGGGTTTTTCTTAACTTAGCCTAACAGTGTTGGGTGTTAACTTCAGGGCAAGTGGGCCACAACTTTGGAAAACTTAGCATAAGTGGTAGTTTGGCAACCATCACGTAATTGTGTTGGGTGGGTAAAAAACGTTTGTGATCTTTTCGACAGGGTCGTGACTATCATTTATGTCTTCTAGAGTTATGTGGTGTCAAGTTGAAGCATTGTTACGTTAGTTTCGTTTCAATGTTGTCTTTTAATGCCCTGAGTGTCTTGAGAAGTGCTGGGAAGCTTCTAGTAGGGGTAAATTAGTCTTTTTGCTTCCTCTTGATGACATGGTTGGCACTTGTGCGAGTTTGACACAAAAACTTGATCTACCTTTTAATTATTCAATTCGTACAAAATCATTGTTTTAAACCCGTAGAACATTTGAGCTTGACTTAAGTGGAGTAAACTAACACTTCTACAGTACTGTCAATGAGCTAGTCCTTGACTTCAAAATATTGAAATATTGATGGAATGAAGGCATCTAAATGAAGTAGAACAAAATACTAATGATAATAATAGAACCTCTTTAATCTTCAACTTCGAATTGAATAAGGATCCTGAACTATTTGTCCAGATTTCATGTACATAGAGAGTATTTTATAATAAAAACATATTAATACTAACCTTTTTAAAATAAGATCTTAAAGAGTAGAAAGATTTAAGCTTGACGTTTTGAAAGAGGAAAATAATGTCTTGGATCCATTGAGCTTATATGAAACAAAATTAATTGTTAATTATTTTAAAACTCAAGACCAAACTAATTATAAAAGTAGTCAAAGTGCTATAAAGATCTTAAGTACAAAGACTGACAACATATGTCTTTATTGCTACTTTTACAATAAACACAAGGCTAATATTTAAACACTACAAACAGAAAAACTTTTGGGAATTTCCACAAGAAGAATTAACCCTGATAATTAAAAGAAAAAAAAATTCTAAACCTTTTTTGATGTTTCAGTAACTTTGAATGATGGCTTTACACAAAGTTCCCCAAGTAATTGCATCTCTAGAATCTCTTTTAGACTCTAATTTCCATTGCTCAGCCAAAATCTTCTCCACCTCACTTGGTTGACAAGGGATTGTCAATGCACCTTCATGATCAAAACCATACTCCTCAGCTGCTTGCTCCAACAGCCTCAAAAACATAGGGTGTGTCAAACAACTCAATGGAACTACAAATCGTTTTGGCTCCTTCCCGTCCACTGCCACCACTGCAAAATGCCCTGCTTTCACATCCTCCGGGACCGCGGTCGAGTCCACTAATTCATCAAAATCCTCATTATAATGCCCATTAATTGGTTTTCGACCTCGCGAGAGGCTCTTTTGCAACTTCTCTACGACGACCTTGATACTATTCTTTTTCTTCATGGTTTTAGACTTGGCCATATGATAAAAGTTTACAATGAGGGAGAGACAAAGGGAAAGAGATCGAGATAGACAATAATATATATTTTTTTGGAGTTTGATTGGATTGTGTTTGAAATTTTCTAAGTTTAGGTGTATTTATAGTGTTTAATGGGGTGTGAGAGATAAGATTTAGAGGGTGTAAAAGGTAAAAAAAGAGAGAGGAAAGGGCATGCAAGAAAATTTGGACTGAAGTATGTGAAATTAAGTTAGAGGAGACCATAGCATGTGAGTAATTGAGTCCATGCATTCAAAGTTCTATGAAAGGTCACTTTTAGAACTGTCATTTCTGCCTCCAAAATTATTGAAGTAGTTCTCATGAAATGAAGCAATTCTAAATCCTTATAATCACTTTACAATAATATGTTATGCTTACTTCTTGAGAGTTCTGGATTATTAAAATGGTTACCAAAAATAGAAAGTTCATCTATGAATTATGCCGTCCAATATTAGAGTCGGCACCCGAGTTCAGCATGTCGAGTATGCGCTCCCCATCTCTGACCTAGTCGATAACCTTTTAATATACATATATCGTGGCAATGTCTTGATTCTTCAATTTGATAAAATAAGATTAGAGACAATAAATACCATTAAGGTCTCATTTGGTAATCATTTGAACCTTTTATTTTTGATGTTTTTATGAAAATATTAAGTTTATATATAACACTATTTTCATTAACTATAATTTTTTTACACCGTATATCATTCATATAATAGTTTTCAAAAGGAAAATTGTAAAAAATAGTAAATTTGACGAAATATTTACAACATATAACAAAATTTTCAGATTCTATCAATAGTAGACATTGATGGACATTAATATCCTTCTATCAGCGACATTGATAAATAATGATAGAAATCTATCAGTTTCTATCATTAATAGAATCTAAAATTTTGCTATAGTTTGTACATATTTTAATTTATTTTGCAATTTTTAAAAATGCCTCATTCAAAACCTACATTTTGTTTTCAAAATTCTACTCAAAATAATTCAGAGTTTCTTAACAAATCTGAAAGGAGAAATTGAGGGTAAACAAACATAAATTTAGAAGGTTGAACACTAAAGAGCAAAATTGAATTTGTGAGTAAAAAAGATTAAGATTATTAATAGTGGCTACTTTTTATTTTAATAGAAACATTTGGTATGTTAAGCCATATATAACGAATCATCTTTATTTTTTAGGTAATTATATATCAATTTTATTTTCAACATTTTGTTAATAAAAGAAACTCGTGTTTCATGAAAGTATTGTAATTTGAAAAATATTAGATTGCAGTGGATTTCCTTTTTGTGTTAACATATATTTTGAACATGCCAATTAGAATCTTATGATGAACATGCCAATTAGAATCTTATGAGTGATGGGGGTTTGTTGATGAAAGAGAATATTGGATTTTCATTTGTGTTAGGTAAATTTATTATTACAATAAAATTTTGGGTCTTTAACTAAGATAGTAAAAAATGGTATACCATATTACAAGATTGACCTAAATTTCCTAAATTTTTCAGAAATGTTCTAAATTGACTAATATTTTACACAAATATAATGCTTAAATGACCAATTTATCTATCTTTAATATTAATAATATATTAAAAAATAGAAAAATTAAAAAGAAAAGTGGAATATATTAATATTTGCATTTATTAGATATTCTATGTAAATATAGTAAGTGATTAATTCTATTACAGTAATATTAGAATAAAAATTTTCCCTTAATTATTTTTATTTTGGTGGTTTTGTTCAAAAAATCTTTCCTCTTGATCTCTCTTTCACTTTTCAATCACTCTCTCCGTCCATTCTTTCTTTAGTTTTACATTGTTTTTCATATATTCCACCTAATTATAGTATATATTGAATAATACAGTGTATATTTTATGAATGAAATTTTATTATATTAATTTGTTTATAAAAGGTAGACCGACAATGAGAGAAATCAGGAACGTGGGTTACGATTTAGAAAATTAAAAAAAAAAAGGTAAAAGTTTTCTTCTTCGTATATGTTGAATATTGATTCCATTTTCTTCACAAAAGATGCCGAAAAATAGAAGATTGGAAAAAATATAAGCGGTGAAGAAGAACATCGGTGACCGATTGGTACAATGATCTTTCATAAAAAATTGAAAAAAATTTAAGGTTAGTAAGAATTTATATTTCGTATTTAAAATACATTAGAGTATATTGAATATATTCAAGATAACATCATTTATGTATTATTGAATATATGAAGTAGTATATATGTAAGAATTAAAAAAAAATAATGATCGGATATATAATCTGTGTATACATTGGTATATAAATGCAGTAAAAAAAATCACAAAACATGAAAAAAAAAATTTGTATTATTGATATATGCAATAATATATATGTAATAAATCACAAAACATAAATGAATTGTTCAGTAGCATATATGTAAGAAATAAAAAAAATACTGAATGAATATATAATATGTGTATATATTGGTATATATACGCAATAAAATAAATCATAGAACATGAAAAAGAATATGTATATGTATTATTGAATATATGCAGTAGTATATATGAGACAAATCACAAAACATAAATTTATTATTCAGTGGTATATCATAGTATATACAAATGATAGGACATTTAATAAAAATTCTTTGTCAAACATGACAGAAAGATTAACTAAATAATAAAAAATTAAACAAAATAGAAGGAACATGACTGAAATATATGCTACGAAACAGAAGAAGAAAGAATATACGAAACGAAAAATGAAAGAAAAAAGTAATCGTATATTCTGTACCAAATCAAAAGGGAAGAAGAAAGTAATTTTTTGAAATACAAATAAAAGAAGAAAGCCGACGCCAGAATTGATGGAAGAAAATATCGAAATTGAAGGAGGAAGAAAACGAAGTCGTCGCCGGCACCAGAATAAATTTCACAGATTTAATATGTGGGGATGAAAATAATGATATACAATTATATTTAATTGTTAGATTATTATATATTAAAAAAGATTTCATTTTATATAGAATTAATAAACTATTTTCATTAATTTCTATAATAAAATTATACATTAATTAATATCATAAATAAAGAAGTTATAATTTAGATAATAAATTGAATATAATGTAATTAAGGAAACAATTTGAATTTAATTTCGAAAATTCTATATAATTAATAATATAGATAAAGTTATAATTGTACTAAAAATATATAAAATCCTAAGGAAGAAAATAAATCATAATTTAGGATATTTGAAAAATTTCTTAGTAGATTTAGACATTTTCTCTAAATCTTTGTATAATTTTAGACTTTGTTTCTTTATCTATTTGATTGTTTGCTTTTGTTTTTAAAAATTAACCTTACAAATATTTACTCACAAGCTCCTAATTTTTGGTTATGGATAAAAAAATGTACAAATTTGTTTTTTTCCCAAGATTTTACTTGGAATTCAATTTTTTTTTTAAATAGAAGAATATATAATTTAAAAAATGGGATGAAATAATCATAAATTTAAAAAATAGAAACTAACAATGGAGTCATTATTATACGAAGTCTTAATAATCATCATTCACCAGCTTTTTGTTAGATTCATTAAGTGATTGTATCTCAAGAGCATAGTTACCACATTCTACATTTTACATATTCATTTTTGTTTCTTGTTTTAGTGTCTTCTTGTTATTTTGGAAATCTAATTATTTGCGATCTTGTACTTTTGAAATTTATTTCAATGAATTTATCTTTGTGGTTTTATTTGGGATAATAGTTATTTCACCTATTTTCAAAATAATTCAAGGTTTATAATACGCAATGAGATATACACATAAGGAAAGGGTATATAAAATAAATACAAGATTGTGAATCATTATTACATATAATCACAAAAATTACGACAATGCCCTCCCTCAAACTCAAGTTGGTAGAGTAGAGACTATCTTGAGTTTGTGAATTAACTGAGTGAAACGAGGAGAATGGAGAGCTTTGGTGAAGATATATGCTGGTTGGTCAATGGTGGAGATGGATTGGAGATGGAGAGTTTTGTTTTGAAGATGATATGGTGCAATTCTCAATGTGCTTTGTTCATTCATGAAATACATCATTGTGTGCAATTTGAATACTACTACAGTTATCACAATGAAGAATAGTGGGTGATCTTTGTGGGGCTCCCATATCAATAAGAAGCCAGTGAAGCCATAGTAATTCTAAAGTGGCATTAGTCATAGCATGATATTCAGACTCTGTGTTAGAACGAGAAACAACAGCTTGTTTCTTGTTGCGCCAGGAGATGATAGCATCGCCTAAATAGAAGTAGTAACCAGTGGTGGACCTTCTATCAGTAGGATCACCTGTCCAATCAGCATTAGAAAATCCAGAGAGGATCAGAGAGGGCTCTAAGGAGAACTGTAGACCATGATCCAAAGTGCCTTTAATATACCCCAAAATACGAAGGACAACACTAAATTGAACAGTATGAGGAGCGGCCATGAATTGACTAACAATATGAACTGTATACGCAATATCTGAATGGGTAACAGTTAAGTAAATCAGGCTGTCAATGAGTTGCTGATACATAGTGGGATCATCAAGAGGAACACCATCAAAGGGAGTGAGTCGCACATTTGGATATAGTGACATTGAAGATGTCGTTTAATCAGTGATACCAGATCGAGTTAGGAGGTCAGAGACATATTTTGCTTGAGATAGGTAGTAGCCATTTGACAAGAATGAGATCTCAAGACCAAGAAAATAGCTGAGGGTTCCTAAATCCTTCATCTCAAAGTGCTTTTGCCCAGGTAACATTGTAATCAGATGTGGCTTGAGGGTAATCACCTGTAATAATCATGTCATCAACATATAACAGAATGAGGACAATACTATGAGGTGTCTGGCGCAGAGTAATAAGGCATAATCATAAGAGCTAGAAGTACACCCAAGTTGAGTAGTAATGGAACTGAACTTTGCAAACCAAGCTTGAGGAGCTTGTTTGAGACCGTAGAGTGCATGACGAAGAAGACACACTTTCTGAGGTGGTGGAGTAGTATTAGGTGGTGATTTCATATATACTTCTTCAGGTAGGGTGCCATTGAGAAACACATTTTTAACATCCATTTGAAGGAGATGCCATTGTTTTGTTGTTGCAATGGCTAAAAGACTGCGAATAGAGGTCATTTGAGTAACTGGAGCAAATGTTTCTTCATAATCAATAGCATATTTATGAGAATAGCCTTTGGCCACAAGTCGTGCTTTGTAACATTTACTAGATCCATCAGAGAGTTTTATTTTAAAAATTCACTTACAGTCTATAGGTTTCTTTCTTGGAGGTAAGTCAACATAATCCTAAGTATGAGTTTTTTCTAAGGCTCGAAGTTCCTCATTCATTACTTGCTGCCACAAGGGGTTAGTTGAGGGATCCTTATACGAGGAGGGTTCAACCAAAGACATAATAATGAAAAACACAATGGTAATCTTTGAGATGAGGAGAAGTTTCTCTTACCAGGGTGGAGTGAAGAATAGATGCAAATTCATGTTCCTCAAAAGGGGCAATGGTAGGTTCGAAAGCACACAGATAGAATTAGGTTGAGTGAGCTCAGATATGGGTAGAGGACAAGGTGTAGTGCCATGTGGTGAGTCAAAAGAGGGAATAGATTAGTGGAAGGATCGATAAAGAATGGGTGAGGACTAGATAAAGAGGTATGAAATAAAGAAAGGCTAGGAAGAGAACATACGATGTTCCCAAAAGGTGACATGCCGAGATATACGTAATTGTTAAGACATGGGATCCCAACAATGAGTTCCTTAATGTTCTGTACCATATCCCAAGAAACAACATAAACGAGCACGAGGTTCATGTTTAGTATGTTCATGAGGATGTAATAACACAAAACATGGACAACCAAAGACTTTGAGATTAGAGTAAGAGGTGCAAGTACCATATAGTCATTCAAAGAGAGAAACATTGTGAATGACCTGAGAAGGAAGTCGGTTGACATAAACCAAGGTGAGGGCAACCTCTCCCCAAAATTTTCCAAACAAGAAGCATAAAGAAGCTAAGCATGAACAGAGTCCAGGATGTGTCAGTGTTTGTGTTCAACTCTTCCATTATGCTAGAAGGTGTGCGGACAAGAGTGTTGAATCAGAGTTTCCTGTTGGGCAAGGAAGGAAAGAAGGCGAGAGTCCATATATTCCATTACATTATCTGTGCAAAAAAATTTAATTGTGGGAGAGAATTGAGTGTGAACCATATTTGCAAAATAAATGTAGGTTTGAGATAAGGAAGAACGATGTTTAAGAAAGTAAATCCAAGTAAAACAAGAATAGGCATAAATAAATAAAACGAAGTATCGATAACCATTGATCGTAGGAGAGGAAGCAGGACCCCAAATGTCTGAATGAATTAGACCAAATGGTGTTTCACATAATGAAGCAGAAGTAGTCAATGATAAAGAAGGTTGTTTTGCAAGCTTTCACTTGAAACAGTCAAATAAACTAAATTGAGATTTATTATTCAAAGTACCAATATAAATTCAATTACGAAGCTTATGAGAAGAGGCATGACCAAGGCGAAGATGCCACTGATATATAGAGTTATCAGTGACTGGCGCAGAGATGGGTGGAAACACAGGAGAGTTCTGAAGAGATGTGAGCTCAAATAATCATCCCACCTTTCATCCTGTACCAATTACCTATCCCGTCTGTGGATCCTGAACCTCACAACCATAAGAAAAAAAGACAATGATTAGACCGATGTCACAAAATTGGTCAACAGAGGCTAGATTGAGTGTTAAATTAGGGACATAATAAGTGTTGGAAAGATTTATGGTAGGTGTATTAATAGTGCCAATGTGATCAATAGAAATGTGATTACCATCAGCAGAGTGGATTGGGAGAAGGGATTGAACATGAATAGGGAAGGATAACAACAAATATCAAAAGTCATGTGATTGTAACAAGTCGAGTCAAGGAGCAAAGAAGTACTTGGAGTGACAACAAGAGTAGTAGAGTTGGAAGAGATCACCTGTTTTAGTAAGTCATGAAAATCATTTAACTGAAAGCTCGGAGGTGTGGTGATATTAGATGGGGTGGTAGCAGCAGCAACAATAGATGAAGAACTAGTTTTAGGAGAAAACTTGAGTTTATGTGAGTGACCAGGGGAGCTGGATAGTCGAATCGAACAGTTTTTCAACATGTGACCTCGCTCAAGATGTGACCTCGCTTATGACAATACTTGCACTTAATGGTTGGATAGAAAATAGTATTAATTTTTTTGTCATTTGTACATAATTTCTTTTTGTACAGTAAATACAATACAAACAAATTGTATTATTTTTTTCATTGTGTAAAATACGTTTCTTGAAGTTGTACCGTAAATCGAATACATAATTTTTTTTTTATTAATTATTTGTACATTTGTCTTCAATTTGTATTTAAATTTGTACTGTAAATTCTATACAGTAAAAAATTGGATTCCTTTGTTTGTTTGTTTTTGTTTTTTTTTTTTACACTTTCAAAATTTACTGTTTTGTTTATTAATTTTGTTTTCTTCATGACAATGATAAGCAACATATTAGCAATTAAAGGGAAACAATTTTTTTTTAAATGCAATTAAGTGGGACATCAATGACATAGTTCATTAGTCTAACGAGAAATAAAAAAGAAACGCAATAGAAACAAAATTAATAATAGGTCAACGGTGGAAGGGGACAGACAATCAAGGGTTATCGCGGAGAATGACCTTGCAGTAGGCGACCTTTAAGTGATCGGCCATGTAAAAAAATGTATGCATTACCAACGTTTTTTATGTCACGACCATCATACATTTTGTCAGGTCCTCTTCATTGAGGTCTGGAATGGCCACGTGTGCTAGTACCTCTCGTCGCACAGCAACTTCACTCTGGTAGGCCTTATCCGACCATTCCACAATCACCCTGAGCTGTTCATTCATATAGTCCATGGCGTTGTGAATGAGTTCTAAATTGTCGATTTGCTGCATGGTCTCCTTACTTATGCTTCCACTCGAACCCGACCTAGCATCGCTGGACCTAGAAGGTCGTTCGCCCATCATGTCTTCTGGGGACATGTTCATTTTCGAGCTGCACATATTGGGAAACTCCATATCAAGACCATCCTCTAGTAGTACTCTGTCACTGGCGGCTGAGTCGTTAGATCCCATATTCGCGAAGGTCTCTGCACGTGCCCCTATTGCACGATTTTTCTTGAATGCATACGACAACTTCGTCGTAATAGGGAAAAGGTTTGTTCATAAGACCTTTCGCTGCAGGATGTGTCTGTCGAAATGTTAAAAAACAATTTGTTAGTATTGTCCAAAAATGTATGTAAACAAGAAGTCCATTTGTCTTCTTACTCGAACTGAACTGTTGAATACGTCCTGTTCAGCAACGATGCATTTCATCTCGTCATTCCAGCCAAATCGATTGCACGCTGGTCCACACATTTCTGTGAGTGACTGGAATGTTCTTTTAAGTAACTTTATTCTACTTTCAATAACAGTTATGGATGTTAATTTCAATAACAGTAGTGGACATCAATGTGTAAATGAGTATTTTACCCCACCTTCTTGAGAGAAGGTGATAGTTTAGGTGGTTCAATGATAGCTACACTACAAAAATTTTGGTCTCTGCTGACAGTCTTTTCTAGCCGCGTAAAAAAAATTATAGACAAAGATATGATGTGTCGACGTAATTTCATTATATGAGCACATCTTCGTTTTTATCGATGAAAATATAGATGTGGACAAAAATTTGTTTATTGTGTGAGCATATTATCGTTTGTGCTGATGAAAATATATACGTGGGCAAAAAGTTATGGTTTTAAGAAATTTTTTTTAGTTGGAGTGTAACGCCCTAAAGAAAAGAAGAAAAAAAAAAAGAAAAAAAAAAGTAATAATAAAAATAATAAGATTTTATTATTAATTATTAAATATTATTATTTTTATTATTATTATTATTATTATTATTATTAATAATAAAACAAAAAAAAAAAAAAAAAATAAGCAGCCCCCCCCCCCCCTCTTCCCTTCCCACTCAGTCGAATCACAATTCTCCCAAAACCCACATCTTTTTCTCTTTTTCTTCTTCCTCTTCTCCTTACCCTAGATCCAGCCGCCGCCGCTCGCCTCAAGATCGGTCGCCGTCCGTGTCTCCGTCCCCGAAGCCAAGCCGCACGCTTCGTGCACAGCCTCGCCGGCGTAGGACACGCCGCACGGCCTCCCCCCTCACACCGTCGCAAGCGTCAGTCAACAGTCGACGAGCCGGCCTTGTTCGCGAAGCCTCACCTCGCGCCGTCCGTCCCAGCTCGCGAAACTCAGCCGCGTCAAGGTTCATCCGCGCCCGACCGTCCGAAGAAGCCCAGCCCAGCCGCACGCCGTCTGCCTCCGTCCTCTGTTCCGTCCGTCCGAAGAAACCCGTAGCGCCTCTCTCCTTCCAGCCGTGTTTCCTCTCCTTCCAGCCGCGGGTCACAAACCAATTTACTCCGGTTTGCTTGCACAATCTTGTTCGATTAGGTTCGATTGCCGCTGCCTCTATTTTTGCTTGGAATGGTGGAAGTTTTGTTGGTAAAATTTAAGTTATGAATTTTAGTTGTTTCAAAACAAATTCGAGTTATTGGTTGGATTAATTGTTAACCTTTGTTCGATCTTAGGTTGAAGGTAACGCCTAATTTCCTTGGGCTCACAACAAAAATTGGATTTAGTTGGAGCTCGTTTCGGTAATAGTTGGGTAAGTGTGAATAATCACATTGGATTGATTTTAAGTGGGTGATGTGTTGGATAGAATACTGAGTACTTATCTTGATGGTTAGGTTTGTTGTTCGTGGACCTTGGTGCGGTTAAGGAGCTTACCTAACGCCAAGGTAAGGGACTTTCTACTGGACTCAATAAAAATATTTGGGTGTATTGACTGTATAGATCCTATTGTCATATCTTGATTGAGTAGGGATGACGGCTATGATGTATATGTTTGGATGTGGACTGGTGGTTGATTGTATGTTATGACTGTATGGGTATATATATGTACAAATGTAAGGATGTGGGAATGTCTGGATCTCGTAGATGTTGCTTATATAATGTGTGGCTTGAATTGGTAGATGGTTGTGTAAATCGAATGCATGGTAGACGACTATGGTAGTGTATTGTGAACGGAAGAGACATCATGGTCGTGCCATTTTAGACTGAGGTGGATGTTATGATTGGTTTTGTTGTCGACTGATGTATTAACGTGTTTTTGACGGACCTTGGGTTAAATTGGAATAAAAATGGTTGTTTGAGGTTAAGTGGAAAGTTCACATGATGAGGACGTTTGACTGAATTGTAAATTGACTGTTAAGATGTATAGAAGGGACTGAGGGGTAAATTATTGGTTTCCTAGTGGGTAGTTACTTTGCGGGTGCCCTACGGGATTATCACCCTTTGTGCATCCTTCGGGAGCACTAGACTGATACGTGCATCCTTCGGGAGCACTAGACTGATACGTGCATCCTTCGGGAGCACTAGACTGATATGTGCATCCTACGGGATCACTAGACTGTGACTGTGCATGGTACCCCATAGGAAGCTAATAATTTATTTTTCTCCTAACGGGACCAGTAGTGGGTCCCTTACTGAGTATATTAATACTCACATTTTTTATGTTTAACTTTTCAGGCAAAGATAACACGAGGGGCAGACCGACGAGGGACAAGAAGGACTCGTGAATTGCTATAGGGGACTGTCTTCTAATTGCTTCCGCGGACGGTTTGAAAATATTTTGATTTAACTAAGTTTACGAATAGTTAAATTTTTTTGTAAACAACATTTGAAATTTTGTATTTTGGAAATAGGGCCCGATTAAAATTTTATTTCGTTTTCTTACGGTTTCAACTGAATCTTGCTATGTCTTTTGTCAACAAACGATTTTGAGTAACGTAATGACTTAGATTAGATGAGAAAAGTCTGGGTCGTCACATGGAGTTCTACCGACGTTTATTTTAGTTTATGGTCACATTTCGTGTGTGGGCAAATATTTTAAATATTTGTTGATGTAACTTACGTGGCAAAAAATCTACTTTTTTTATACATATTTATGGCGACGTGAAATTTATATATATGACGACGCAAATAATGTAGGCAAGTTTTTAAAAAAAAACCTCATTTTTTTTCTTTTCCCTCCCTTTCCCCCACATTTCCCCCTCACTCTCTCACAATCTCCCCCCCCCCCCCCCCCACCCCCCCAAATTTTCTTTTCAGCAAAACCCTTCCCTCCTTTATTCTCTTGTAGATAACCACGACCACATCGACAGATCCCCTCTCATTTTCATTTCACAGGATGTTGGTGGTCGCTGAATAGGTTGTCGAACGGGTCCACAACCACCTTCCCCGATTTCCTTCTTCTGGACGTTTGACGCCAATTTCCTCTTCTTGTAGACCCTCATTGACGTTGACGAACAATTTTCCTCCTCATTGACGTTGACGTCAAAAAGACCCTTTGCTGCGGTAAGTTCGATCTAGTCGTTGGTAATTTGATAGGATGTTAAGAACTCTTATGGATATAACTAATGTTACACTTATTATTAATGTATAATATATACTATAATATATTGAACTATATTATCGGTATATAACGAAACATTAATTAGACACTTTTTTAACTTGTTTTTAGAGTTATATTGATACTCATTGTATGCTTGAGTTGTAGTATATTATGACTATCTTGCAGCTATGGTAGCCAATCATGCATATCTAATATATGTTTTAAATATTTTTGTAGTTGGTTTTTAGTTTGAAAGTTACACTTGAGTAGTTTTTACTTGTTTTGAGAGTTAAAATACCACTTAGAACATTTTTTGAGATTTTGTGGTTGGTTTTGAGTTAGGAAAGTACACTTGGACATTTGTAAGTGGTTTTAAGATGTAAGACATTTAAAAGGTGATTTTTGTATATGGTCTTTAGTTTCAATGTCACACTTGAGTAGTTTTCACTTAATTTGAAGGTTAACGTGCTTGAGTTAGACATTTTAAAACTTGTTTTGACATTTAAAGGGCTACACAAACCTTTTTTTTTAAGTTACTAGAATAAACATATGTGTGCGTTGCATGTGTCAATACTTTTCTTTCTTTTGAAATTATCTATATTTCCTTTCTTTTGGAATTATATATATATATACACATACACATATAATATTGAATTGATAAACAACAACTTTAAAGAAACATAATATGATAATTAAGAAAATATTAGTTTATTAAACTAATAGATTAGTGAAATGATGGAGATGATCTCACTTAGTCTTCAAGTCTTTCTTAAATTCCAAAGTATTAACCTATTGCAATTGCAACACAAAAATATATATCAATATAAATGAAGTAATAAACAAAACAAAATATAGTGAGTAAAAAAAACCAAGAAAACAAACCTAAGTATAGAAGAGAAAATTCAAATGTATAGAAAAGATCAAAGATAGTTCTTTATATAGTTGAAGAAGTTAAAAGTTACAAAACTTTTTGAAATCTCATCATTAATATATATTTATAAATGTTCAAAATTAAATTATAGAAATAAAGAGACAACTTTCATATTCTAACCTCTTAATCTCTTAATTAATAAGTTATGCATAAGAAGGTGAGAATTTTAAAAGTTTATAAATGGTTAATGAATTTTTTTTTTTATATTAATTAAATAATCAATTAAATTTGGTTGATTGATTTAAATTAAAAGTTTGGATAATGTTTGAAATTTAAAATTTGAAAAGGGATAAAGAAATCCAAAAATGATTCTTCTTCTTAGCCACTTTTTAAGGTAGTATAGATGTGTCAATTAAACACTTTTTAACTTGTTGTTTTGAGTTAAAGTGCCACTCATATACACTTTTTTTTTTTGGATATTTTGTGTTTGGTTATGAGTTGGAAGGTACACTTAGACATTTAGGCTGCTGATTGTGTTTTTGCCAAAAACATAAATTTAGTCTCTTAAAATTAATTTTGACAAGAAAATATACTTGAGTTAAAATTTTTTTTTAGTAAAATTGCTAATAAATAACAAATAGTTTGTCTTTCTCTTAGAAAAAATAAACGATAAATTAGTAGGAAGACTAAGATTTAAGATGTATTAATAGTACATATCTTAAATCGAACAATTAAAAATACATATCTAAAATATGACAAATTGAAAATAAATGATCTAACATTGGACAGACTTGAAAGAATATGGCCAATTGCAATCATTACACACCAATTAATGGAAAATTGGTAAAAGTAGCACACTTTTAGTTTTACATTTTAAAAATAGCACACTTTTAAAAAACTTGTAAATTTGTTTTTCTTGGTCAAATCGACCTTGACACCAAGATTCTTCTCAAATTTTTAAAAACCGTTTCAACATCATTTCTCGATCCATTTCGGCCGAAAAGATTTTGGGTTTTGTTTTTAAATTTTAAAATAAAGTGTATTCTCAAATGACTAAAGTACCCTTAGAAGCCCAAACGTTTGATATTTGTAAACCCTACATACTATGTGCTCATTCTAACCTAGATGAAACGTGTTTGCTCCTTAAATTGAAGAGATTTGACTAATTTTTGCGTGCCCAAATTTCAATAAGTCATCCTCAAGCTTAAATTTATGAGGGTAATTTACTTTGAACGATTTCATATTTTAGGGCTAGATTTTAAGTTCTGCTATAGTGCTTTTTGTGAAATTTGAGGCGGATGGAAAAATATGTAATTGGTTTTCTATTGTAGTTAGATATAGAACTATATTTTAAGTTAATGCAGGTGGTCTCGTTTGATGAATCTTGACAATTTCATCAATCTCGGATCATGCAGATGAAGAATCTCGATTAAAATTGATGAAATTGCCCCAAGATTTGTTGAAAGTCCCGAGATTTGTTGCATTTCATATGCATTTGTGGGGTAATCTTGGAGACGATTTCACCAAAGATTGGGTTGAGATACATCACGGAATGCATTTAAAACTCTTATCTCGTGATATTTCGGTGCTCTTGGACCAAGTACCATGATTAATTCATGTTGTTCTCGGCCAAGATTGCATTGAGATTTAAAACATAAGACTTTTTTTTCCCCTGTTATATGTGTTATTTGTTTTGCAGATGCATCTTGTCACCATAATCCGCAGTTTCGACTTCTTTTCCTTGCAAACTTAACGTGTTTTTCGCATTTAGCGAAGACCTTCTCAAACATTAAAAATAAGTTAACATCTAGGCAACTTTATATGTTTAGGAAAACTATCTTTGAACATTTTTATATGTCAAGTTTGTGTTCAATGGACTTCTGTGCCATTACATCTTATTGAGGGACGTTGAGGAGCGACATAATTGCATATTTGTTTTAAATTACATGGTGATATGGTTTTCTTGGGGCGAGAAGATTTTGACATTATAATGGGGTTGAGATAGAAGCTGAGACGTGAGGTTCAATTTCAACAGGAAAAAGCCCTTAGATTAGGCTGTTATATTTAAAGGATAGGACAAACATGAATGGACCTGAGTTAGATCACTCAAACCTTTAGTTTGAGAGTGATGAGGATGTGATGAAGATGTTCGTATTCTATTTCATCGAGCTAGCGATGATGGATAGGGAGAGGAGGCAACATATGAATTAAACCATGTTGAGATTCATTGACGATTGGGAGAACTTCATCAACTACGACTGAGGTTTGTTGATATGGGTTAAGACCCTTGCTAGCCTGAAAGGCGCACTTAATGAAAAAGTAGACTTGCACACTAAGAAACCCGCAAATAAGAAGTCCCCTAAGTCCTATAGTCTATATGGATTTAACTTCGTCTGTCAGGTTAGTAAATTTATAGTTTTTCATTTTTCTTCTAGTAGTCAATAATTTTGTGCTTATTATTCTTTTGTTAACATTGTTATTACATTTTTATGTTTGGACATATGGACGGGTAGCTAATAGGTTTTCTTATGATGATATACCACTGATAATGCGATAAAGTTACACTTACTCACTTGAGTTAAAGGTGATTGAGTTATAGGTTTTTCAGATCGTAAATGATATTTTATGGTATTATTATTATTACTATTATTATTTAGTTTTTTGGTACTTCAACATCAACAAATTGCAATAACTAATATTACAACCAATCAATTTTCTTGATTGTTCTTAAATATAGAAAAATGAACCAAAATATTTACAAATATAGCAAAATGTCATTGATAGATGTTGATAAACATTGGTAGACTACTATCATCTATCACAAATAGATACTTATATACTATCTTCACTCTCGAATTATAAAATTTTAATGTATTTGTAAATAATTTTAGTAGTTCTATCATTTAAAAAAAATTGTTTTTTTGACCTATATTCATTCCCATGTACTATTTTTTTTTCGAGGACCTTTCTTCTTTTCCTCGATGCCAGCAAAGCAATTGATTTTTTTTTTTTTTTAATTAAGATGAAAAAGAAAACTATCAAACAAGAATTTAAAAGGATAATTATAATGGGTAGCAATTTTAGGAATAATAATTAAGTATATAGCAATATTTTAAAAAAATTGCAAACATAGCAAAGTTTATTAGTGATGGACTTCTATGGCTAATAGACTCTTATGATTTATCAGTACCAATATTTGCAACATAGTCTATCAGTGATATACTCCTATCATTGATAGACTTTGACAGGTTTTGCTATATATTTGCAATTTTGAAAAAATGGTTCTATATATTTAATTATTTTGAATCTAATTCCTTTATTTGCAACTATCCCAAATTAAACTTAACAAGCCCCACCTCGTGTGGGTGCAGATAGGTTAATTGACTTTAATTCTATTTTGTGTTGTAATGTGGTTTATAAATGCATTACCATGACAAAATCTTATAATAAGGCAAATGACAGAACCAACAACTTGAGTTAGGGTTATAAAAACATTTTGGTTTTTCCTATTTTTCGCTTTTCAATGCATGATTTATGGCTTTGTCATGACTCCCCGTAGAAACGAAATTTATAGAATTGACTACCAAAAATGGTTTGAAGGTGCTTGCTGGTAGGATTCAGGTGTAGTTTTCTCAGTTTATAAGTGAGAATTAGTCTGCTTTTGTTTATGGGTGGTCTATCTATGATAACATTATGTTATAACAAGAGCTTGTTAGGGACTATCAATCGAATAAGGGGTGTCCTCGTTATGTCCATAAGGTGGACCTGTAGAAAGCCCATGACTCGATTAACTGGGATTTCCTCCTTGGTGCCCTTCTTGCTAATGGTACATTAGTGAGGTATATGTTAGCTGGGTTTAGGCTTGTGTGACCTCCTCTATGTTTTCTTATGTTTAATGGCTCCTTAAAGTTTTTTATGGTCAAAAGGGTCTACGCCAAGGTGATCCTATCCCATATGCTTAATCAATCATTTGAGTTTTTCTCATCCACCTGCTTTGACCCAAAGTGAGGTTGACACACCTGTAATTTTACTAATGACCTGATGATTTTTTTTAAGGTTGACATGAGCTCCTTGCCGGTGAGACTCAAGTCTGGAATAGTTTTGATTTCTAGAAAGAAAGCCTTTTGAAGTAGGTATTTTGAGTAGTAGCTCCTTGCATGTCCCTCTCTCGTTTTGCTTGATTATCAAGCTTTGTTGTTAATGTGGGTAATTGTCACGTCCCACCTCAAAAGTCACTCTATACAATCAAGTGGAGACGTGATTGTCTAGACATTCTACTCGAATCTCTTCGTGAGAAGGCATGCATAACGCTTAGTAAGCGGAATAAACACAACCAACAAACTTAACGCGAGATAAAAACTCAATTGAAAACATAAATACTTCATTGATAATGGTCAAAAGAGTACATTTAACACAAGTACAAAGTTCCTTCAACAAAACATATATAATATCGAAACAATAGTTGGGCTCTCATCACCTTGCTACTACATGCTATGTGAGTTGACAATGGTCACTACCAAGATTATGCGATTTGAGAATGACATAAGTCAAACACTGGTTGTTCTTCTCCACCTAGGGGAACATAAATAAAAACATTTGAAAGGTTAGAAAAAAATATCTAGTGAGTAGGGTCTTTTACCAATACTTTTAATAAGTCAAACTCTGTCATAGCGTGCATGTTGCAACTCATTTTACCAAATCATGTGATATAAGTAATTATGTGTTAAATAATAAAGCAAAGCGTCCAAATTAAACCAAATCATCTTAACACGTTACGTGATCAGTACACAATCCAAATTTCATTAACAAACATTTATAATTCATATGGAAAGCATTTCTTTTCAAATCATTAATAATAAATCATACCTCATAACCATGCATCTCATATAATGCAACATTAAATCATATCGCAAAATTGCTCTGTGTTCAATTACATCTTTGTACCTTTTCCTTAGCTCAAGTGTTTACCACATTTTTTTGCTGGGTTGCAGCTGTGCGAAGTGATCTCAACACAACATCAATTCACCATCAATTCCATCACGAATGACGCGACTTTCAATGCCAGATCACACAGCAAGCAAAGGACATTCGATACCAGATCAAATAGCAAGAATATAACATCTTATCGTAAATCATGCAGCAAGGATAAGACATCCCACACTAGAACACACAACAAGTGTGAGACATCTAATCACATAGGGTATCAAATATCATCTCAACACATTATTCTAGTTCATTTCAAAATCAATTCATTTATAAATCATTCACATTTTAAGAATTAGAGAATCATCAGAAAAATCATGTAATTTAAAGTTTCAATAGAAATACATTTAAGGATTTAAATACACTGGAAATCCTTTTATTTTTTAAAGCATTTTTAGAAAGAAAACATTCACAATCAATTAACTTCTTCGCCTAACTTCTTATCCAAGAATCTCCTTGAACTTCCATGTAATTCCTTGTTGGATTCAAGCTCGTGATGGATCTTTGAAAATCTTGAAATTTTCTCAATTCTTTCTTAAGTCACAAGGTAAAATCAGCTTAAAAATGGTTGAACTTCACCTATTTATAAGTCTCTTCGGAGAAACTTCCCATATAATAATGATTACCTCTGCATGATGGTGAGAGTTATCCTATACAGAAAGCCATGTGTCACTATCACTTCCTTACATGAATTTAATTGGGTGACAAAGTTAAATCAGTTCGTTAGCCTTCTTACATAAGGATGACATCAACTAGTTCCAGGGGAAGGAAGCTCAAATCGTATAACAGTTTATCACGTAGTCTTTCTCATTGCGTATCTAGAATGCAAAACACAAGTTACCTTGCAATCTCTTTCAATCATCAACCTCCATCACATTGCAATCATATCGAACAGCCAATTCTTGTCGTGTGGTTCAAAACGCGATCAGGGTCGCACAGTAAGAGTTTGATGTTTGTGGTTGGACTGTGCTTGGAGGATGTTTTTGCTCTTGTTTAGTTTATGATTTTTTAAATTGATTGTGTAGAAAAATAACAATCTGGGAATTTTATGAGTTCTTGCTGTAAATGTCATCCCAAGCCGTACTGCGACGATAATGTCGGAGTTGTAGGAATAGGATGCGAGTTTGTTACAATCTTAAAAATTTCTTAACCCAAAATATTATTCTCAACTCCTTTTATACTATCAACAAAACTCAAAATGCAACGGTGGTCAATCTAAACGGCAAATATAATAAATTCCTACCAAAACGTATACTTTATTAATAACAGGCGTTTGATACATAATTACAACACTTTGACCAAATAACCAATGCTTAATTATTTTCAAAACGTCTTGAGTCATCTCGTTGCAAATCCTTCAACCTTCTTCTCTACTTGGCCTTAAACGCCTGACCCTGGAAGATGAGATTTTTAAAACGTGAGTCTAAAAGACTTAGTGAGGTTTTATGAAATTCTTTTCGTAATACCTTTTCATAAATATCATTTCGCACAAATAACATCAAATCATTTCATCTCGCGTAAACCTTTCTTTATGCTTAACAAACACATTTATAACATAACAATTTTACATAAACACACATTAGTTAATAGTTATTCCTTTCGCCAAGGATCCCGAATCGTTCTCTATGCTTGGTCTCATTACCTAGTTAATAGTTATTCCTTTCGCCAAGGATCCCGAATCGTTCTCTATGCTTGGTCTCATTACCTAGTTAATAGTTATTCCTTTTGCCAAGGATCCCGAATCGTTCTCTACTCTTTGTCTCATGACCTCGCGTTTGACTACTGTATCAACAGCATTTGAGAACACACAATTCGTTCTTGTTTCTCAGGCCGCTAAGCTTTATACGCTCCTTTCAACGCATAAGTCAGCTTCTTATCACCATGTAGTCCGTACACCCCATGGTGCCCTTGACTCTTTATGTGCACATAAAAGTTAGCTTCATCTCAAGGAATCAACTAATGGTTTGAAAAATATTTCATAGCATTGAAATCGTAATCATCAAATCAAACTTGAATACATATAAACGTTTCATAGAAATCTCTTTTTGAAATACTTTCTCGTTTGAAATTATCTTTCAAAATAGTAAAGCAGGATCACAAAACTTTTAAGAAAAAAACCACTCATCACATTTTAACAAAAATCCTCATCTTCCTTCTTTTCTCGTGGAGCCTTCTCGCCGAACAAATCGCCGTACTTAACAATTTGTTTTTCTTCTTCTCACCAAAGCAAAACAACAGCATTTTAGCTATTTTTTTTAATAAAATATTTTTTGTGCTTACTTATTGACCAAGTCCTCTATTTATAGAGCCCTTAAACTATCTTAGTCATGCTTAAATTCTTCTCAATTTGCTAGCTCATGCTTAAAAATTTACAGATGTAAATTTAGTACTCAACCCAACCATGCTTTAACTTCTTAATCATACACATTAACCCCTATCAAATCAAATATGACATTTTCTTCGGCAGACCTTACTTCTCGCCTAACCCCATATCGCTAATAATTTTAACGAATTAACACTTCTCTAGAATAACCTCGCAAACTAACCAACTTTTACTCGCTTAGAACACTTATCGCGAACTTTTAAACTTCAAGGCTTCCTTGTAGACTTCTTCATCGCGAAACCCTTAGTTCTTATCCTGAAGACTACCCAAATGCTTTGTCTTTTTAGCCAAAACTTTACAACTTATTTCTTTTGAGAGTGTTTAAACTTATAGATTCTACTGCAAACCCTTCTTTTCTCAAAACTTCATTGCAAATTAACTTCTTAATCGCGGAACTTATACTTAACCATAAAATATTTTATCGCTTAATCCTTTCAGCGGATGTATTCAAACGCCAACTTCTTTAATACTTAGCCGAATTTTACATCCTATACTCAAATAATAAAAAATGGGTCTTACAGTAAAAAATCCCAAATTTCTTCAAATAAAATCTTATTTCATCAAGTAGACATAGGCATTGTAATAGTCGAACCACTCTAAGACTCTATGTACAATTTTTCTTCTCTTACCTTCATTCTTCTTAGAGCAAATCTCATGTTCATGGTTTCTATGAATGAAAACCATATTAAAAACAAAGCTGTAAAATTGTAGGAAGAAGGAAAAGTAAAAGAAAGGTTGAAGAAAGAAGACATACTTGAGAGAGAAAAGCAAAAGAAAGAAGACATACTTGAGAGAGAAAAGCAAAAGAAATTTAAAGCCAAAACAAATGTGAATGTATCCTCTAATTGTGATGTTTTGTTGTATGGGAAGAGAAAGAGGAAGGCAACACGTGTCTTACCATTTTTTTGGTTAACAAAATCACTCAGTTATCTTAACAATTTAGCTTTTTTAATTCAACATGTTGTCTTTTGGTTCGCTACTTGGGTCTTCTTCTTCTGGTTGGGCCTCTCAAGGTTTTTGATTGTTTGTTGCTTATCCAGAAAGTGACTACACTCGAATTCGAAGTTGGAATGCTCGGTCCTTATCCTTTGTTGGGCGCTTGCAATTGGTGCATTCTATTTTGAGGAGTTTCTAGATATTTTGGACTTGTGTGTTTGTGTTGTAATGGTGCTTGTGTATTCTCCATTTGGGATCTTAAAACAAAGTTGCTATCTCTAAGATCTTGTAGTTGATTTTAGATTGTTCAAGTTTGTTGTGGGTGGTGTGGGTTGAGGCGTATATGTTGTGTGGTATATCTCTTTGGTATGTTAAAAAGGTTCGACTATATCTTGGTGTCTTTGACTTGTTTTCTATTATTGTGATCTTTTCTTTACGTCGTCGGTTGGGTTAGGTGTGGGTGGTGGGTATGATTGTTTTTTCATAGCTTCTTGATGCTTTGATTTTGACTCGCTTTGGTGATCAAGTCTTGTAGGATGTTGTGAGTTAGGGGGATGCTCGTATATTAGATTTTCTAGGCTATTGGCTCTTCAATGTTGGTGGAGTTTACAAGGGTTTTCTTGGTATTTGTCCCCATGTAGGGTAGAAAGGTAAATTTTGATTTCGAGGGAGCCTGGTTAGTTTATGGTGAAGAGTGTGTACGATGTTTTTCGTTCAAGGCATTCTAGAATTTTTTGGTCAGGGTTTAGGATTTAGGGATTGATTGTGCGAGATAACCTAGGGACAAGGGATTGGTTGTGTCAAACTAGTGTGGGTAATTTGATTGATTGTTTTTATATGTTGGGGGTTTGAGTGCAATATCATTTGTTTTTCTAGTGTTTTTTTGATCACCAAGTGTGGGTGAGATTTTGAGTTTGATGGGATCTGCTCAGTGTGGCTTATTGGGGTATTGGGTTGTACTGGGTTTATCAATTTGGGTTGGGTAAGGGTGTCACGTTTGTTACCTTGTTGTGCATTATGCTTTGTGTCATGGCCACAAGTTGTGGGATATCCTCCTTGTCATTGTTGTCAAATATATATTTCTTTTTTTAAAAAAATAAAATTAACAAAGTCGATTCAATTTTTTTTCGAAACAACTGTAGAGTCTGGAGTTTAGGAGAGGGACATGAATGAACCGGTATTCATCTGAATGAGAGGGATCCTGTGGACATGAATATAAGGTTAATAAATGTTTAAAATAGCTGAAGGTTACTAGCGATACAAACAAGACTCACTTTTCTTTTTGATGGCTCAATCATAGAAACTTCAAAGTTAAGCGTGCTTAGCTTGGAACAATTCCTATCTTAGGATGCATGTAAATGAGAACAACGCATGCTAAAAGGACATGTGTTAATTTATGGGGACAACTTTCACTCAAATAAGTCTTTAAGGCAAGTAGGGATAATGTTGCCAAGATGCAGAAGAATATTAGGGTCATCAATTGTCGAATCTGGATTTCAAATTCTAAGCTTGGGGCATTACCGTAACAATCCAAATAAAAAACAAAATCTAAAAAAGAAATTTCATATGGCCGATCGCGGGTTCTTCTTGTCATTCAACAACTTGCCTTTTCCTTTACTCTTAGCTAAAAAGTTAAACATAAAAAAAGGGTGAGTATAAAAATAGGCAGTAAGGGGCCCACTACTAGTCCTGCCTAGGTGAACTGTTGACTTCTCCTTAGGAGGTACCCTCAGTTATATTAGTCTTGCGATCTCTCATAGAAACACACACATCAGTCATTAAGTGAACCTAAAGGTACATTTAACAGTCAATCAGTTATCAATATCAATCAAAAGATGGTGATCCTGACGGATATCTTACATGTAGGGTACACAACCTAATTGGCAAAGCTAATAGCTACCATTAAGTTAAAATAGCATATAACAGTGAAATTTAGTTCAATAATAGGCATAATAGCAAACATCTTCCAACAAAGACATTGTAGCAATCTAACTTTATCCTACATATTTTTTATTATTTTCTTAAAACAAAAATTTATATAATAATATTTTTTATTTCTTTTACAAAAAAAAAGGAGGAAAATCACTTTAGTAATACCACATTTAACTTATCCATTATTTTTTACACAAAAAGAAATTAATAAAATCTTCTTTTTAACTCATTTTAGAAAAAAAGAAATTATACAAAATTACATAATATTTCATTTATTTTATTTTAGGAAAAAATAAATCATTTTTATTTTTACAAAATCCCATAATATTTTATTTATTTTATTTTAGGAAAAATTAAAATTTACTTTATTAATATAATATCAATTTTTGATTTTATTCTTATTATTTTCCTAATTTGTTGTAACACCCCGATTTTGGGGGTATTTTATTTTAATCAAATTGTTTTTTTTTTTTAGATTTTAATTTCGTTGGGTGTTGTTATATCATAGGATTGAAGGAAAATAAACGAAATAGGAGTTTAATTACTAAAGTGATAATAATAATAATAACTATTATTATTATTATTATTATTATTATTATTTGTTAAAAGAAAAAAAAAACATTTTTCTTTTTCTCTCCTTCCCCGTACACGACCCCTCCCCCTTTCTTCTTCTTCTTCTTTCCTCTTCCCTTTACACTAACCCAGCCACCGACAGTCTCAAAGCCCGGCCGTCGTCCCTGTCTCCGTTCACGAAGCCGAGCCGCACGCTTCGTTAGCGCACAACCCCGTCGGCGCAGATCACGCCACTTCGTCTCTCCGTTCACGAAGCTGGTGTCGCGCGCGTCGGTCAACAGCCGACGACTAATCGGAGCTGAAGCTTGTCTTTGTTCGCGAAGCTCCGCCGTTGCACCTGCTGTCGACGTCAGTTGACCACGCTGCCGCACTCCTCCATCCGACAGACCCACAATTAGTGATCACTACACGCCAACTGCTGTGAGTTGTGGAGTGTCGTTCTCATTGCCTTTTCATGTTGCAACTTGACAGTAGGTTTTAGTGGTAATATTTATCGTGGATTGTGCATCTATAGTGTGTTTTTCCCTTAGGAATGAAATGTGGAATTAATCGAATGGTTCTATATTGCATATTGAAGGTGACGTTGTGGACGGTGTTCGAATTCTTGGAGTACGACGGTTGTTAGGGACTTAATTTTCCATGCACTTGGGTAAGTTCATGGGTATCGCAGTTTAATGATTTGAGTGAAGAAACGAATTTGGGAAAAATACTGAGATTTTGTCATTTTGTTTAGGTTTGTTTCGTGGGCATTAGTTTGATTAAGGAGTTTAGGTAACATCAAGGTAAGGGATCTCTACTACTGGACTCACCTATAGTTTTAAGTTGTGCTGACTGTATAGTTATCTTTGATTTGAGTAGAGATGTCGAAAATGATATATACGTGGATTGATGTTGATGTGATGTTGAATGCATAGTGTGACTTACTGGAAATATATATATATACATGGATTGATGTAGACTTGATGTTGAATGCATATTGTTATTGTCTGGGAATAGAGTTATATATGAATGTAGATATGACGATAAATTGTAGATTTTATTTATATGAGATGCGAATGTGAACTTGCGATTGTTTTTGGACTGTGTGTAGGTTATACCAAAGTGTAGCATTGTACTATTGAATTGAGGGGTGTGATGATTGTATAGTCGATTGTCATTGGTGTCGATATAATACTGATTGACACAAGGCTAAAATGGCATAGGCTGACTGTTAGTGTATTGACTGAGAGGATTATATGTTGATGTAGTTGGACTGTATTGTGGGTGACTGATAAGATGTTTAGAATGGACTGAGGGAAAAATGGTTAGTTTTCTATTGGGTAGCGTACTTTACAGGTGTCCTACGGGATCACCACTAACTGAGCATCCTTCGGTGGCATTAGACCGATATGTATTTCTGCAGAACACTAGACTGAGATGTACGTCCTTCGGGGCGTTAGACTGATAATATGTATCCTACGGGATCACAAGACTGTGACTGTGCAGGGTACCCCAATAGGAAATTAACAGTATATTTTTCCTAATGAGACCAGTAGTGGGTCTCTTACTGAGTATGTTTATACTCACCCTTTTATGTTTAACTTTTCAGGCAAAGGTACAATGTAACGCCCTAAAAAAAAAAAAAAAGGGTAATAATAAAAATAATAATATTTTATTATTAATTATTAAATATTATTATATTTATTATTATTATTATATTATTATTATTATTATTATAATTATTATTATTATTAAATAATATAAAAAAAAGGGGGCAGCCCCCCCTCTTCTCTTCCTCCCGCGTGCGAAGAACTCCCCCCCTCCATTTATTTTTCTTTTTCTTTCTTTTCTTTCCTTTCTTCTTCTTTTTCTTTCCTTCTTCTTCTCCTTCTCCAAGCCCTAGCCGCCGCCCACCCTTCCTATCATCTTTTCCGTTCAACCTCACGCCGTCCAGCCCAGCCGCACCGCACCGCCGCCCAGCCCGGATCTCAGCGACGCCAGCCAAAAACAGCCGAAACGCCTCCCCCTCCTCAGATCTGTCTCCTGGCGTCTCCGTCCGTCCAGCCGCCACGCGGTTCTTCATCTTCAGCCGTGGGTTGCAAGTTGTCGTCCACTTTCGTTATCGTTTGAATCTGTTTTTGCCCACATCGATTTCACCTATTCGAAGACGCTTCTGCCTTACTGTGAAGTATTGGGTTTGTGTGTGGTAAGAATGAATTTTGGATTTTGTTGTTTTCATGGATAATGATGAATACTACTATTGGGTTTAATCAATTGTAGGAATGTTTGATTATTGAAGGTACCGATTGAAGTCGACGAGCGAAATCCTTTGAAATTCTCTATAGTTGGAGTGGGTTCGTTCCTCCACTAACTAGGTAAGTGCTAAATTCACATGGGTGATTTAGATGCTTGGAGCTACTTGGAAAATATGTTGATGTTTGTTTGTTTATGTCTAGGTTGTAATTGTGGAAAGTGCTCGATTGAAGAACTTGCATAAAAGCGAGGTAAGGGACTTTCTACTGGACTCAATAACAAGAATTAAGGCGTATTGATTATATGAACTGAAATGTTATGTCTGGACTGAGTCGGGATGACGGTTATGCTGTGTGTTTGGGTGTGGACTGAAATTTTAATGTATATTGTGCTTGACTGAATGAAATTTATATATGTATGTATGGATTGACGTGAACTTATTGTCTAGCGTATGTTGTGACTGTTGGGCTATTTATGTGGCTGACTGATGTAGTGATATGTTTCGACTATCCTTGGGTGAAATTTGGATAATATGGTTGTTTGAGGTTAAAGGGGGAGCTTATGTGATAAGGAAAGTTGACTGTATGGAGAATGATTTTTTTAAGATGTTTAGAATGGACTGAGGGGATAAATTATTAGTTTCCTAGTTGATAGTTACCCTGCGGGTGTCCTTCGGGATCATCCCCTTTATGTGCATCCTTCGGGAGCACCAGACTGATATGTACATCCTTCAGGAGCACTAGACTGATATGTGCATCCTTCGGGAGCACTAGACTGATATGTGCATCCTTCGGGAGCACTAGACTGATATGTGCATCCTTCGGGAGTACTAGACTGATATGTGCATCTTTCGGGAGCACTAGACTGATATGTGCATCCTTCGGGAGCACAAGACTGTGATTGTGCAGGGTACACCATAGGATGCTAATAATTTATTTTTTTCCTCTAACGGGACCAGTAGTGGGTCTCTTACTGAGTATATTAATACTCACCCTTTTTATGTTTAACTTTTCAGGCAAAGGTAACACGAGGGGCAGACCGACGGGGGACAAGAAGGACTCGTGAATTTGCCATAGGGGACTATCTTCTAATTGCTTCCGCTGACGGTTTGAAAACATTTTGATTTAACTAAGTTTACGAATAGTTAAATTTTTTGTAAACAGCATTTGAAATTTTGTATTTTGGAAATAGGGCCTTTCGTTTTCTTACGGTTTCAACTGAATCTTGCTATGTCTTTTGTTAACAAACGGTTTTGAGTAAACGTAACGACTTAGATAAGGTCGAAAAGTCTAGGTCGTCACAGGTAACTCGAGGGGTAGACCGACGAGGGATAAGAAGGAGCCGTGATTGCCATAGGGGACTATCTTTTAAACTGCTTCCGCTGATGGTTTTAAATATATATTTTTTTTTTGTGATTGAACTAAGTTTACAAATAGTTATTTTGGTAAACAGTACTTTAGAATTTTATTTGTTTTAACTAAAGTGTACTATGTCTTGTGTCAAACAAAAATTGTTTTGTGCAAAATAATGAGTTCGATTTAGATTTGAAAAGTTGGATCGTTACATTTGTGGTACACCCGGGTCTATAAAAAGGGACCTTTGTCATTTGGAAAAAGGGGAGAAAATTTTCTTACAAAAAAATCTTTAGAGAAAGTTGTTAGAGAAATTTTTTCTTATAGAATCTCTGCTAATTGGAAGAAAAGTTTCTGCAAAAGGTAGATTGTTTTTACATTCCGTTAGTATCTTTACCCTTTTTTTTGTGTTTCGTACTTTTTTCTTTTTTGTTTCTCTTTAGCAAATCTGATCTCGTGTTAAAATAAACTTTATGAGAGGTTGCATATGGTAGGGATTTACTCTCCCAAGGATCCGCACCTCAACAACGAGTAATTTTCTTTGGGATTTGAATTTTTTTTCTCTTCTTTTTTTTCCTTAAAATAGAGAGAAAGAAAAAATATATATATTAGATTTTTTTTTTTTTTTTTGCTTTCTTTTACTTTCATTATTATTATTTTTTTAAAAAAAACCTTAGTCTTTTTCTTCTCCCTAAAAAATAGAGAAAAAGAAAAAGACTCAACTTTTTTTTTAAATCTTGATCTTTATTTTCTTCTCTTTAAAAATATATAAAAAATAAGAAGATTATGTACTTATATTTAAGTTTCTTATTTCTTTCTTTAACTTATTATTATTAATATATCTATTATTTGTTATTAACATTTTTTTTTATATTACTGTTTTTTTACTTCTGTTTTTTTTTTCTCTTTTAACTTTTTTTTTATTATTATTACTATTACTTTTATATATACATATATATATTTTTTTTTAAAAAATTCCCTAATCAACTTTTTTAATAACTCACTTCTATTTCGCTAAAAAAATTCCTATGATGGAATCTAGGAAATTTGGGAGTCCGATTTTCTAGAATTCTTAAGGTGAGGGATCACATCTTTGGAAGTCTAAGATGTGATCACAAAAAAAAAAATGAATTTAATCAATGTTTTTTTTTTAAAAAAAAAATCTTTATTCCAAGACTAGCCTATGATAGATTTTGAGAAATTGTAATATTTTCTCATTTTCTTAAGGTGAGAAATTTCCCTCAATATATAATCTAATTAATGGAATATTATTCCACTTATTTTATGAGATCATTGCTTCAAATATTGGAGTAATGAGAGGTGAAATAAGACAATAGTTTTAAAATAAATAAAAAAATATTTTCAATTCAAGATTTAAAATTTGGCCACCGTTTTTCTAAATGGGTGTTGTGGGGTGCTAATACCTTCCCCACACACAAATGACTCCAAACTCAACTCTATTTTTCTCAGATCATTTTTTTTTAAAAATTGTTTACTTCATTTCAGTGTCCAATCACACCGTAAAAAAGATTAGTGACGACTCCTATTTTCTTTTAAAACTAACTCTTTTGAGGACGTCGGCCGCTCCGCGTCGTCTCGGGCACATGGCGACAGACATAACTACATATTCGGTCATGCAATTAAATCAACACAATTTCAGCCAAACTCTCATATAAGCCAATCAGTGCATTTTAATTACCGTTCATGCATAATCAGTCAATCCATTCAGCACAATTAAACCTTAACTTGAAGATCCGATAGTAGAAATCCCTTACCTCAAAATAAAATTAAACTCCTTTGCAAAATTTCTTGATGCAAATTAAACCACAAATTAACCTAAACATAAGAAAAATAATTAATAATTTTACCTAATAAAATTATCAATTATGTCCAAACAGTAATCCATAATAAGCATGTAAACAATCATTACCCTTTACACATTTCACGCGGTAGCCTTAAACCAAATCAATGGCTACCCTTCATAAATTATCAATAACTCAAAACTAAGCCAATGGTTATTCATCAAAATTATTACGGTCCATAGGCTATGAAAATAACTCTCTGTAACAGTTATCAAAGTAACTCATAAGCTAAGCAAATAATTCATCAGTAATGGACTCGCAGTAAACCATCATAGTTTAATTCACAACATACATTATCAGTAATCATAATAGGCATGCAAGCAATCATCATACTTCACAACAAGCATAGGCAATTTCCATAGTAACATATGCAAATAATTATCCTTTACACCTTAGCCTAATCTAATGACTACCATTCACAATTTAACAGTAATCTTAGCCTATACAATTAATTCACCATAAAAAACATATCACAGACCATGCATATAGTCATATCACCATTATCACACTGTTATCCAACCCTCAATCGGGGATCCAGTAACATAACCCTTACCTTAGGTTATGCTAAGTTTCTTGTTGTAAACAAAACCATAATTTCATCTATGCATAACCAAAATTAAATTAATTTTTTTTGCCAACAAATTACTAATTTAATTACCTTAACTTGCCAAACTTATCCAAATGGAGGTTGAAAAATTCTCTCAACCTTGGTGGAAAAATTCACCACTTAAACTTTGTCAATAGGACCTTCCAAGGCATGCAACCAAAATCAATTTCAATAATAAACTTAATTTAGAGTCTCAATTAACCTTGAATAAGTATTAAAATCCCACAATAAAGATCTAAAGCACTCACCTAACTCACTAATCTTAACCAAAATCGGTGAGCAATAATATGGTAGACAACACACAACTGACCCAAGACGAGTTTGTACGAAAGAAATTGGCGTCATAGAACAAGGGAGAAGAATTGAGGGAGAGAGAATCAGCGGCGAGGTACCTTAAAGAAGAAGATGAATAGGTTTTGTTCTCTCATACACAATTAATACACAAACTGTCACACCCTACCCCAAGCACCTCCTTGCTTGGCTCGAGATGTGGCGTGAAGTCAATCGATATCGTCCCCTTCAAGAACGACACCATTAACCCTTAACCTAAACCTTTAAACTGTAAACAACAGCAGAAACTTAACACATAACTTTTTAAGAACAACATGGTAAAATATTTTTCGTTAAATCAAACTTTATATAAGTTTTACACAGACAAAACATAATCTTATTTACATGAAACAAAACCTAACAACACAACCTTCCCAAAAACCTAAGTCAAACATTACAAAAGACTAACTAATCACAAGTACAAAATAACAGGACACATACGATATTTAAACAAAAACCTTTTAGCAGACAGTTAGCAACGATTCATGCTTCAAGGACATAGTCTCTACCTGGAAAATAGGAAAATATTTTGAAGAGTGAGCTAAACGAGTCCAGTGAGTGATAGTTTCTAAATAAAATTTCATAAACTTTAAATCATAAAACATTTAGAACAGTAAACGATAAATTATAACATGAAAGCTTGAACCTCAAAACATTTAGAAACAGTAATATAAAGCCTTGTTTTTTCTGCTCGAAACCCAAGTATCTACTTCTGGGAGGTGGTAGAGATTACACGATACCAACTCCAAAACCTTAGAGAGGGGCAATACCCAATCCCTGTTCTTGGGAGATAGGCGTCCCTAGCTCCAATCTTGGAGATAAGTGTCCTTATCATAAATTCCTCAGCACCCCGTAATCTTACCCCGTTAAGGGTTATTTTAAGACATCTTGGTTTCGAGAATTTTTTTTTAAAACTATGAACTTTAAACTTTAAATTCCTTCAAGAATCCTCTTACATAACCTTTAAACTCATTTCCCAATAAACCTTAAACATTCCTTAGTAAACAGAAATCATGAATAAATACCTTTAAACAATAACATGCTTGAAAGACTTTTAATAAAAATATCTTAAACATTTAATACAAATCATTATGTTCGCACGAGATTTATGGAGAAATTTGATTCGTAGAGTTGAACTTGTGTTGATGTTGTGCTTGTGTTGATTTGATGTGATGTGGTTCGATCTCTAGAATTTGATCTTCAGATTCTTTCTCAATTGAATAACATCTATGTTTTATTTGGAAGAAGCAAACCACGTGATGTTCTTGAAGTTGGAGGGGATGGTTGACTTCGGGAGTCAAGGAGTCTTCTAGTTCTTGGAAGAATTCTCTATAAACCTTCTGAAGTAAAAAATTTCTAACCCTTACAAATGAGTACTCTATTTATAGAGTTCTTTGGTAAGCTTTCTGAGCATTGGAACAAACTCATAGACTGAACCACATGGATTTGGATCATTTTTAGCCTTTAAGCTAAATAATATTTAATTGTACCAAAATAATTAGCTTGATCCAACGGTCATAATGAAAACATGTGAAATCATCATAATTAGCCAATTTATGTCTTCAATTTTAATTTGGGACATATGTAATCCCAAATTCAATTATTTGTATTTTTCATCATTAATTTAGTAAATGATGTGACAATTTATGATTGGTCTCAAAATTTCTTATTAAAAAATGTCTCCATTTTTAAATTTATGCACGTATATGGATGAATGAATCTCTAAAAAGATAAATTTAAAGTCAAAATACGAACATTTTTTTGTTCATTTCGACATATCAAATTAATCAAACTATGAATTTAGTACATGAGTTTGATTTAAATTTGAAATAAGGGTTGAAATTTGGCAAAACCTTAATTAATTTGAGAAAAGTTCAAGGTTTTATCTGCAATTTAATTTAATTTGAGGATAAAAATTTTAATTTGATTTTTTGAAATAAATTTTAATTTGAAATAAGAATGAGGTTTCTACCGCACCCTAATATGTCTTAAGGATGCACAAGAATTTGGAATTGCCAATTTTAATTTGAGATAAATAGGAGATCTCAATCTTGAGATAAATTTGGATTTGTGGTTCCGATTTAAATTTGAGATAAAAAAGAGATCATATATATAAGTTAATTTGACTTGAATGTTGAACCCAAGTTTTCATTTTAAAATTGGAGATATAAAATCTAAAATTTTAAAATATTTAAATATCTTAATTATCTCAAAAATGCAATTTGAGATTTATCCCATTTTTTTTTTTAAAAGAAATAATATAAGATAATGGGACAATCTTTTCTATTTAATTAAAAAATTAATATAATTAAAATAAGATAAAATAATTGAATTATATTTTCTATTTTATTATTAAGAGAAGATTAAATACTATTACAACTCCTTTGAGGAATTGGACTTGTTAGCCGTGTAAATAGACTCACACCATGATAATTTTTTCCTCATCAAGCGAAAGAAATGTATAAAAAAAAAAAATTTCTTCTCCCTTTCTCTCTTTTTTTTTTCTAACTTTCTGTCCCTTTTTTTTTATCTAAGTACTAGAATTATTGTGCCACTCTTCTAAACATATTTTCAAAAGGTAAGATCTTCTTCTTCCTTTTTTTTTTTCTTTTTTTTTTTTGCAATCGTTTGCAGAGGTGACTCTACTGTCAACGATCCAAATTCTACTAGAGACAATCAGCCATTTCAAAATTTTTTATTCAAAACTCATAACTTATGGACATGCCTGAAATCACTTTAATAAAATCATTTTTTCACTTACAGATACAAGCTCAAATCCTTGGTTGATAAATTTGGCTGATCTCCTCTTGTCCTAAAACAATGGTAAAATAATCCAATGAATTCTCTTTTTTCAAGAAAATACCAAGTGTACTAAAAATTCCAAAAAAACCACAAAAAAACTGTCCATAATGTCGCATGACACTGTCTAATGCGCATGGGTGGGTGGTAGGTGTGAGACTCATTTTTAATTCTAGTATAGGAAGTAAAATTTCGACTAAAACTACTATAGAAATTGGTCTTTGAATATATGAGCGGAAAGTATTAAGTGATAAAATCTTTTATTGTTAGAACAAGTTTTGCGATTAAGAAGTTAATTTTTGAGGTAGTTTTGAGAAATAAAGGGTTTGCAGTAGAATCTATAAGTCTAAACACTCTCAGAAGAAAGTCCGTAAGTTTTAAAACAACTAGAGGTTTGGGAAGTCTTCGCGATAAGAACCAAGAATTTCGCGATGAAGAAGTCTGCGAGGAATCCTTGAACTTTAAATTCGCGATAAGTGTTCTAAGCGACTAAAAGTTGGTTAGTTCGCGAGGAAGGTTTCTTGTAAAAATATAACTACGCGATAACGTTGTTCGCGAAAAGTATTGTGGTTAAAGTTATTGCGGTATGGGTTTAGGCGATAAGTAAGGTCTGGCTAAAAAAATGTCAAATCTGATTCGACAGGGGTTAACGTGTAAGATTAAGAAAATGTCTCTTCTCTCTCCACGGTAAGAGAAGGAAGAGGAGAATTTTTGTTAAAGTATGGTGAGTGATTTTCTTCTTAAATGTTTTGTGGTTCCGCTTTACTATTTTGAAATATGATTTCAAATGAGAAAGTGTTTCAAAAATAAGTTGTGAAAGTGTTTCAAATGAGAGTGTTAAAGCTTGATTTTATGATTATGATTTATGCTATGAAATGGTTTTCAAACCATTAGTTGATTTCTTGATATGATGCTAACTTTTATGTGCATATCAAGAGTCAAGGCCACCATGGGGTGTACGGACCACATGGTGATAAGAAGTTGGCTTATGCATTGAAAGGAGCGTATAAAGCTTAGCGGCCTGAGCAACAAGGATGAATATGTATGTTCTCGAATGCTCTTGATACAGTAGTCAAACGCGAAGTAATGAGACCAAGCGTAGAGAACGATTCGAGATCCTTGGCGAAAGGAATGGATGTTAACTAATGTGTGTTTATGTGAAATTGTTATGTTATGAATATGTAATTAAGCATAAAGAAAGGTTTATGTGAGATGAAATTATTTGATGTTATTTATGCGAAATGATGTTTATGAAAAGGTATTGTAAAAAGGATTTCATAAAACCTCAGTCTTTTAGACATTCTTTCAAAATTCATCTTCCAAGATTAGGCGTTTAGGCCAAGTAAAGAAGAAGATTGAAGGATTTGCAACGAGATAACTCCAGATGTTTTGGAAATAAAGCATTGGTTGTTTGGTTAAAGTGTTGTAATTATGTATCAAACGCTTGTTAGTAATAAACGTTTTGGTAGGTATTTATTGAATTTGGCGTTTAGGTTGACCACCATTGCGTTTTAAGTTTTGTTGATAGTATAAAAGAGGTTGAGAATAATATTTTGCGATAAGAAAATTTCAAAGTTGTAACAAACTCACATTCTATTCCTACTACTTCGGCATTTTCATTGATAGCACGGTTTGAGGTGTGACAGCAGGCCTTGGCCACGCAAGCTAGACTGCCTGAGTGCTAACCTCACAAGAGATTTGTCGTGCGCCCCACCTTGGCCGTGTACCTTGTGTCCCGTGCACCCCTCCTCACGCACATGACTTGTCGCACGTGCCTTGCGCGTAGGCTGTGCATCCAACAACAGCCCAAACGCGTCACTAACCTCTTTGAACATCAAAACGCCAGCTCATCTCGGCTAACTTACCTTGTCACTCGGCCAGCCACCAACTTGCTTGTAAACTCATTTCTCGTCCAAAAACTTAACCCAACCAAAACTAAATATCCACAACTTTTTTCAGGAAACTTCCTTTTAAAAAAATCATTAAAACTGTCTTAACGTTCTTATCTTAAAATTCCATCTTCAAATTCTAATTGATGAGCTCTGTAGCTCTCTAGAAGTCCACCTTACTCAGATTCAACTGAAAACTGACCTTTCTTCCTTTCTTCAACTCAAACCCAGCCCTCCCCTGCTCAAAATCATCTCGCAACCCTAGTCTAGAAACTAGACTCAATTTGTGACTTATACTAAACCCTACATGAACCTTTATTAACACCTCCTATTAGTCGAAATTTAAATTAAGCATGCAAGAACACATGTAAAGCACTTCAACGACTCCACCTTCTTCATCATCTTGCCCAACCAAAACGTCCAATGTCCAAAGGCAAGCCCAAACGTCTAGTGTCAACGCATTACTAACCTTCAAGTCCTTCTCGCGTGCCATGCTTGTCGCTCAATACTAAGCCACCTTCCTTCTCTCCTAGCCTCTCAAAACTCTCAAATAACCTCTAAGGGCAACCTTCCTCACCTAGGTAAACATACTTAGCCGCCCATGATACCCATTTAGAGTTTCTTCACGGCTAATGCACAAGCCTTGGCTAGTCAATCTTAAATGCCTACTCACCTCTTTAGAGGTTATTTCCTTCTCCTTGGTTGCTTACACAATACCTAAATAACCTCTAAACGCCTTGTTCTTAAGCCTCAACACTTCGTCAAATTCTCTTTCTTTTAACAAGAACTATGACACACCTTTAATGACACTTGAGTTCTTTTTTATCCTTAACCCCATTCAATTCTTATTCTTTCAAGCTCTTCAAAAGACTAAGTTTTTTCAAGGTTCGAGGTTTACACAAACTCTAATTTATAATGACATAATACTTTATTATTATTTAATTCATTTTCTTTAAATAAATATATATTTTTTGGGAATTGTTATGAATAGCAAAAAAATATGAAACTATTTACAAAATATAACATAAAAACTAAAATGGACTAAATGGAGTTTGATGATTTTGCTATATTTTGTAAATAATTTCAATATTTTGTTATTTTTGAAAATGCCCCTATATATTTATCTTAATTCCCCTTCCCTTCCTAATTAATTCCATCATTTTTTCCAATAATTATATTTCAGTATATAATTATTAATTTTCCACTTATTAATTATATGACTAAAACTTAATTACTAACATTCTCCCTCAATTCCAAACTCTTTAATTAAATATATACACCCATATATATATATACACTTAATTAATCCAACACATTACATCAAATAAATTCTTAACTTTTATTTTCAATTAATATAACACTCATAATAATCTAATCATAAATTATTCAAGATAATTAAATAATAAAATTACCTTAAATAATAAAATTAATATAACATTCATCTAAGCTGTGATACAAATAATATGAAAAGTATTCTTAACGAAGTAGAATTATTAAGAAGCCTATGTGAACCCTAATTCTTAAATACTAAAACTCCCCAAATCAATTTGATTCAACCCATAATTGAGATAGATACAAATTGTCCTACATTCAAAGTGCTTTTGAGATAATTAAAGAACAAATTCTGTGTGGAATACCCTTAAATTATTTTATGTATTGGTCAACTTTGTATTATTTATATTTTATCTTCAAAGTTTAGAAAAGTTTACTGTATAAACTTTCTAAATCTAGAACACCTATATTCTATATTTTAATATTATTTTCTCTAATAAAAATATGTTATAACTTTTCTATCTCATTGATGTAACTATACTGTTAGTGAATTATGTAAATTTGTATATAGATTCTTCTTTATTGTTACGTTTTTTCGATTGAATAACAATTTATTTGACTCAATATTCTTGAACTCAATATTTTAATTATAATTTCAAGAAGCACTTAAGAATAAACCAAAGAAGCAAAAAGACTAATATTTATTCATCACAAATTATTTAAAACAATTTGAAGACAACCACTTTAGATAGCTTTTCATAGCTTTTCATGAAAACGCTAATGTCACATCAATACCCCAAATTAAGATATTATATAAGAATACAAAATTGGAAAGTAACAAAATTACATTTAAAAAATATTAAATAAAATATAAATAATAACTTGATGTGATGATTCAAATCATATATAATCATTTCTAAAAAGAATGATTGAAATAGAGTAGAAATCTGAAACTAACACTTTCTTAAGAAATTATATTATGAATACAATGAGTAAGAGTCGAAGATTATTTAAAGTGCCGTTATATTCACGTATAATCAATCTATTGAAACACTCTAGTACAAAGGTCAAGTTTACCAAACTGTAAAGACTAGTGGTATAATTGGAATGAGGTTTCTTGGTGGATGAGTCATAATAGGCTTGAATTATAAATATATTTAAATTATTTTCTTAATCGTGTTTACCTTTCGTTCTTTAATTAGTTAAGTTGCAATATGGTTTTATTACAATTACAAATTAAATGCAAGTAAACAATAAGAAAAGTAATACGTTTTGTATATTATCATTGATCAATTACATTTTTCCTTCTAAATGCATTAATATCTATGTATATAGTTGGCACGACATTGACACACCAACTTACAATTGTGATGAGTTGAGTTGATACCGAGACAAATAAAGGTAATGAAAGATTGTCACACTTGAACTACTTGAATTATGAAAACCATACGAAAATAAATAGATAATACTAATATAATAATTTAAAAGAAAAAAACTATACAACATAAATAGATCATACAAATATTTTTATAAGAGTTAGACAATATAAGTTTTAAATTTCTCCGATAAAGTTGTTGAAAATATTTACTAAATATAGCAAAATTTTCATATTCTATCAATGATAGAAACTAATAGACATTGATAGATTTTCATCTGTTGTGATTTTTGGCAAAATGTAGTAAAAGAGCAGTTGTCCCATATCAATTATTTTAATGTAGAAAGGTGAATGGCTCTAAGTCTATAAAAAAACTCACGTCATTTGTTTACAAATGTCTAAGTTAAAAACACTTTAAGCTTTAGTGTGTTAACTCTAATTAAATTTCTTTTGTAATCTCTGAGAGTGGGTAAAAGATGTGAGTAGTCAAAAGCTTTGAAAGAGTGTACTTGTAATTTGATTTTTTTCTTGTCTGTGGTTTTTCTCCAAGTTGGAATTTTATCATGTAAATTTTTGTGTTTCTAGTTTTTATTAGTTTGTTTAATTTTTATGTTTATTCATGTGTTAGAATTGGGAGGTTTTGTCTCAACATTATCGTGTCTATCAATGCATTGAGTTTTTTAACATCGGTAAATCAAATGTCCACTCGATAGAAATCTAGGATGCACGTGAAACAAATGGTCTCTAAAATGTTCTGTCCAGTTTTTGAACTTTTGAATATCATTTCTAATAAATTATTGTTCAAATCAGTTGTATTGTAATATTAACATGTTACACTTATCGCAAACTAAATGAGTGAATGATTTGATAAGTGAGACCAATACAAAGAAAAATTAGATTAAATCACTTGTTTTCTACGCGTCCAAATTTTGTCTAATTGAAATTTAAACTTTCAATCAATTTTGTACCAAATCAAGTATCTGCAAGTACTTTTAGTTGGTAAATGTGCAAATGATTTTAATTTTTCAAAGCGCAAATGAATATAAATTTGGAAGAGCAAAGTTATGGTTTTTGAATATAGAAATTGGAGGAAGTTATTGGACTGCTTAAAATAGTTGAATTAGGTAGATGGAATTCTTTAGTTTCCTTTTCATAAAAGAATTATTGGATGGATATAATTGAACATATATATGTCACTACAACAAAAATGGTCTACGACGACAGTTATTTTCTGTCACAAATAAAATCGGTGACAGTTATTTACAGTCATAGTATCGAGAGTCATGGAAAGTCCTTCCATGCAGTTTACAAAAACTGTCGCAATAAGTTTTTTCATGACATAAAATAAATGTCGTTAATTATTATTCTATGACAACCAATAATTGTCATATTTTATATTATGACAACAAATAACTATCATTTGCAAATTATCGACAGTTAAAAAAATGTCACAAATTCGTTTATTATGACTTTTTTTAAATGTCAAGAATATGTCAATTGTGACAGATTTTTTAAAAATAAATGTCATTGTTTTGCTATTGACGACATTTTTTTCCTGTCAAATATAGGGCAATCATGACAGATTTTTTTATAACAAAAATGTCATTGTTTTAATATTGACGACAATTATGGAGTGTAACAAATTCATATATTATGACATTTCTTTCCTGTTGCAAATTCCTCAATTACTATTGTTTTTCCCTGTTCTCCTTGTCGCTCCGCCATTACACGAACCATTTGAATGATAATAATGTTATAATACATAACACCCATATAGAAACAAATGGTCGACACTTTAATATATATACGCTATAATACACTTTGTAATATTCGTACATTTTCAATCAAGTTTGAACAATTTACAAGTATGGAATTACAGCTCTTAATCAAAACCAGTGTAAATACCATCATAATACATATAACATGATTTTCTGTACAAGCATAAACAACCAACCGGTAATCCTTCACCTCTGAAAATATTCTTTATTGCTTGAACCATCGTCAAATCCTTCATTTCTAAAATCTGCCAGTGTATTTGACCTTGATTAGCTTCTTTGAAGGAAATTTCATGAACTTTGTCGGTTCCATTAGAACCTACAAAGACAACATGAAAATAAGGAAGTAAATAATATGGTTGTGCATACCAAAAAACAGAATATAATCTGCATACCAATCTTTCATCTTAATCTCTAAAAACACACCCACAAAAACATAATACAATCTCAATCACACACACAGCCTTGAAAATGTAAATGTTGTACTAACCTTCATACGATGAAGAATCTTCCACTTACACTACAACAAATTTAGTTCAACCATTAGAACAACAATCCCTCAAATATTTAACAAAGGCAATATTATGAAGTACCCAAGAAAGACAAGGATAACCATAAACGAAGTATTTAACCAAGTCAAAATACAAGAATTATATGTCAAATTTTAGCTTCTATATGACATATACTATAAAAAATTTTGTAGTTGCAGCAAATTTTTTAACCTTTCAATAGGCTTAAATATTAGGAACATTCACACACATATATAAGAAAATAGAAATATTGACATGGAAAGTTTTATTAGACTTCAAATTGTTAGTCAAAGCTCATGTGGATTAGAAATATAGTGAACCAACATGTAATATGGCACCAGAGTTTGCAAACTTAAGAGGAAGGGAAACTATCATGGGTTCAATTTCTACTTCAAAATCTGCAAAATCAATTGAAGCTTCGCCAACAAAGCCAGATTTTTATTATCCCTACATACAGACAAAATGAGAATTTTACAAGTTGCTCCACCATATGCCTAGTTACAAATTGGAAAATTTTGGCAATCTGTGTCCCTGTGCCTTACAGTTGCAGCTTCCGACATTTCTTCGTGAGTAGAGAAAAAATGTAGCTAATAATTATGGCTTTCAAAAATCACATTACCTGTGTTGTCGGAATTGCAAGTTGAATACAACTTTGATCTTCAATTTCTTGCTCCAAGATTTAAACATTCATCAAGTTCTACTTTAGATTGGTAAGCAAAGCTCATGTCGATTATAAATATAGTGAACCAACATGTAATGTGGCAGTGGCATACATCGGTCCAGAGCCTTCAATTATAATAAATCCATCTCGAGAAGCCCTATACATAGCCTGCAAATATGCAGAAAATAATAAGATTACAATAAGACTTTAAAGAAGATGTTACTACATCAAGTATCTCTCGATTAGATCAGTTAAGTTTCCAATGTTTTAGAATTTCTGACTTCCAACCATTGAAAAAACTACTCAGAATCAGGTTATGTCATTTTAAATTGATCAACGTTTGACTTTACAAAATTATTTTTACCATCCATTTCAATTTAAAAACATGTATACATATATGACACAATATGGGCACGGTGGCACATCATTTCTAAGAAATCTAAAGCATGAGCTTCAAAGAATTTAAAATCTTTATGTATAACTTGACTATTCCATAGAGAATACTTAAAACATCATATATGGAAAAAGCTTCAAAATCATAATCCTGTAATGCTATCAACTGTTTATCTTTTTCCTTTTTTCTTTAAAAGGTCATATGGGAAACAAGAAACCAATTTAAATATAATATAACAATTCAACACCATAAGAAAACAAGAGGTAGAATACGCAATCTTGAAGATGGAGCCTCAAAGTGGAATTAAGAGAAGAAGCCAAATGCTTACTTCTCTTTAAATATAATATAATCAAAACAATAAACAAACCTTGAACTTCAACTTTGGGGTTCCATGACTCATGTTTACAGAATTCCTTACTCCATCTTTGGTTTGAGAGAGTAGAGATTCTCTCCCTAACTATAAACGGATTGCCCAATTTTATTCATAATATACGATTATGTTCTGATAAATTTCAGCACACATCCACCAAGCACTCAAATTCAGTAACTGAAGGAAAAGAAAAGATATCCAAAAGCGTTAAAAGAATAGTGCAATTCCTATATTTAGTTGGAACATGCATAAATTATATTTTAGCAAGAACCAGGACTTAAAAATAAGTATATAATGTCATGAAGGTCCAAGAACTCCAATTGATTAATATCACCAAAATTTAGTTGCAAATGCAAAATAGGATGTAGACTTAGCTAAAACTACAATTACCTAACTTGCAAACTTTTATGAATTTTTACATAAAATTCAATTGTAATATTAGGTTTTTGCTTCTCCAAATGGACCATAAATTTTGAAGAAAAAAAAAACAAACAGAAACAAAATGTGATTAACAAGCAGTCAAACAAATAAGTAACAAAATTTTCAACTCACACAAAATTAGTCCTCATCACATATCAATAATTTTTAAAAAATTATTAACAGATAATGTCATGAGAATAAAGAAGATATATATAAAGAGCAAGTATATTTTAAACATAGAAAAAGACTCCATACCCTTCTAGGAGCAAACGTTTTACTCAACCAAAAAAATGATGAGAATCACATATTTTGAATAAGAAAACCATACCTCTCAGCATCATTTCACTAATATATGCTTCGTCCAATTAATCTCAATTAACAAATGAAAATACACGTTAATTTAAATCTTTAGAAGAATTTAATCAGAATGATATTGTAACTAAGTTGAATATATAATTCAACCTTTAAGCCGAATGAAGGTTTTTGCATGAATACAAAAAAATATAATCCCAACAAGTATTGTAACTTTATTAAAATAATAAACAACTAAACTTTGAACAAAAAAATTTCATACATAGATACAGGTTAAAATAAAAAACTTCATCAGTCAAATTAAGTTTCATCAGTCAAATTAAGGGCATTTCATCAAACAATTGGTGTGCAACACAAAAGAATATTCATTTACTTAGTGGCAACCAGAAAACTAGAAAAATTCAGGAATAAATACAAATAATTTTGAAGAACATATCTTAAATCCAATGTTGAGAATTGAGTTTCAAGTTTAATTGAAAAAATCAGCAGGAGCAAGAACTCGATTCTTCTTAAATTTCGACCATGAGATTTTGTGTTCAAAAACCACTTTGCAATTTTAGCAAAATAGCCTAAAGCTTTACTCAAATACCATAAAACTATCTTTTCTAGGACGACTTACTCAAAGAAAAGTACAGAGAGTAAAGATTAGATTCATAAATACCTGAGAGACTGCCACGGACAATGAAGGTAGAAGATGGCCGGCAGTCTGAAGAGTGAGAGGGCAGTGAGTGAGAGAGCACTACAAGAAATCGGAACAACTGCGACGCCAAAAACAACGTCGACGAAAGGTGCGTCTCCGTTGATCACCTTTCGCCGACGCACGAAAAGGTACGTCGCGGAAAGTGACTTTCCATGACGCCAAGAACCAAACGTCGCGCAAAGGTTAAAATTAAATTTAATGCGTCAACTTTCCGCGACGTACAAGAATAAGACGTCGCGGAAAGGTTAAAATTAAATTAAAATTAAATTTAATGTGTTAACTTTCTGTGACGCACACAATGGTACGTCGTGGAAAGTGACTTTCTGCGACGCAAAGAAACAAGACGTCGCGAAAAGTAAAAAAATTAAATTTAATGTGTTCACTTTCCGCGACGCACAACAGTAAGACGTCGCGGAAATTTTAAAATTAAATTTAATATCTTCACTTTCCGCGACGCACAAGAAGCAAACGTCGGGGAAAAGGTACGAATTGAAGTGACAATGGTGACCTTTCCACGACGTGTGGCAGGTACACGTCGGGAAATGTTTACATAATTAATTCATTATTTAACCTTTCTGCGACTTTGGGGATACTCGACGTCGGGGAAAGGGTCCTTGACTTGATAATGGTGACCTTTCCGCGACGTGTGGCAGGTACATGTTGGGAAATGTTTACATAATTAATTCATTATTTAACCTTTCTGCAACGTTGGGTTTACTCGACGTCGGGGAAAGGGTCCTTCCCCGACGTATTCAAAAACGTCGAGAAAAGTCCTCTTTATTTATTCCCCTTCAACATAGAACCGATTGTAAAATGAAAGGAAGAGAAAATCGGCCGAGAGAGAGGGAGAGGAAGAGATTCGTGCTGCCATCCGTCCGTCTTTGCCGTCACCGTTGCCGCCCGCTCATCTCCGTCCTTCTCCGAATCGCTCATCTACCTCTCTCATTCCTTGTACTTTCTCTCTTTTCCTTCTCTGAATCGCTCATCTCCGTCCGTTTTTCTATCCAATTTCATTCTTCAAAAACTATTAATCGCTTGGAAATAAACTAATTTATCAGCAACATCAACCATATATGACAAAGACATAAATAATGGAAGAATTTAGTGGGTTTCTTTTCATATATAAATAAAATAATTAATTAAAAAATATATATTTAAAGCCTTCCGCGACGCACACGTCACAGAAGCCTTTTGCGACGCCGTTTCGCAGAAGCCTTTTGCGATGTGCTGCAGCGTGCGTTGGGAAAATTTTCCCCGTCGTTGACCTGAGCTACATCGAGGAAAGTATCCCCGACGTGCTTTCCCCAATGTGCCTGCCGACGTCATCCTCGACGTCGCAGTAACCTTCCCCGATGTTGGTAAGGGTTTTTGGCGACGTATTGCTACGTCGAGGAAACTCTTATTTCTTGTCGTGGAGGGCACGACGACGAAGAACGGAGGAGGGTTTTGCTATGAGTGAGACAGTTGTGAAGAAAAGAACGTTGCGAAGAAGCATCAGATGGAGAAGCCTTCACTGTGGGCAAAATTGCATGGAGGAGCATTCACCGCAATAAGCACATTGAGCTATCATCGATCGGAGGAGCCTGGTTGAGAAGAGGAATCGATGACTTGTGCGTGACCACTGTGGGGAATGACGACATGTGGTGGAGAAGGACAATCGTGCAATTGGAAGGGGAAGAAAAAGAAAGATGGGTTTTTTTCTTGAAATTGGGGGAAATGAAAAATTGCGGAAAAAAAAAAAGGAAAAACTCTTTTTTTTGGAAAATTGAGAAAAGAAAAGTGGTTTTCACGTAAAGGCAAGTTCCTCCTCTTTTTTTCGTTCTTTTTCTTTTAATTTAAAATAAATATTTTTTATTATTTATATTTCGTGACAGTTAAAAGTTGTCATAGATTTATGACACAAAAAAATTGTCATAAATTCTCAAAATCCGAAAATTTTCCATCTTTTCCAACCAAAAACGTGGATTTTGGCATTTATAACAGTTTTTTCTCCCCTCAATCCAATTTGGGATGTATACAACTATCATAGTATGCCACTTTTGTTATAGTGTGTGAATAAGCCGACAATAAGTAACTGTTGAGGAATTCGTTCGGATAAAATTGCAAAATATCTCAAAGATCAAAGGCAATATGCTAAAACAAATAGGCCCGCTGCTCTATTTTTAGAAAATATTACAAATCTCTATATTTAGGATTTAATTTCAATATTCGTTTTTATCATATGTTTTAATTCATATATTGCTATCATCTTCCTTTCAATTCTTTTTCACAAATCCAATGATTTTAGCAAAAAGTAGAGGGTGGCAATAATTTTTCTAATAGAAAGTACGTTTTCTTTTTTCAAGAATATATGAATACATTTTTTTCCTTTTGTGAAGAAAATTTGATGTAAAAAAATGTTCAACAAATCAAAAATTGAATCAAATCCAACCTCTGCAAAACATAATAAACTACGTGCGCTAGCTAGTTTGTTGTCAAGTCATATACACACTAATCTCTTAGTTTTTTTAGTAAATACAATTGAAAATTGTATGATGTTCTGACACGTTGCCAAAGCATATGATATGCCTTGTTATACAGACTCATCATTTTGTAGTTGTGTTTTTGTAACTCTTGAGGTATTAAACTACTAGTTGTGTAGTTACATCAATATCACTTAAGCTCATAACTGAGTAACGGACTTCGTAGTTACATCAATATCACTTAAGCTCATAATTGAGTACCAATTGACGGACTTCGTCGCCAAATTCGTATTAAATAAATTATCAAAATACACATCAAGTACTAGTCTTAATGGTAAGTTTGGATCAAACTCAGAGAGCACTTTGATTTCTCAAATCAAATAATTTTATAACTAAAGTAATCGAGGGGAGAGTTTTGAAGTTGTTTTGACTTGCAAAAAGATTAAATTATTTCATGAAACAAAAGAGGATTGTAAAATTCAGTGAATAAAAGATCCTACAATCCTAGTTTGGGTCTAAACGAAACTCCTTATTTCGTTTTGTTCAATCATGACCTTTTAATTACTAAATCTAAATGTTAAATCTCAACCAATTTGATCAGTAGCGCTAACCAAACTATCCTAAAGGAACTAATTGAGACTAATTGAACTGATGAAGCATAAAAAATTCAAATTAATATTAATCATCGCATTAAGATTTTGGTAAGGAAAGTTGAGCAAACAATTGACTTTCAAGCTCCTGGTTAATTATTCAAGGAAAACACATGTTCAAGAATTCTAATATTACAACAAGTTCATGAACATTTGTGAATCTTCTCCAAAATTAAACAAATTTCATCATCCAAAATACACAATCAAATTGTGCATTAAATAACTATAGTACATGCAAATATTTGCAAAACAATTTTACACTTGCATTTGGATGGTGAATTTGGTGGAAGAAGATGAGAACCTCATCGTACTTAATCAAGGTGCTTACTTACAAGTTGAAAAAAAAACCACTTTGATAAGTCAAACATTTTGACTTTTAAAAATCTATTTAATTTTCCAAATTTGATTATTTAAATTATTTAGTTATACTAACTTTTCTCATTAATTATTTTAATTAAATAATAATAAAATATAATATTTAATTAATTAAACTTTTTTAAAGTAATTTTAAAATTATATAATTATTTCCACCACGTATCTCGATCAATTCAATTGACCTAATTCAAATCCCTATTCGAATTTTTGATATTTACATCTCATTTAAATTTCATTTTTCTCTCAATTTATAATCGTTAATTGAATCGATTATTATTAACAATTCATTTTCTCAACTAATTCGAACAATTTGAATTTCTTATCACTATATTCTAAGTTTAAATCCTTAATAAGCTAGTAGAGGAACCTAATGGACCTACAAGTTATGTGTTTCTACGATCTGAGATTAACTGACTAAACCCTTTTAACTGAGTTAATCAACATTCATTAACTAATGTGAGACTCACTTCTAATTTGAGTATAAGAAGTAAAATTTGCTCAAGTGTTCAATTTTGGCGATTTAGACAAAGGCGTTTTGGTCAGTCTACGCACAATTAAGAGGATAGTTCGCGAGTAAGCTTTGAGAAAATAAGGATTTGCGATAAGACCTGTGAAGTCTAGGTGTCTACATGAGAAAGAGTCTTTGTGAGAGAGTTGGGTAGTTTGTAAGAAGAGTTACGCGTTAAAACCTTCAAAAGTTATGTTAAGCGGCTAAAGCTATTCGTGGAATGAAATTAAGCGAGAAAAAAGGTTTGGCGAGAAAATGTCAAATCTGATTTGATATGGGTTAACGTATAAGATTAAGGATTTAAGCATCGCTAAGATAAATATTAATTTTACACGTGTAAGGTTTTAAGTAGGAGCTGACAATCTGACAAAGAACAAAGGATGACTAACATGGGTTAAGAAATCGTATAAATATAGGATTTTTCATTAAGTAAGCACTAAGATTTTGTTAAAGAGTTGAAGTGCTGCTTTTTTGTTCTTTCAAAAAAAAAAAAGAAAAACAAGGTGTTAAGTGTCGTAGTTTATTCCAGAAAAAGGCTCCGCAAAAAGAGAAGAAAGAGGATGATTTAAGGCTAAGTATTGTGAGTGATTTTTTCTTAAAAGTATTTATATGATTCAAACATGTTTTATAATGTTTAAAGCTCGATTGATAACTGTGATATTGATTATAAAATGGATTTCAAATCATTAGTTGCTTCCTTTGAATGAGCTAACTGTTATGTGCACATAAAATTAAAGGCAGCCATGTAGAAAAGGCCGAGATGGTGGAGTGAAGCCGACCAATGTAGAAAAAGATTGCATTGTGTTAGGTGGCATGAGCAACAAGGATGAATCTGTATGTTCTCGAATGCTGTTGATACAGTAGCTAAACGCGAGGTAATGAGATCAAGCGTAGAGAACGATTTGGGATCCTTGATGAAAGAAACGATTGTAACTAATGTGTATTTATTTTGCAAAATGATGTGTTTATTGATAAATTGATTTGTGTTAAAATGTATGATTTGGCGAAATAGTTTATGGAAAGGTACGTATTGCAAAAAGGATTTCATAAAGCCTCATTAAGTCTTTTAGACTTATGTTTTAAAATTTCATCTTCTAGGATCAGGTGTTTAGGCCAAGTCGAGAAGAAGGTTGAAGGGCTTGCAGCGAGTTGAAAAAGTTACCAGACATTTACGAGTTTTGATTAATGTTATTTATTTTGGTCAAGTGTTGTACGAAATGCCTGTTATTAATAAATTGTAAGTTTTGGTTATGTTACTTATTGTATTCGGCGTTTAAGTTGACTTCTGTTGCGTTTGAGTTTTGTTTGATAGTTTTAAAAAAGTTGAGGATAAGCTAGGCGATAAAACCAATTGCAAAGTTTCAAGCTAAATTGCATCCTATCTGTACCACTTTCTGTGTTTTGGTTGTCTTGCGGATCGAGGTGTGACAACTAATCTGGACTGTCCACTATAGTCCGTAACTCTACTCTCTTCACCATAGTTATATTTGTGTCCACCTAATAAAACCATGATATTAGTAAGGAAACTCTACGTAGGTTGTTCATACTCTTGGCTAGGTCAGTTTACCATTTTACCTCAGAGATTACATCTTGTTTTCTTAAGCTTCAGTTGATCCTTTAATGAACAATTGGTTTAAGGCCCAACTAATAAACTTAATCTCTCTCGAGCCAATAAGAGGGTAGGGCCTTTTTGTTCAAGACTTGGAGTGAGCATTTAAAGGAACAACCTATCTATTAACCTTAAAATCGGGCAAACAGTGAATTCTGTACTATTGCACCCTACGTCCCTAGCTATCCACCTAATCTTACCCTTGAAATGGGAGGTCAATGAGGGTAGCGTTGATGAGCTACCCTCACCGTACCTATGCAAATCTAAGGATAATCTCGAGTAGACAAGAGTTTATAGTTAGCTTAGGATTAAGATCAAGTTACCTAAGTCATCAAGAAATTGAAATAGTCAATTTTAATCAATTAACAATGTTATAATGTATAATTGACTACTTTATGGTTCGATCTTATACAATTTCATTGCATAGAATGCCCCCACTCACATGTCTCTACATGAGCGTCTTGGGCTCCGCTTGTACAAACTACAAAGTGGGTCATATCTATAGTGTCCCTAGAATAAAACGCACAACCTTATTCCTATATTATAGACCATTTAGACTATTACTCAAACTTGATATACGTTTATATCTCTACATAAAATTCAAGTATTCATACTATAGTCAAGGAACCTTTGTTTATTGGATTATGAGTTTTATCATAAGAAAATCTCTTATTCAATAACAATTAACAACTTTATTGAAGAATAGAATATTTTTACATTTACAAATCACGAGTTTTAGGACATAAAACCCAACATCCCATGCTTGCAAAGTTTCCTATAAATATTGGAATTTGGTGGGTCCATATAGTGGGTAAATTTGGAGAATTTCTTGTTTCCAAACACCTCATGCTTGCAAAGTTTTCTATAAATAATGGTATTTGGTGGATCCATAGGGTAATTTTGGAGAATTTCTTGTTTTCTTATTTATTTATATATTATTATTAAACCACCAATTCACTCAAAAGCTTAAGCTGGTGGTTGAAAAAAATTTAATTATATATCACTAACAATCATATTATATTTATTTTAATATTATATTTTTTTCATATTTGTATTCATGTTGTGCCTCATTTTTACAACACGTTATCAACACAAGCCCAAACCATTTTTCCTTCTAAAAGATAGACCCTAAAAAAGTGTGAATGTTTTTCTTATGTTGAATAACTACAAAATGAGCAATTAATTTATATGTCTGGAAAGCAACGTAACTACGCATACAATACTGACAAATAAAAAATATTTTTTCAAACTGACAATGTTGGAAGCAAAAAACAATATTAGGTTCTACAAACCTAATTGAAAGATTTGGAAAAGTGAATATTAATCTGCCTAGATGAACAAAATTTACAATTGATAATGCGTTGTTTTCTAGTCAATCAAAGAAAAATCTATTGTGTTTTAAAAATCTATGTTGCAATGATTATCCTATTGAGACCGATAGCAAAATGAGACAGAATATTTTTATATTATATATGTTGCATTGTATGTTCTACAAACTCAAAGTTTGTAATTATATTCTTGTTTTCAATAAAGTGGTTATTGAAGAATTAAAAGTAAAAATTGTATATTCTTGAATCCAATAAACTAAGGTCCTAACGGTATCTTGTGTAAACTTAACTTTATGCATAGTTATAAATATGGGTCAAGTTCGAGTATATAGCCCAAACGGTTTATAGTATATGAATAAGACTGAACACCTTATTTTGGAAATACTATGTATATAGCCCGCTTTGTAGTTAGTACAAACGATCTGATCCTGAATTCATTCATGTAAAGACATGTAAGTGGGGACATTGTATAGAAAGAGTTTACCTAAGATCAAACCATAAAATACTCACTTTTACGTTATAACGCGTCGTTTACTGTTTAAAACAAACTATTTATTTCTATTGATAACCTAGGTAACTTAATCTTTTATAGTTTAATCTAATGATGCATATGACATAGCTACTTTTTCTTTTTCGTTCTCTCTTTTGTTCTCTTTTTCTTTTTCTTTTTCGTTTTCTCTTTTGTTCTCTTTTTCTTTTTCTTTTTTGTTTTAGTTTTCGTTTTCGTTTTCGTTTTCGTTTTAGTTTTCTTTTTCTTTTTCTTTTTATTTTAATTTTGAGTATAGACATGACATGACTCAAACGTTGACAATTGTGGATGATATCGTAAGCTTTGGTAGAAATAAGTTATTTATATGAGATGACACATCAAAATTTCTTTTATACACATATTTTTCACCTCTCACCTCGCATTGTTGTGTCATGTAATAAATGAGGTCCGTGTCAATGAATACTGATTTCCTTTTTCTTTTTTATCAAAACTTTTATTTATAATTCATACATTTTATTTAAATTATTTAAACCTTTGGAGCTGTTTGGAAAGGAAAAAGAAATGAAAGGAAGGAATGGAATAAGCTTGTTCCTCGTTTCTTTTTAATCTTTTTCTTTCTTTCTCTCTATGACCCATATTTTCTCATCTCAATCTTTCTCTTCTTCAATAAATAATTTTTCAATCGGATCAGTTTTCTCTCTTTTTTTAAAATATAAATATATTTTTTTTAATAATTATATTTTAACAAAATATAATTATCTTCTCATTTTTTCAACACAATTTTATATATAATCCATCTATACATATAATAATCAAATTTCTAACAAAATTTCACAATAATATTTAATTAAATTCAAATTCAACATCACTACAAATTCAAATCCAATAATTAATTAAATATTCAACACACAAATATTTAATTAATTTTAATTCCACAAAGCCATAAATTATAAATCAAATATCTAGCTATTCTTCCCCTAAACAAAGATTATAATAATCTTTTTCTTTTCATAACCCCCTTTTCCATATGGAGCTTTTGCAAAAATAACAAAAATATTTATGATAATAGAACCAACGCCATAACATTTTTTAAATTTGCAAAAGTAGCAAATTTAAAAGTGATGGTCATCTTATAGCCTTATGATTACCGCCTGTTGATCGCTTGATAGTCATATGATATCACTAATTTTTTCATATTCGCAATATGCAAAATATTAGTGTCATGAGCTGTTTTTTTCTAAATGTTTTTGTCATTTGATGCAATTTCTCTTTCCATATTCCTTTCCCCCATTACTCATTTCCTTCCCTCAAGCGTCCCCTTTCAAACTAAATTTTATCGTTAAATCAAAATTTTGTTAGAGTAAGACCTCATTTGATGATCATTTTGTCTCATTTTGCTAATCATTTGATCTTTAAAAATTATCTAATTACTTTGATTCATTGTTTCCAAGTTTTGTTGGCCACACATTTTTACAAGTGTTCTTAAACAAATCCAAAAATTAAAAACTAAATTAAAACTAGTTTTAAAAAGTAGATTTTATTTTTTGAATTTGGCTAATATTTCAATTCTTTATGAACTTGAAAATGATGCATGCGTAGAGTAAAGCTATTGGTTTAATTTTCAAAACCAATAAATAAATAAAAACAAAATATTTCAACTATCTTTTTTGTTTTTGAAAATTGGTTTTTGGTTTTTGATTTATTTTTAAACAAAAATCATGCAGGTTTGATAACTATTTTTTGTTTTCTATTTTTTAAAAACAAAAAATCAAAAACATGTTTGATAACTGTTTTTAGTTGTTCATTTTAAACAAAAAATTATTCACTTTGTAATTGTGTTTTAGTTTTGTTTTTTTAATAAAATAAGTGGGAATATAAAACTATGTTAGAATAAATGGTTATTGAAATAAATGATTATTCTTTGTGTTTTTTCATGAATGAATGCATCATGATGAATAGATGTTTTATGAAAATTAATAACTAAATCTATAGTACATGTAAAAGAATGGAAGTGGAAAAAAAATTTAGTCTCATTTTACCCTTTTATTATAACATTTTTTAGTTTTGCTTTAGTGGCAATTTTATCATTCATATAGATTTAATGTTTATGTTATTTTCATTATAACTTTTAATGATTGCTTTAGTGGAATGATTTTTGGGAAATTTTTAAAAATAGTATATTTTACAAAATATTTATAACCTATAGCTCATTCTATCATTGATAGTCATTGATAGGCTATATTGATAGAAGACTATCAGTGATAGAATCCAAAATTTTGCTATAGCTTGTAAATATTTTAATTTATTTTGCTATTTTTAAAAATGTCCCATGATTTTTTTAACTTTTTATCTCCTTATTATAACTTTTCTCAAAATTTAAAAATTTTCACTCCAATTAATTATATCATTTAAATTTATCCAAATCCATTCACATTACTCTCTCTTCCTTAATTTTCTATCTTCCAACTATTTACATTCCCTATCTCTTTCAACCTTTCAAATTCTTCCTTTTCAAATCTTGGTTATAAATATCTCATTGTTTTTTTCATTCATGTTCACAAGTACAACAAAATGCTAAGGGTGAAGAAGAAATCAAATTCATCCTTTTTACTCTCTTTTAATTTTTTTCTTTTTTTTTTAATAATTTTGTTCTCTATTTTTTTTATAAAAAAGTATGTTTGTGATTATTCCTTCATTTATAGGTTTCTTTAGTACACAACATAGGTTAGGGAAAACTTGAACCACCAACTTCGTGGTTGACATGTACATATGTTTATGCTCTATATGTTTAAATCATATAATATTGAGAATTATTTTTTAATGTAAAAATGAGAATCTTGCTCATGTTTTTTTCTTCATTTAATTTTTTCTAGTTGTAGAAAAAGACATAACTTTTCGAATGACCACAAATAAATCTATAAATATATAAGGTCCTTTTCTATTTGGTTGAAGAAACACATCTGTTCCATATTCTTAGTCTTCTTCAAAAGATTTTCTTTCCATTATCCACAATCTTGATGTTCGGTTGATGCACGAAGTTTCGTTTATTGATCTTCTAGACGAGGTGCTACTCTTAAAGGAAAGGTGATTTGTTCTATCATTGGAGACAATTACTCTCAAAACTTAAGCACTAGGGTGAGTTAAATTTATCTTAAGGAGACAACGTAAATTCGTTGGGTTCATATCTATAATACATATATGATTTTTTATGTTTTGTGATAATAATATTAATACAAACTATACCTTGAGTTTTGGGTGTGTCATATGATCTATCTAATCCATAAACTAATAATTATATCAATTTAAATTCTAAATTTTAGAGGTTATATTAATTTAAAATTTAAACCAACTCTATTAATTTAAAACTTGAACTTTTTATAAGTATATCAATTTAAACTTGAACTATAATAAATGTATCAATTTAAATTTTAGACTTAAGTGTATCACAATAAAATATAACTGAGGATTTAAATTTGATATACTTCTAAAGTGCAAGATCTAAATTAATACGGTAGAAATCTTAACAAATTAGTTAACCGTTTGTAAAAGAAATATAGTACAAATTAATTAGAACATCTTTTTTGAACTTTTGATTTAACTAGAGTCATAAGGAAGACTATAAATACTTTGTATCATTTTAAAATTACAATCATAGAACTGAAATAATATCTTGCTCCCAAGCACAGTGGAAATAAGTATTTGCCGAACCACTTAAAAATCATAGTTCATTTTCTCCTTCTCCCTCTCTTCATCTTCATCATCTCACCATCCACTACAAAATAAATCCATCAGAAAACTCATAAAGAAAACAAACACATCAGAGAAAGAAAGGAAGAAGAAAGTTTGAAGTTCTTTATTTTCTCTGTAATCAAAATACATAACACGCAAAAGAAAAGAAATGAAAGGAAAGGAGAAGATCTTATTTTTCCAATGCGAAAGGTTAACAAGAAATATAGAGTAGAAAGAGTACTTATCTTTAACATGCATTAATTGGCTTTTCCTTGTTCACAACCAGGTATTAATTTTTGGTTAAAATAGACCGTTATAAAAGTTTAAAATATAAATTGGATATAATTATTAATTTAAGATTTAAATTAATATAAATTTCGAAGTTTAAGAATATAAATAAATATATTTGTATTCAAATAAAATTAAACAACTTATACAATTATCTTCGATCTATGAAAAGATCCCAAAATTATATGTTCATTTTACTTTTAGTTCTTTATGATATGATATGCATGGGAATTTGTTATTTCTTTTAAATTCATATTGATGAAAAAATATCAATATAATATATTAAATGAATTTCTAATCAGGTCTTCTATTAAAAAATAAAATGACGAAAATTTACAAAGATAAATATATTAACAAAATAAAAAATATATATTTCATTTTTTTGTAAGAGCAAATTACAGGGAAAAAAATAGCGAAAACAATTAATGAATTTTAAAAAATTAAACCACAACATTAAAGTTATGTTTGTCCACTACTTTGTAAACGCAATGGCCATTAAATGAGGTCAATAATAAGTACTGATTCGTTTATTTATATATATATAACTTCTTATCTAAATTCTTTTAGAAATTTTCAACTAATTAAGTAAGTTTTATCATTAAAGTATATTAGGTAGGATTCTCTTCGATGACATATATTTGTGGGTTATATGTCACTTCTTCCACATTTCACATAACATCTTGAAGAACCACCATTGTTATGCGTCACTTCATATTCTATTTACCTTACCAAATTATCTATCAACAGTGACATTTGATAGATTTGTAAAACACACAATATTTATTCAAATTCCAAACACCTTTGAGATATTGAAATTTTTTGAAGTTTTATAATATTGATTTAGTTGTTTTGTTTTTATTATTTATATTATTATTATTATATTTTCTCCATACCCATACTTCGGTCATGCACCGTGGTGTTCTTCAATTTTACAACATTTTTTGTTTTCTATTTTTTTTAAAACAAAAAATTTATAAAGACACATTTGGCAATTGTGTGTGTTTTTTTCTTTTTAAAACCTCAAAGTAAAAATATTGATTGTGTATTAGTTTTATTTTTTAATAAAATAAAATCAAGAAAAATTGAAAAAATAGATATTTTGACAAAATATTTAAACTTCAGAGATATTACATTTTTAGTGATTTTGTTGGGTAAATAGTTTTGTCAACATTTTTTATTTTTTAAAAAAACCCCAAAATCAAACAATATTTATAGTTATTTTCTGTCTAAATATTAAATTATCCATTTAAATTTTAAACTTGTGTAAAAGTTCCACTTACATCATTTATTATGTTTGTTTTATCAAACATTGGGTAAAATTTTGTAATATTATCAACTAAACTCCTACACTCTTACATGTGAATCAATTTAAACTTTTAGTTAAAATTTCTTTTGAAAATTGTCAATTTCTAAATTCTAAAACAACATATTCTTATTATTTGACATTCGAAGAAGTCTAAGTCTACCCGTGTTTGTTAGAATAAAATGCATATATACTTTTCAAAAATAATTTTAATAAATTGTCAAATTTTTATTTACCTTAACATTCCTAACTAGGTTTATAATAGTATGTGTTTGGAACAATAAGTTTGTTATTATAATAGTATGTACCGTTTGAAGTATAAATTAAACTATTTTAGTTTGAAAAGTAAATAGTAAACATCATAACAAATTGAGGTTTTAAAATAGTGTTTCTATAATTAACTAGAAATTACAAAATAATATTTACTGTAGTAATAAAGTGACAATTATATTCTTAGATAGTCTTTTGTCCCAAACATTTTTTTAAAAGAGTATAGTTGAAGCACAATTATTTATTGCACATGTACAAGATAATTTTTTAACTAAGTCTAGACCGGAGGATGTTGATATATATGTCTATAAAAGTTCATAATTATGTTTAAATTGATATAACTATTAATTTAACTATTAATTTAGGGTTTGAATTGATACGTCACAAATTATTTAGGGATGTATTTTTTAGAAGATATAAAAATAAAACCATATAAAAAAAATGATTGTCCAAGTGAGTTTGACATTAATAATTAAAAGTAAAACTTTATGATAACTTGATAAGATAAAAAAAACAAAAGAAGTATCCAACATGATTTTGACATTAAACGATTAATCAAAAAGAAAAATAGTATGGATAACTCGAAATCTTGAGTGGATATGAGTTTGACCTATTTTTTAAATTTTAAGATTTTTTACTCTTTTGCTTATGCCATATTTGGGAAAAAATAAATTACCAAAATGAGATGTTGGCATTCATTCACTCTCCTCTCCCTCTATGTGACCACAACCTTTTCTTCTTTGTGAGTGTTTATTGATTGATCAAAACTTTTCTCCCTATTTCACCTCAAAATTGCAAGTTATTTAAAAGTGTGAAACTGCAACATTTCAGATCCAAGATTTGGATCAAGATTTGGAATTCGAATCACTGGCATTCTTCTGCATCTCCTACGACCTAGCAACATCATCGTTACTTGTCTTAAAGGCTTATTAGAGTGAAAGTCCTTGTTGGTATAGGTATTAACTTTTAATTCTTTTAAGCTCTTCTTAACTTTACTTTTATGTCCTTAGGATCTCTCTCATTCAGATGTGATATCGGTCCATTCATCTCTTCCTCTTAAACTCAAGGCATTACAGAAATATCATATCTGCAGTAAAATGTTTTTAATAAAATATGTTTGATAGTGTTTTAGTGGACTGTCAAGAAAATGAGTGCTAGAAATCAAAAGAACTAAAGTCGTGCCTAATCTCCAAAAAAATTTGAAAAAAAGAAAAAACTCTAAAACAAGTTGTTCGAGTGTTCTTCAGTAGCCTCCACCACAAAATTTCAAAGTTCTAAGGTGTGTTATGCTACAAAAAAGGCTAACTGAGAGTTTGCATTAATTTTAGGGGTTGTTCGAGTTTATGAGAAGATCAATGTCGTACTGTTCGAATCTTTGAGAAGATCAAGGCAATCTTAATTATTATAAAGGATTCCAGAAATATGAAGGCTTCATTCAACAGTAGTTCTTCTTCGATTCCCTTCCTTTTTTTATTGTTTACACTTTTGGTTATGTATGCAAGAAATATGTTGTTGAAAGCTATAAGTGGCTAAACATATTAAGTTTTAGGGTGTTGAGATAGATTTACTTATGAATTTATGTTTGTATTCACATAGTGATTTCATGCATGGATATTGTTGAATTTTATGTTTTCCAATGATATATATTGTGCTTAATTCTTATTGATTGACCTTCAATGAATGATAGGTTGAATGTTTAATTTGGTGGATTTCACGTTTAACTAAAACTATATGAAGCATTATTAATCTCTCATGAAAATATAAGTTAGGTAAATAGTAAAAGTTATTGATGACCTTGCTCAATGCCTTGCTTCTTAATTCGGTATCAAGAATTCAGTCATCATCTAAGTTGCATGAGAATGAGGTTTATATATATATAAAGAATACTCTTAATTTATATTTCCATAATGTTTACAAAAGATTCCGTTAATAAACTGACAATAGCTTAATGAAGTATGTAATGAAATCAACACCCTGAAACACAATTAAACTCTTGAATTTTCAATATTTTTATTGCTTTCCTTTACTGCTTCTAACAATATTGCACGTTCAATTAGATCAAAACTCCTTAGCTAAAATCGACATAATTCTAAGGCAAATAAGCAAAGAAGTAAATTTGATGCTTGAAAATGATATTTGGCCTCTAAAGCCATTTTACTACATTATTGACTACGTACGTGCGTGTCCTTATGTGCCTACGTTGTACGTCCTTCTTACCCCTAACTTTCAGGTATAATAAAATTTGTCACCAACTCTTATTATTGATAGTGTTATAACCGACAGTAAACAACCAAAAATCAAAATATTTAATAAAAAAAAAAAGGTTTGAGATTTGTAAATTCAACACCCCACCCCACTCCACTCCTATAATACAACACCATCCAAGAAGGCTGTGAACTTCTTTCAACTTGTACTCCACAAAATTATTTTTAATTAAATTCTCATTTAATTCTTTTTAGTAAAATTTTTTTATCCATCAATACCTTTAATTTTATGTCAATATAAGAGAGTTTGTTTTTTTAAAAAAAAAGCAGTGGATAGTAAAAATAATAATTTATTGGGGCATGTTTAAATAAAATAATATCTTTAGAGAATGACCACAATATAAATGTTGTTGGAAAAGCATGGGTGAATCAAGGAAAAGGGGACCCAAAATTAGAACACACCACTATTTTCTAGATTGTACCTTCAAGACAATGGTGCGGTGCAAGTTTTTTTTTGATGAATTACACGTGGAAAACTCATCCACCGTCCACTATTTCTTCGCCTCATTTTTTCAAAAAATTGACTTACCAAAACCCTACCCCACTTCAAATTAATTCCAAGTTAGGTTATGTTATGTAGTACAAATAAAAAGGGAAAAAAAAAAGGACAGACCATGTAAAATATGTAATAGCTTATCAAATGGGTCTGGAGAGTAAGCAAACTTGAATATATAATGCCTTTACTTCTTCGGCTTCCATTACCCCACACTTTCAACCATTCCAGTCTGTCACACTTTCAATCTTTTTATTTCACTTCATATGCTCCTTTCAAACTTTTCTAATTATCATAAAATTACAATTTTTTAGTTCTTTTTAATTTTTAAAATTAAATTTATAAACCCTCTCGTTCCACCGCTACCTCTCATGTTTTGTTATCTACTTTTGTATTTTAACTTTAGAAAAATATGCAACCTTTTTTTATGCTCTAAACTTCAAAGAAAACCGAATGATTACTATATGGTGTTAAAGCTTTTAGATTTGTATCAAATAGATTATATTCAACTTTTAAAACTATATCCAAGAATCTCTTTTTTAGAAAGTGTTTAATAAGGTTTTAAAATTAATTTAATATATCTATTAAAGACAAAATTTAAAGAAAACCAATTTTAAATAACAAAACTACTTAAAATATTTATTATTATTATGAATGTCTATTAATATTGTTGATAGATACGAATAAAAGTTTACCAACATTAATATATTTTGAAGTTTTGTTATATTTAAAAATTTATTAATTTATTTTGCTATACTTAAAAATAATTTAATTAAAAATTTAAAAATTTATTAGACATGCAATTAAAAGTTTAATGATGTGAGTCATGTATTTATGTCGACTGATGAAGATAATACTAAGAGAAGAATTTTTTTTTTAAATGGAATTAATGAGAGAGCAATTAATATCTTTAAACATTACAAGAAATTCTATCCTGTTGAAAAACATACGTGCAAGCTTCTATTCTTGAGGTTGCATATATATATATATATATATATATATAAAACGTGCATAAATTTTACTACTAATTACTTAGGACTACAACTTTGCTATTTAGGAGAATTTGGGTTTGTTTAGTCTAAATCATATGAAAAGTATCACAACTTGTTTGCTTAATTAGTAATTAGTACCTCATGAGTCATTACATTAAGGTTTTTGGAGATATTGTTCACAAGTTTTCCATAGAGAAACATATTCAACCCAAAATCAAAATCTGCTTCCTTCCGACTTCATTCCTTTAATTTTTAAATATTGAGCTTTAATTTCTTGTGTATAGCGGGTTCAATTTTTCTTTTGTTTCTTTAGAGTATAAAGTATATTCTTTCTTAGATTCCATCTCTTATAAGAAACGAACGAAATCACATCTTTGACTTGATAATATCAAATAGAAATCTATAATGAAAAAAAGTTATTACAATCACACAAATTTTTCTTCTCAATGACAAGATCACTTTCTCAAATCGTTTGTAACGATTGCTACTAATCATTGTTCATTTGTCGGTAGCCAAAAAACTTTAATAACATTTGTTGATGACTAAAAAACACCACTAAAGTGTGCCAACAAAATGTAAACATCAACAAAAAATAGTTTTACTAACGACCAAAACTATACCTAATAGTACCCAAGTTTTATTTTACACAAATAAAAAATTTAATTTATCACATATGAAATTAGCTACCAGCATCACCACACCTTTGCAAAGCAACAATTAGACAACTCCTGCCAATTAAACCAATAATTACACAGCTCTCCCAAACCATCAACATCACACACAACTCCTAGAATATAAACAACAATGCACAACTTCCACAATTTAAACCAATAACTATGCAACAGTCTGCATATTAACCATACACCGCTTGAAAACCAACTATACAACTACAAACCAAAATCGCAACATATGGAGCCCATCACTTCTTTTAACTTTTTCAATGTGGGATAGATAATCTATCTTTCTATCAAACTCTAATTACATGTTCATTCATTCAACCAGGAGTCTATTTTATATGTTTTTTACCATTTTTTTTTAATTATCTTGAATAAAGAGGAACAATAACTTGTATTTCTACGAGTTTTTAGCTAATCTCATTAATCATCACCAAACAATCCACTTGCTTAACGATTATGGATTAAGAGTGAATTTATAACAACTATGATTTAATCAAACTAGTTTTTCAAACAATTTTGATAAAACCTAATCATAAAATTTACGTACGAGTTAAACTCGTAAATACATAAATGAATCGGTTTGAGATAATTAAATAGAGGTTCTCACAAATTACATAGAGATAAAATTCCTAAGGCCCAAGATAAAGCTAGAATCTCCTATTTAGTTCAAAATCATATTTGAAATTAAAATTACAAGATAAAAATTCATAAACAAGAATGGTGAAGTTATAGAGGGGAAAATAGGAAATAAACTGTTGATCAAATGTTCGCAGTTAGGGTACTTTAACTTGAATTTCTGCAAGTGTCCTGATCTCAGGTTACAATGTTTCGACAATGTGAAAAACAAAAAAGTAATATCAGATTTCACCATAATGCCAAAGAGAACATTGTGACACTAACTCGTACACACTAGTTGATTAGATGTCTCTATCCAAGTTCAGAGACACTTCTTCGATGTGTAACTACTGGATTTTGCATCATGACAGCGCTTAGGAGCGTCGAGTCGCTAGACTTTTGCTCCAAGCATTGCACCCAAGGCCATGGCGTTGTGTGATGCCTTACTCTCATGGGGTTTTTTGTAATTTTACCATGGTTGATACTCTTATAGCCTCCAATTTGGTCTTCATCCTAAAGGTTCATTCCACCTCATTGAAGCCTATAACCTAAAATATCATAAAATTAAACACGTAAAACTAAGAAACAACCTTGAATTAGTAGAGTGAGATAGAACATATATTCCAAGTCTATCAAACCACCTCAACTTAGATTCTTCATTATCCTTGAGCAAGGCAAAAATGTATCTGTCATACAAGAATTATAATTGCTGATTTGCTAAGATTACTCAAGTTTTAACAATCACTTAGGACAAAGCTTGTAGTCCAATGCAAAGTAAAATCACGATCAACTAGTAGACTTAAGTGGTAGCGATGTAACAACTCGAGTAGTGATCCAACGATTTCAAAAGTTATAAAGAGAGCAACGACCACAACAAGTTTTCAATTATGTAAGACTAAGGTCTATATCTTACTATAAATCAATATTAAAAGATATATGCTAAAATCTCTTGCTATTGTACTATTAAACTATTCACAAGCTCAAGACTAACTTGAACATTGGAGTGAATAGCTTGACACCACATTAGTGCATATAGCTTTTTCTACTTGTAGATAGACTGAGTACAATCTCCATTACACAAATTTATCACTACAAGAAATGGGGGATTCTCAACGTCAAGATAAACGTCTAGTAACGAAATGTCGGCACAAATCACCAATACTGACACAGGCAATATGGTGTCAGTTTAGTCGACCAAGCCCGACGTCGTAATCCAAAACGTAGGACTTGATCCATCATTTTCATTTTTTTAATTTATCATTAAGTGTTCTTTGATGCAAGCGACAATCACGTCAGGGAAACATAAAATGTAAATTTTATCATTAAACGTTCCTCGACGTCAGGGACAAAAACGTCAGAAAAACTTGATTATATTATTTAATTGTTGAGCATCCTTGACGCATTGGAAAATCATGTCGGGATAGGTTGACATAATTATGATACCGTTGAACTGTCCCCGACGCAATGAATGAAAATGTCAAAAAAATGTTTAAATATTTATATAAATGTTAAACTTTCCATGACGTTTGTACAGAAACTTCGGCAGTTCGTTAAACCATGGTCGACGTACACGTTCACTGCGTCGAGAAAAGTTGAGTAATAAATTTTACAAATTAATTTTATCTGATGCCATTAGTGAACGTCGGTCGTGCTGTTGGGAAACGTCCTATTGCTCAAAGTTTTGAACAACGTCGACAATTCCTAAACCTATTTGTTGTGTGTTCACAGAATAGAGAACACATGAAGAGAAACAAAGCAAGATTTTTTTTTTTTTTTGAAATTATAAAAATGGATATATACATTATATAATGTATGTATTAGAAAAATGTATGTGTAATGTGTGTATTGATATAATGTGTAATTTGAATTTGAGATTTTATGTGTAATGTATTATGTAATGTATATTTTTATGTGGAATGTATGAGATTGTCGTGTAAATTCATATTCAAATTCATATTATATAATGTATGTTTTTAGAATTTGAGATTGAATTTGATATTTAATTTGATTTTGAATATGAATATGAATTTCTATTTAATTTCAATTCGAATTTGAATTTTTGAAAATGTTAGATATTTAATTAAAAAGGTTGATGTAATTTGTGGTTGATTTATTTTATGGCTATCATGCACTTATGGTAGCCTAGTTTTTTATTTCAAAATTAGTTTCTAATCTGTTAGTAGTGTTGGAGATTCTTAGATAGCTTTTAATTAAGTATGTATTAAGTGTCAGCTATGTTGGAAGTGTTAGGTAGATTTAAACTTAATTTTAGTGCAAGATGAGAGATTGGACAATATAACTTATTCATGAAGTAAGTTTGAAGTCTTTGAGAGGAGAGATATAAAACTAATCCAACTTATTTATGTTTTAGGGCTTTTAACGAGATGGACAAAAGTTGGATGAAACTTAGGGATAGGTTTTCGGATGAATACAGAGAAGGAGTTTCCCAATTTGAGGTTGCAAAATATCACGTCAATAATCGGATAAATAAGGTATCTATACAAGAGATGTATGAATTCAAACTGAGACTCATTAGAGGGTATGGAGCGACATTTATTAACCACTGGAATAGCCTCCTCCTATATAGACTTGGTGTATCATGGAGAGCCAGTGAAATTGCCTAGAGGTATTCAAAGACTTGATGAAGGAACGAGTAGTAGTAATCTTTTTGATGAAGGAACTAGCAGTAACCCATTTTATGAAGAAAATGAAATGTTGGGTATGTTGCATGATGTACAAGCTGGTATTGAACACACAGAGGACATGGAGAAAGATTTGGAGAATGAAATAATGTCATTTAACAGTGGGGTAGATTTATAAGAAGATAGAACAAATGTGGTATTTAAAGAGTTATTAAACCAAGAAAGTCGTGAGCTATCTAAGTTGTTCCTTCAACGATAAACCGAGCTCACTGTAGAACGCAGTCACCCGATTGACTGTATATAGTTGTTCCAAGAAACGCACGTCAGTAGGATTGGCGAGTTCCTTTCTAAGGTAGTAGCGGATGCGCATATTAGTTTATGAAAACTTTTTATTATAATTTCTATTTTAATTCTTATCATCTCCCAACTTATAACTTGTATTGTGCAGAATCAAATGCTAGAACTTCAGTCTCACCTCGTCTTAAAGGGTTCTCAACCAGTATCTTGAGACGAGATATGCGAGTCCGTTTTAGGTACACGATCGGGCTACTCAAAATGTCTTAGTTAGGGCTCAAGCCCAAGTCCACCAAGAAGAGTTCTGTTCCACTTCTTGCTCCTCTTATGACCATCAGGCACACATGACAGAGGTTAGCGAACTAAGAGTTAGCCTTGAAAATGTTAACCACCTAATTGAATAACGAGCAAGGGAGGAGGAGCGGGAATGAAGAATGGAAGAAATTGTTCGAAGAATGAAAGATAACTATGCACGACAAGTGGAAGAGATAGAAGAAGATGATCGAGGATATGAGTCGGGCACCCAGAGAGCTGTGATCACTTGGGGTATGTATTTTTCAACATTTAATTTGTTTAATTTCACATATGTGATATTCTAACTGTAGTTGTAATTTGTAGGTTTGACATTCTTTATTTGACGTCTGCGACTACCTAATAGGAGATAAGTGTAGTTTTTTTTTTATTTTAATGTAATTGTTTTTAACAATTTAAACCTATTATTTGTAACTTTTGTTTTACATATTTCGTAGCGTGTTTTACTGTAAATTGTAATTTTTTAATTTTCATAATTTATTGCAAATTTTGTTTCTTGCCTTACGAAGCTGAACCGAAAACAATACCTCCGATAACTAAAAATAATAATTAAATAAATAATAAAGTAATTAAAAAATAAAAATGTAAAAATATATTTATCTCGACGCATGGCATACGTCAGGATTATGCTTTTCCCCGACGTCGTCTACATATGTTGGGGTAAGCATTTTTCGACGCGACACCAAAATTGCTAGTTCTTCGATGCACTAAGATGCGTCAAGCTTAGTCTGTTACCGACGTCATCTATGCGTCGGAATTATCTACGTCGGGATACACTCATGCCGACATCATTCGTTTTGCATGTCGGCCAAAGTTTTCCTGATAACGTTCTTGTCGACATAGAATTTGACGTCGGCATTACATTGGCTGACGCACTTCGAATTTTGGTCGACGTTTTAGTGCATCAAAAATACTCTGGTTCCTTGTAGTGTATTATTGATCACTAGCTAGTATCATTTTTCACCCTTAAAAAGTAATAAAATGTTCTTTTGTTCTTTTTCTTTCTTTCATTGATTATTCATGCCATATAATGTATGTTTTAGCTCCTATTTGTGAACTATTATGATGTAAAAGAGATCCATGCATGAGTTTGCCCCTAATTTTAATCATAATCTATTAAATGAGTTCACTCTGGGATAAAATTATGCTTAAAAGATGTTAATTGTTGATTTGGTGTTAATTTGGCTTTTTTGTTTTTTGGTATTGTAATTACTCCACAAAGTCTTCAGTTTCTAGATTTTGAACTTGTCACGATCAGTTCGTTTTTCATATACTAAGTAGTTAGGAAGCTTCGTTTTTACCTAAAAAGCGTTCAGAACGTGAGTAGGCCTTCCCCAACCATTTTTTGCCTTTAAAAGGAGAGAAACCCTTCATTTCACAATCATCAATCTTTCATAAGTAGCCAACTTCATTTTCTTCTTTTTTCGTCAATTTTCCAGTAGACACCTTGAGTTCTTGACATTTATTAAGTCAGCAACTTTATGAATAGAAGTTCCTCTAAGATGTTTTGGGCTCTAAGATCTCTCTTTTCACTAAAGGGATTGTCGAGAAACAATTTCCACCTTGAAAAAGAGAAACTTGTGAAGTAAGGAGAAAATTCAAGTTATTTAGAGTTGTCATTTTTCTAGCTTTTATTTTCTTTCTTTATTTCTTTGTAATTATTTTTCATTTATTTTCAATCACACTATATTGTAGCAAAGATTTTTTTATGTAATAAAGAAATTTATTTTGTCATTGATCATTAGCTAACTTCTTTTTAGGGGTTCGACAATGTGAATGTCTTAGAGTCTTCTTGGCCAAGTATTGTTGTCCCAACATTACTTTGTTGTCTTTGCATTCTCGTTGTTGATTTTAATGAAATCTTTGGTACACTAAATTGATTACTTAGTTTAGCAAACTAGTAGAACTTAATGCTGAGAAGGTCGGGCTAGAGTTGTAAATGGACTGTGCAAAGGGATATGTGACTTAAAACCTAGGAATAGAAAAGGTAATGCCACCTTAGGAATAAGGAGGAACCGTAGGGTAATTATAAAGAAAGCAAGCTTTAATTAATCTAGGATTCAGTTATCCATAGGAACATTTTGGTAGTAGCTACTTAAAACTCCCAAAGGAACTGAACACTGGACCAAATAGGTGTAGATTTCTGCTCATGCATGCATACTTCATTGTCTTGGTGTGATGTGCTAGCATCACTTTTGTTGTGAGTCCAAAAGGTCAAAGCATTGTTAAACCTTGTTCGATCATCATTGTTTAGTACTAGTTTTTATTATTTAAATTATCATTACTACAAAACTGGCAATACTTGACGTCCGCAGTTTTGATATTCTTGACAATTTTAATAAAAACTGTCAAGTAGAAAAAAAAACGTCAAGAATAACCAATAATTAAAAAATGCATAATTTTTATTTTTTATTTTAAATACTTCACAGATTAAAAGTGTCAAGATTAATTTTAATTACTTGACATTTTTTAAATGTCAAGTAATATATTTTTTTCCATTTTCTAAAAAAACTCTTTCTCTTTTTCTTTTTTTTTTCCAATTTCTCATTTTTCTCCAATTTGTAAAACAAAACTTTTCCCTCTTTTTTTTTCCAAAATTTTCTTTTATCCCTCTAAACTCTAGAAAAGCCCTAATTTCCCCCACCATTTTTCCACATCTCTCCCATCCACGATTTCTTTCTTCTTCCCAAACTTCACCCAAAGCTCTACATTTCTTCTCCCTTTCTCTCTACCTCTTCACAATAACCCCTCTAAAAACACCCATGCCCAATCTTCACCATTCCACCGGCCGGCCACAGCAAACCTATCCAAGTTTCTTCTATCGACCCACGACCACTACTATTTTTGCTGACGACGACGCACGAACGATTAGGCCAACCACCCACGCACGAACGGTATCGACGCGTCCTACACCGGCCACATACCTCATCGATGAAAGCCCCTTTCTCTCTACATCTCCACGAAATCCCAACCCCCCCAATCTCAATCCTCTCCATCTCCACCACCAAAGGCTGGCCACATATCTCATCAACGGCGAACAACGGAGCCCCGAATCTCACTCCCTTCTAATTAACGACGACCCACGTTGTTTCTCATTCCAAACTCTATTTCTGTCCACAGAGCCACACATCTCAAACTCCATTTCTCATCAACGGTGATGAACGTCGCCAGCCATTCCTACTCAGTTCCTCAATCACAATGCTATAATTTCTGCTATTTGTTACAAGTTCACAGCACGACACACGACGAATGGAGTTGTTTTCTAATCGATTAGGCAGCGATTTCAAACGAAATACAAATGAAGTTATTCTTCTACGAAGGTGATTTTGAACGGAGAATGGCAAATGACGTTTCATTTTCGAAGGAGAGGCGTGAAGGATATCAAGCGGCAATTTATTTTCGAAGGAGAGGCATGAAGAAGTGTTTCGTTTTGCTAGGGCTTGTCTACATCAATCCACGCGCGTGTTCCGTTTTTTTTTTTAAAGTTATTTAATCAACTTGACGTTTTTAAAATGTCAAGAAAATTATCTCACTTGACGTTTAAAAAACGTCAAGAAATTCAAAAAATTACCTCTCTTACACATTTTCATACAAATTCTTGATGTTTTAAAACGTCAAGAATTTAATAGATTTTTCTTGACATTTTTAAAACGTCAAGAACAAATATTTTTTGCTAAATTGAAAATTTGCCTACCTCCGCCTTTTCATTAAAATTCTTGACGTTTTTTCTTTAAAATAACCTATATCTTGACGTTTTTTGAAAAAAACGTCAAGTAATTAAAACTACAAACGTCAAGAAAGCTCTTTTTTGTAGTAGTGGGATAACAATTGGTGAGGCTTTGATCGGTTTGGAGTTATCTAAGAGTGTTGTAGTGCTTGAAGGAGGGTGATGTCTCTGTTTCTTATTATTACATATACTTTGTGTTTTATGATTAAGAACGATGTTCATAACTCGTTTTGTAATATAAATAACAACGATATGTTTCTATGTTGTAAGTATATTGTAATGACCAACTATATGTCTATGTTTAATAATATATATGCAATTTGTTAGTTATTTGATTGAAGGTTTGGGTTGATTGAAAAAATGTAAATAGTTCAATTGATCATATTGTATACCATTGTTGGACTTCAAAACAGGTGCAACATAATTATATGGGTATTTCAAATTGTACAATTTTTCATTTAAAAAAAAAAAGTCTTGACATGTAAAACGTGTCAAGAATAAACAAATTCTTGACGTTTATAAACTGTCAAGTATATATTTACTTGACGCTTAAAAACTGTCAAACAAAAAACCCCTTATTCTCGACACTGGATTACTTGACGCTTTTTACCTGTCAAGTATAACTGTACTTGACGCTTAAAAACTGTCAAGTAAACCTCCCTTATTCTTGACACATTGAAAAGCCTCAAGTAAACAGATACTTGACAATTTTTAAGCGTCAAGTATTGCCAGTTTTGCAGTAGTGTATTGTCTATACTCATAACACAATTCCTCTCGGTTACCTACGATTTCATTTAGTCATGCTCGAACAATTTAAACTACTATTAGTCCTATGGGTTTGATGCTCAAATTATTACTTCTAAAATTATTACTTCTAAAATTATTACTTCATCGATCATGTATGCTTGCACTTAGACCTAACTCACTTATACTTTTACAACTCATACACCTATCATCCACTAAGTTCTCTACTAGATCATTTAACTTCATAAATTGTAAAGAAGCCAAGTTACACACTCAAGTTTAAGTCAACCACATTGAAGTTGAGTTTTTCATCATTCACTTCACCATAGCCAAACTCATATTATGTTCCATTCTATCACGTCTAAGAATGAATTTGCCCTTGTTTTCTGTTCAGTTCTACGTCTCAAAACCTTGCATGCACTAAAAACTCTAAAGTGGAAACATGTAAAAAAAAAAAAAAAGGAAAACAAAGAAGAAGTAATTAATATCCTTCAATTCAATGCAACTCGTGGACATCGGAAATTAAATTAGGCAACCATAAAATGAAATGGGGCAATGGGATTTTTGAAGGGTCACATCAGCCCCACCCCCATAAATATCATATCAGAAAGATTTTCCTCTATTTATTTCCAACTTGAAAAATTATAAAGGTTCCACGTAAGATGCCTCTTGTTCCAAATAGAAGAACTAGGCCACATCATCAAGTCCAACTCACCAAAAAAGTGAAAAAAAAAAACAGTGGAAAAAGCAACAACCAAATAGTCCACGTACGACTCCTTGGAGATGAAAAGGAACCAAAAAGTTCATAATGCCTGCCCCTTAGATATACTGTTCATGCACTACCCTCCAGCGGGCTCTTTTTAGATATTTACTCGTAGATTAGATATTATATTTATAGTGTTCATACGAAATCGACAAACAAAGAATAAATACAAAAAGAAATTAATTGATTCACGTTACGTACACCAACAATGTAAGATAATAGTTTTAATATTGTCAGAGAGAAATACCAAACAATATACGACTGCATATGTGTCAAAAAAACTAGAGAATAATGTGTATATTTATGATCACTCTAGACTTGAAGATCACAATCGTAAATAGCATATAACACGCATATAATTTAAGTCATTTCGGGAATCGGATAACAAATTCGACATAGTTTGAATACAATCTACATGGAAAAGAAAGAAAAAAATTAAATATATATATATATATATATATTATATTATAGTTGGAGAATTAAATAGATTGGATGAAGATGAACTTGGAATGTAGCCCACGTCCTAAATATTAATTGTTGATCACTTGGGACTTGGATAACCCTAGCTATATATAACAAAAGAGACCAAATAGATATATACAGTTGATTCATGTATAATTTATATGGTATCCTGTCTCACATATTTATTGGAACCCAACTAGAGAACACATCCATTTATTTGGTTTTGGATATTTTAAGAGACAGCTCACAATCTTGATTAACTTTAAATTATGTCATATAGTTAGGGTAAGTCCTTTGAATGATTTTGATCTATCATGGCTTTCTTTTTTCTATTTATATATTTGTGTTTTGAATAACTTCAAAAATAAATGTTCTTTAAACGACATAGATTTCTTAATCTGTCCTTGAATGAATTAATAATTTAAAGTTAGCTTATGGAATGTTTTTAGATTATTAATTGTATTAAAAAAAAAAACTAGTTGATAGCAATTAGATTAATTTAAGAGTCTTATTGATAAATATAAAAGTTTTTCAATTTGAAATAATATCCCTTTCAAAAATTTAAAAATTTTATTATTAAAAGATATCTTTAAAAGGTTTAACTGAAAATCATAATAAATAAGTTCTAAGAAATAACACATATAATCAATTTTTAATATAGCGTAACTAAATTAAATTTGTTATCGAGGTCTTTTCAAAAATATAACAAAGTGGCAAAATATTTACACCGTATAGAACAATTTCGAAAACGAAAAAAGCACAGGCCCACAATGAAAATTTTCAAAAATGCTTCAAATAATTGGCATCCAGTGCGTAATATATTTGAGAAACGATCCTTTAGTATTTGGAAAATAATCGTTTAGATTTGGCTATTCTTTCTTAGACGATCGTTTAAATTTGGAAGGTCAAATCTAAATCTAAACGGTTTTAAAAAAAAATTGGTACACGATTATTTACATTGATCGTTTAAATTTGGGTTGTCAAATCTCAATAATTTTTTTCAAGATTTTTTAGAAAACGATCGTTTATATTTGGTACACGATTGTTTAGATTTGATCGTTTAAATTTGAAGAACGATCATTTATATTTGGTACACGATCGTTTACATTTGATCGTTTAAATTTGTGCAGCCAAATCTAAACGATTTTTTTTTAAGATTCTTACGATAGTTTATATTTGGCTATTTTTGTACACGATCTTTTAGATTTGGCTCTCCAATATCCCTAACGATTTAATAACAGTTTGAAAAAAAAATTAATCTTTTATATTTGGTACATGATCTTGAATTTTTTTTATAGTTGAATATATATAGTTGGTTTTGTTGTCCATTTGATAGCAAAGGGTATGTTTGGAAGTGATTTTGACTCGCTAAAATCACTATTATCAAAATTATTTTTATTTAAGATAATCATGTATGGCAATAAAATAAAATTGATCTTTTAAAAAATAAAAAAAAATCATTTTAAATTGATTTTCGAAGTATCACTTATAAAGTGATTCTTTCTTTCTTTTCTCCTTTTTTTTTTATTGTAAGGGAATCACATTCAACATTTTTAAAAATTATTAAAAATAAATAAATTAATAAAATTAGATATTTATTAAAACTTCAAGTGACCATATTCTCTACAACTGTTTTTGCTCAACTGTCCACAAATATAAACTATTTAATTTTTAATACTTGTTAGTAGCTTAGTGGTTACTCTGTTTAATGTTTTTCTCCAAATTACAATCATTCCATTTCCACCAAAAAATAATAATTATACACTATTTCCCACCTAAATTAAAGTTATTTAACTTCATTCATTCTATTGCTTTTTTTATTTTTATAAAACTTCAACATCTTTTTCTCTTCCCAACCTAAATTAAAGCTATTTAACCTCATTCATTTTATTCTTTTTATAAAACTTCAACATTTTTTCCAACTTTTTTTTTTGCTGAAGCTTGTTATTCTTAAAGATCAACTTCAAAATTACATCATTCATGCGCATTTAGATAATATGTTTGTTGAGTTAATAAGTATTTGTGATCTTTCTAAAAAAAAATGGTGATAACAGCTAAAGATAAAGTCTAACATTAGTCTATCGATTGCTTACCTTAGCAATGATCTTACCAGTTACAACGGCTACTATGGAGAGAACATTTTCTACTATGAACATTATAAAGACTCAATTGCGCAATCGAATGGGATGGATAAATGATTGTCTTGTAACATATATTGAGAGAGATTTATTTGATAAGATAGATAATGAAGTTATTATGTATCGATTTCAAAATATGAAATCTCGTAGAGGACAATTGTGATGTCCGAAAGTCAGTACATTTATTAAATTTTTAGAACCACTGACTTATAAATTATTTTGACTAAACTATAAATGTGAGACTTGTTTTTAATTTAAGTATAAGAAGAAAAATCTGGTTAAGTGTTTTAAAAATTTGCGTTTTGGATAAGAAGAGACGTTTTGAAGTAACACTTCACAATAAGAAGATTGGCGTTCGAATCAATCTGCAGAAAGAATTAAGAGATAAAATCTTTTATGGTTAAGTATAAGTTTTGCTATTAAGAAGTTAATTCGCGAGGAAGTTTTGAGAAAAGAAGGATTTGCGATAGAACCTATAAGTCTGAACACTCACAAGAGAAAGTCTTCGCGAGATAAGGTTGGGTAGTTCGCAAAAGGAGTTATTGCTTAAGACCGTCAAAAGCTATGTTAAGTGGTTGAAATTATTCACGTAATGGAGTTAGACGAGAAGAAAGGTTTGACAAAAAAAATGTCAAATTTGATTTGACAGGGGTTAAAATGTAAGATTAAGGATTTAAGCATAGCTGAGTTAAAATTAAATTTACACGTGTAGAGTCTTAAGCAAGAGCTAGCTAACTGGGAAGAGTTTAAGCATGACTAAGTTAGTTCAAGGGCTCTATAAATAGATAACTTAGTCATTAAGTAAGCACAAAGATTTTAGAAAGGAAAAAAGCTAAAATGTTGTTGTTTTGCTTTGGTGAGAAGAACAAAGTGTTAAGTGTTGCGGTTTGTGCCGCGAGAATGCTCTGCTAAAAGAAAAGGAAGATGAGGATCTTTCGTAAAGTGTGGTGAGTGTTTCCTCTCAAATGAATTTATGTTAAAAACTTTATTATGATTTCTGTTTACTGATTTGAGAGAAGAATTCAAATGAGAAGTGTTTCAAAAGAGATTGCTATGAAAAGTTTATATGTTTTCAAGCATGATTTATAATGTTAAGGCTTGATTTGATGATTATGATTTCAATACTATAAAACGGTTTTCAAACCATTAGTTAAGAAGTTGGCTTATGCGTTGAAAGAGCGTATAAAGCTTAGCGGCTTGAGCAATTGAGCAACAAGGAAGAATCTATATGTTCTTAGAGGTTGTTGAAACAGTAGTCTAAACGCGAGGTCATGAGACCAAGCGTAGAGAACGATTCGAGATCCTTGGCGAAAAAAATAATTGACTGATGGGTGTTTACGAAATGAATATGAATGCGATTTGCGAATTGATCTAACTTTATTGTAAAAATTATTACATACGTTTTGATATGTTTTGCGAAATGAAGTATCTATTGATAAACTAATTTGTTGTTGGAATTTATGATTTGGCAAAAAGGATTTATCAAAGAGTATTGTGAAAAGGATTTCATAAAACCTCATCAAGTCTTTTAGACTTACGTTTTAAAAATCTCATCTTCCAGAATCAGGTGTTTTGGCCAAGTAGAGAAGAAAGTTGAAGGGCTTGCGGAGAATTGAGAAAGTCACCAGGTGTTTAAGAGTTGTTGTTTATGTTTAGTCAAGTATTGTAATTGTATATTCTTACAGAACGCCTGTTATTAATAAATAAAGTATACATTTTGGTTAAGTTATTTATCGTATTTGACGTTTAAGGTTGACTGTCATTGCGTTTTGAGTTTAGTTTGATAGTTTAAAAGGAGTTGAAAATAAGCTAAGTGATAAAATCAATTGCAAAGTTTAAGCTAAGTCGCGTCATATCCACACTACTTCCTACGTTTTGGTTCTCTTGCGGATTAGGGTGTGCAATAAAGACCCTATCAATAAATTTTTTAGATCCGTCACTGTATATCTATGTACGTACGATACATACATACACATGTATATATAATATTATTTTTTTATAGCATAATTTTTTTACTAAAATTTAAAAACAGCTGTCTGTTTTGTTAGCTTTTTTTTCAATTTTCATTTAATAATTAAATTAACTTAATTTTTTAATTAAATTTTAAATAAAAAAATTGTTAAAAATTTTATTATTATTAATTGAAATTTATTTTAAATTAAAATATTAAAAACAGAAAAGGAGAAATTTTCTCCGTGGGACCCGATCTCCTACCTCGACTCCCCAAAACAAGAAATGGAGCAAGGACGAGGGGATGGGGATTTTCCACGGGGATAGGGAGTGTCCCCCCACTTTGCCACGGCTCCGTTGCCAACCATTTGATCAACTTTAGTGACCACCGCTGTCAACCTCTAATCACCATTTTTTAGTGACCACCATCAGACATCGTTTTCAACAACAGTTTTGTTGGGTTTTTTACCATTAATCTCAATTTAATGTTTTAATGATAACAAATCTGAATTTTTTATTGATAATTTTATTATTTTGAATAGTCAATAACTTGGAGCTCAGAAAAATAGTTATGACACCTCTTGAATCACCAAAATCGGAGTTCAAACTAAGAAAATTTTTGCTAAAAGCCACTTAGAGCAATGAGATTGGCAAGGAAGAGTAACACATCTGGCTTTTGTTGTTTTTTTTTTCTTCTTTTTATTGGCTTTTAAAAAGAAAATAAATTTTTTTTTTTTGTCTAACGGCTAGTTTTTTAAAAAGATGATGAACTTGTTTTATTGAACTTTAAACAAATTATTTTAAAAGGCATATGACTATATTATTATTTATGTTCGTGTCAAACGACCAATTGTGTTTAAATCTCAACCATTCAATTTTCTTTTACTTACATCCAATGATCCAAAATGATTTTGGATTTCAATATATTTTTCCTCTTTTTAAATACTTAATTTTTCCCCAAAATTTTAAGAACTTTGTTCAACTTTACAATTCTCAAAAAGTGCAAAAGCCACAATTTTTAATCTTTTTGAAGCTTCCAATTTTCATCCTTTTCATTGTCTTTGAGAGAATTCTCATTATATTGTGAGGATTAATTATTGTGAGTTTAAAATTGTATACTCACTCCTTTTAGAGAGTTTTTGTGTGTGTGATTTTAAAACTTCAATATTTTGTGACGGGTTGGATCCTAGCCTGTTGAACGAATCGGGTTTGTGCTTGAACTCGAAAAATGAGCAAGTAGCGGTTCGACTCTAATCTGTGGAAAGAATAAAAAAAATGTTTTCAATCAAAATCCCTAGAGGTGCTTGAAAAAGTGGAGGTATGTTGAGTTTAACTAAACCATTATAAAACTATGATATTTTTTTCTCTAACTTTTTTGAATTATTTATATATTTAATTTTAGCTGTATATTGTTGTTGATTGAGATTGATTATATACCGTGAATGGTATCGTTCTTCTCTTTACATATTTTGATAAAGCCTATTTTACCCCGTTGTTACAATTGTTTGGATCAAGGTAGTTAAATGTGATGTTTCATGTATCGATGTGATCTAGATTCTAGACGTGAAATATCACGATCTAATGGTAAAAAAAATGTTTGAACAAACAGTCTCATCTTTTGTATATCCTTTCATGTGTGGACAGGATATAAACTACGCATATGAAAAATCATGATCTAACTATAGGGATATGTTTAACCAATCAATCATATCTTTTGTTTTTATTATAACTATTTTAGTCAAAATAGTTATATAATGAAGTAGTGTATCGTTTCATGTATGCGTGTAATTCCAAATCAATTCCATACCTGAGACCAAAGAAAATATGTAACACATCCTACACTGATGTAGTCTCGTCTCGACAAGAAACCTATTAGAAGGGCCATAGCATTATAGTTAGTAGTTTTACAATAATTAACGTATGAAATAGAAATTACATAATGTATTTCAAACCTGTATTGGATAATTATCAAAGCCTTATAGATTTCAAACTTGCATTCAAAACTACTCAACTCTAAAAGATAGGAACATCAGGGACCAAATTAAATAACTTTGCAATCTCTTGCATTTAATGAAAATTCAACTAGTCAAGACATTACTTACCCATCCAAAACTACCGACCGCCTGGACAGGGAAACTGGTCACCAGCCTTCGATTGCCCGGCTAGCCATGCTCACCACTAGAGCTTAGTCATTCTCTTCTTCTTTTTCTAATCATTCCAAACTTTAAATCTCTCTCTCTGGTTTTGTGCATATAGAAAGTTAGAATAATGGAAGTAGTAGGAGAATGTTCAAACACAAGATCAAGTGATGTTGATGATAACAGTAATAAGAAATCAGAAAGTAGCAGCTAGGGATTTCCTACTTGGAGATGGTAGCAAGTTGTAGGATTGTTTAGAGGACAATGCTTTCCCCTACACTATCACGGGCAAAGTGATCTCAAACAGCCATTTCTTAAAGATCCTTTATGTCGGCTGAGAAGAACACAAATTGATACCAGGTGTGTCCTTGCCTGATAATAGATCAACACTGTATACTGTTCCCTATGCATTAATACTATTGCATTGTCAAAAAGTCATTGTTCTCAATCATCCTCTATGCTACTTTACAAATTGATCAAAATAAAATAATCGTTGCAAGTATTGACCATAATAATATAAGATCAGGCAAAAGAAAGGAACTGCTACCAAGTGATCCGTCCAGTATTCAGAGTTAGAGAATTTTCAAGTATATGAATTTGTATTGTATTGAATGTATACATTTCTATAAGTAACATAATATCTTCCAACGGTATATTGCTACAAAAATTAAACCTCTTCTATCTAGGAATCTTCATCCCAGCATAACAAATTACACAAAATCTATCCCTCTCCATTCCCTGTCTACAGCTAACAGTATAATTTTTTAATTGAAAAGATTAGAAATCAAATCAGATAATAAAATATGACAAAGGACAAGACACTGAGTAGGAGATTTTCAGCAGTAAATATGGGCTATTATGTACAGAAAAAAAAATGTGAAATCCGATGAAGAATGTAAGACTTGAGGCATTTAATGAGACGCTAAGTTAAAGTTTGGAGATTAGAGGTGCAAGAAGCAAGCTGAGTCGGCTGCAAGGAGATTTGATCGCTTCTACAAGCATAGAAGGCTGAAGAACACAAGTGGTATGAAAGCGTTGTCGAGTTGTGCTGTATAAGCCTCCAACAAACCACTAATTGTGACGGCTAGGAGAAGAGACAGCCACCGCTGAAAAAGTAATCAACAATATCAGGAATATATTGGCACACAAATTATAGAATATCAGTGTCCATAACTTAATTATTAATTACTTTTAGTTGGTTCTGAAATGCTTTACCAGTTTGACTGTGATATGCACATCAACATGGCTTTTTTTTCTTATTCGTTTGTGTTTCTATAGTCGTCGTGTTTCTTATTCGTTTGTGTTTCTATAGTCGTTGCTCAAGAAATAAACACCCAAGTTCCTCAAAATTCAAATCAATTGAAATTCTATTTTGCTGCATTCTTTTTCTTATTCACACCATTATACTGAATTTTCTTGTGATGGTTAGTGTTTCAGAGGAATAGAGAGATTACCTCTGTCAAAATATATCCAGTGGATGCTACAAGTGGAAGCAGAATGGAACAAGCAGCCAGCACAGATGTAATACCAGCTGCTGTGCCTTCAATGGTTTTCTCTACAAAGTGCAAGATTAGAGTATTAGAAACTTAAATCGTAAGAGTCTAATTATGAGGCACACAGAACAAAACAATACTCACTGCCAGTTTTGCTCCAACGAAGGACACCATACTTATGACCAACAACAGATGCCTGAGAAAGAAAGAAAAATATCATTTTCACTTTTTGTTGGTAGATTAGAGTGAACCACTTGTAGGCTTCATCTAAAAATTATGTTCATATTGGACATTGAAAAGTCAAGTTACAGTCAAGTGTTACCGTTTTTCAACCAAATGCAGGCTGACGTGAGATTCATTTTTACTTCACTTTAAAGTAGACAGATCCTTAAATTCATAACTCTTTGTGTGCCGGGTACAGTAACAGCACTGACAACAACTAACCTCAAATAAAATCAATGAAAAAATACTTTTTTTTTTGTTCTTTGAGTTGAGAGTATAATTTCCATTTGGTTCCTAAGTTTCAAGATGGTGCACTTTTACCCTTGAGGCCTTGTGTTTTGAGCTCAGTTTTCCTTCGGTTCCTAAATTTTTAAATGTTATATTTTACCCCTTGAGTTTTGACTTGAGTTTCCATTTTTTCCATCCGCGAGTGCCCGAGCCAGTTTATGCAGACCTCGACTAATCTCACAAGACAATCCACCTGACCCTACAACATTTAGGAGTCAAGGAAACTCGTAGGAAATTAGTTCCTAGGTAATTGGCCAACATAGATCGAATCCATGACCTCTTAGTTAGTTATTGAGACTTTGACACCCTTTTTACCACTAGGTCAACCCATGATGGTTAACTTGGGTTTCCGTTGGGTCCCAGGTTTCAAAATTTTGCATTTTACCCCTTTAGTTTTCAATTATGCTCACTGTGTTTAATGTATTATTTTTTTATTAATTAAGATAGAAAATAGTTTTCATGAAATTTCCATCGATATTAAAATTATTTCCATCGATATTAAAATTAATTAGAAGATTCCACATTTTAAATTAATTAATTCACGTTAAACCCAAAGATCAAAAGTGAGCATTTTACAAAAACATTTTGAACTCAGGGACTCCTAAAGGTTGTCAAAGGTTGATATTGGAGTTGTGAATGATAGATTTCTAGGTAGAGCAGACGAGCATGCTTCATTTACTTTAGGAAACAATTATTTATCCGCTAAGAAAATAAATAAGCATAAATGGTCGAGAGTTTTCAACTCCTCAGTGCCACATTGATTCAGTTAATGCTTAAAAAAACTAGTATAACCAAGAGAATAAACCGTAGATCAGAAAAATAGCACATATTTCAGGACAAACTCAAATGAGAAGAACTTCAGCTCAGCATGCATTTAAATTCAAGCATTCAGTACCACCACCAGAGACGAGGGTATAATCCACTCACCATTGTATCTCCAATTCCAAGACTCAATATTCCAGCAAAAGGTGCAAGTGGACGGTCATTGTAACCAGATGACATCCAAATGGGAAGAGCACATCCCAATAAAAGTGAAAAGTGGCTTAAAAGAAAGATATAACAGATAAAAGGGTTGGGTTACAAATAACAAATAAAAGGGTTAGTTTACAAATAACAAATACAAGGGTTAGTTGAAATTTATTCTCCTAAAGTTAACAATAATCTACAGTATAAATGAACACCAAGATAAATACCTCACAATAAGAAGTTCAGAGTCTCGGTGGTCTGTGAAAGCATTCATAAATTGATGCACAGGTTGACCCAAAGGCCAAATCCTCCATACCTGAATTAATGATTTAGGTGAGAAAAATAATGAGAATATTTAGCTACGTCTCATGTTTTATACTTCAATTTCACGCACATTTGCACGTATAATAGTTGGTTAGACTTTGATTTCTTGATAACGATTGACTTATTATAATTCACTGAAGTAGGTCATGCTTCCAGTGCCTTTTTCATAAAAGTTAAGCAACTTGATAAATGAAATACGTTTCTAGATGCACCTGCACCTGCCATAATAATAATTAATGCGTATCCCTTCATTTAATTATCGAAAGCCGGTATTTGAATCATAAATGGATTATATCAATGACATTTTACAGCGTGCTTATAATATTATAATGCTTATAGCCCACTCATTAAGTTTCCCTTTTATGTCCTTCCTGTCTCTTTCAGTAACATGAACACAATAGGCACCATGCTGATATCAAGTAAAAGCCAACAACATATACACTACTTGCTAACATTATAAAAGCCTCCCCTCATAAAACACTCATTGGAAGTTTTGATTTTCCTCTTATAGTGAGAATTTCCACTGTAGATTTCATTCGAAAGTCCTCTTCTTTTTGGATTCCTTAATGTCATTCACGGCATGCTGCAATGGTCTACGAACATGATCACAGATTTCTTTTCATAACAAAGAGAGATTTCTTCCGCAAGTCAAGTGTTTAAGCTCCAAGCAATATCAGAAAGTATAGTAGTTTTCCTCTGAGTAAGCTAAGGCTCGAAACATATCAAGAAACTACAAGCACATCAAAAAGTAAGCAAAGGCTTCAAGTTGTTAAGCTAGTTTACTTGACATATTATGAGAGCAAATATTCTGTGCTAACAGCAATCATATCAATTAACATCTCACAAAGTGAAAATATCAGTCACCAAGCATATCAAATAAATGATTGTGGATAATAACAGCACCGCAAATCAATAGATAGAAAATTCATGTCCAAGTAAATTAACTTACTCGAATAATTTCTAGTGCCAAGAAAACTGCCAAAGCTGCACCAAAGGCTAGATTGAGAAACCTTGGCTGAAAAAAAAATAAAACGAAAACTTTTCAGAATCCAGGCATGCCTAATCCAGAATGCCAGCATTGTTTTGACTAGAACCAAAACTATCGTACCATTAAAGGTCAATCATTAGCCCCAGTTTACCTGAAAGATGAGTGCAGGAAGAAACATCAAAACAGCCATGAGATGATAGTATTTACGAAGAAGAATTCTCTCAATCTTGCTATTTCTTGAGATATTGTAGAACCGCAGAATAGATGCACATATAAGAGACAACCAGTAGACGCATAACGATATCCTTTTAAGTGGTTCTGAAAATGTAAAGGATACGACCCTGACAGAGTCAAATATGATGGATAAGCATAAAGAGTTAACATGACAAAATCTGCTCCAGTAAGGTCAATGAATTAACTTTATCAACTTGTGTAAAGCGCTAGGAGAGTGAATAACAAATCTCAAATTTTCAATGAACTGAAGTCCAAATTCCAATGGATTCCATACCATAGGTAAGGATGTGCGTCAAATTCATGAACTAACATCATCCATGAAGGGACGACCACAATCAAAATGAATCCAAGGAGAGCAAAAAATATCATGGATCTTCTAATCTCAAAGTATTTCTTAGCTTCAGAGTTCTCTGTGTTCAAAATGCATTCCCGTATGTGAAGATGTTCAAAGATCACTGAGCACAGAAGAAGCCCAAGCAGCAGACCCTACATGGAGGAACAACCATGTTATTCCCAAAAAGAGAAAAATCGTGAACTACTGAAACTTAAATAATGTGAATCAGCTTCCATCAAATAAGATGTAAACCTGAACTATGGGACTAATCTCACTTCTGTTCATCATATACTGAAAAGAAACCAAATCTGACGAACTAAATGCCCCAAGCACCTGTTTCCAACCAATCTTTTATTAAGCATATAGACAACGGTTATATTCCAAGGAAAACACATACAAGGCCAACCTTAGCAATAGTACATCCCAGCATGTCACCAAAGTAGAGAACAAGTCCAGATGTAACCAAGAGTGCCTCCCCTATAACAAGATGCCACTAACAATGAAGAAGTAAGCATGTGAAAGAAATTGATTTAAACATGAAAAAAATCATAGGTTTGGCTTGTTAGTGTGACCATAACTACAACTGGAATTGGAACTGAAAAAATTGAAGCAAATAATTGCAGATCCAGAGTTCCAAATCATAAGTGTCAAGTAGATAGAATCAGCATATTTGGAAAGAAAATGATATTAAGCAGACAAAATGATGGGAAATATAAAAAGAAAAAAGAAAATAAAGAATTTTTGTGATTCAGAATGAACCTTTTTTGGTGGAAAAAATAGCAATGAATTCCTACAGAGCATCCAGAAACTAAAAACTTTTACTTTTCCCATTGGGGATAAACACAACAACAATTTTGCCTTACTATGGTTGATCATTTTAATTACTTAAATTACATACTATTAAACATGTTGCAAAATAGTGATTTTAGATTTCGAAAAATATAAAGAAATTAAAACCATCCACTACAAATAGAAAAGAGAAATACAACGCATACCAATGGACGCACAAGCTGGAAAAGTACAAAGAAGATGCTGAATCAATTTAGAAGCAACCAACCCGTGACAGACAATCCATGATAACATAAGAGCCACACGGAGAACTGATTGAAAAGAAATCAGAAGAAAGAACAAAAATAAGTATTGAAACATGAATTCAAAAACTCAACAAAACATCTGCAGATTTCTCTCCATCTTAAATGTTGATCTTAACAAACACAAAAATAATTTTATTTTATGAGAATAAGAATAAATTGACAAGAAACAAATTTAGTTACCATTAGGATATATTGTTGCTAGGGAACTATAGCACACAGCCCCATATAAAATTTTGCACCCTAAATCAAGCCTCAACCTCCAACGACGTTGGGGGCAAGCTCGTGAAACAACGTCAGAATCATTCATAGCATTCCTGAGGAGAGTAAGCACACTCAAGCAGCAAGTTGAAGTGGACCAGAATTGCATAGTCCAAGTCTCGATCTCTAAATACATAAAAGTTAAAAAGTTCTGGATGTCATTACCCAATAATAATAACAAAAAGGCTTAGTTCTAGTAAAAAACAACAAAATTAAGAGAACTTTAATAATAATGCCAATATTAGTCATTGTTTATCTAGAAACCCCATACCCTCGAGTGCAATCTGATTGGATGAGAAAGCTCTAGTAAGCTGAATCATCTTAGCAAGCATTACACCAGGTAGTGTAATTGCTCCCAACAGTATTCCCGATGAAGCACCTGGCCTACAAAAATGGTATTCCAAATCATTGATGAAGCAAAAATGACAACATCAGAAAATATGTCTTTGATCGAAATCATTGCAGTTTACCATAAAGACCACTCTTCCAATTTAAAAATCAAAACGAGTTCAATCACGTTGGGCGTTCAAATGTACTAAAATTGAAAAAAGAATAATAGTAAAGAAACTTGTGCAAATCTAGGTGACAAAATATCCGTTTTCTTGTTGGGTCTCCAGTAGAGAAAGTTTACAAGATAAGATAAAAGGAGAAAGGCAACCTCTAAAGTTAGTATAGATATCGATTGCATGCTAAGAAGCACAAACACTTTAGGTTGGATAAAGTGCCCTTGTCCAATACGGGTTGATATTCCAACAGTTTAATACTTGTTGGACTATTGTCAAGCACTCATTAGCATAACCAACAAGCGTCAGATTAGCTGTGCAAGTTGATTATGAGGCTAATATTTGTTTTTATATATATAGAAACAGCCACTTTCATTAGAAAAAGGAAAGAATACAAACACGGGCATACAAAAAACCAAAAACCAAGCCCACAAAAAGAGACTTCCCTCTAAAAGGACCTCCAGCTATGTTGTAGAATAGCTACAGAAGATCTTTGAAATCGAAGGCCGCAGTAAAACATTATAGCAAACAAGAGCTCAAAATCTCACTTGGGCCTCTTTCCCTCCCCTTCAAAGTCCTATTATTCCACCTACCTCACAAAGTTCATGATTGCACACACCCGAGCAAGCCATAAAAAGTAACCCTTCTCCCCGCGGATGAGGCTAAGATTTGTCAGGCATTTATTGAACACTTATCAAGCTAAATAAATAGAAGTATGTAGTAAGATAGGACAAAAATAGCCAAGTTGAACTATGTTCAATTAGCTAAAGCATATGTCATATACTAAGAATTAGAAGTTCGAATCTACCTCCTCGCTTTTTGTTGAACTCAGAAAAGAAAAAATAAATTTCCAGTGCAAGACTTTTAAGCATTCAAATGCATAAGCTTATTGATAAGCGAGAAATTCGAGAAATTATAAAGAAATGAAAGACAAGGTACCTGGTCTTAAATTGATGAAGAGAATTGGAGCTCTCTGCTTGGATTTCGATGCAAAGAGCAGCAAGGGTGAGAAGAGAGAGAGCAAGACCATGATAAAGGAGGGAGAAGGGGAGAGAAGCCAAAAGGCTGGTGATGAAGAACAGTACCACGGCTCTCTCTCCGTTGAGCAAGGGGGTCATCGAGAAAGACATAGTGGGCGGTGGCTTCAAAAATCCTCAATCAAGAAAAATTCCCAACAAGCAGTCCAGCGGCTGAACCGCGGGCCAGATAGCAACCAAATCAATGATGGGGTGGCAACAAAAATCGTGGTTGCTCAGAATCTGAGATCCATGGAGTTGTTGAGACCGAGGCGGCGGCAATTCAAAGAAGTGGAAGCCGGAATGAAGGAATTTGGGTGAGAAATTGGGTGGATTGGTACACCAAAGCATGGGGCACTTAGGTTTTGTTCCCTGTTGGCGCGAAGTAAAGGAAGGGAAATGATATTTGATTGATACTCCACGAATTTTCTCTCTCCATTGTCACCTTCAAAATTCGCCTAAATCCCAATTATGAAAATAATATAAACTCACAATCTTGTTAAGTTACATCACAAGACACCATATCCAATTTTAAATTCTCTTTACATCCCCTTTATTTTTCGAATATACATATTTTGATTGATGCTAATTTATTTTAATTATATACTATGCAAATCAAAATTAATATATTTGTCAAGCTCAAGTGCACCCAAATTTGGGTCATTCCTAAAAATAAATAAATTAAAGTTTTTAAAAAAAGTTCAATCTTTTTGTTTGTAAACACTCATCAAGTTAACCAATACCATCGTAGCTTAATTTTCATGAACTTATAATATAAACTTTGAGGTCATATATTTGATTCCGCCACTTTGTATTGCCAAAAAAGAAAAAGACAAGAAAAAAAGAAAAACCCATTCAAGTAACAATTTTCATTCGTTGCAATTTTAAATGTATAACAACTTAGGTTATAAACTTCAATAAACAACTCTTTATTAATGTACTCCCCAATTTCGACTCTATTTATATCACGAAAAATATTTTAAGAATTAATTAAACTATTATGTTTAATGACAAAACTTTTAAAATATTTACAAATACACCAAAATATTATTGTGATGAATCACAATAGACTAAAAATTACTATTATTTGTGTATATCGTTATCACAATATATTAAGACAAATTGTGATATTTTACTAGATTTTGTAAATATTTTAGTTAATTTTTGTTATATAAAGTAGTCTTTAAACTTTATTTATTTATATATATCTATATCTATATTCCATTTGTTAAAAACTGAATCTATTTTATGGTTATATAAAAACTATAAATAACTTATTTTAAAAAGGGTGTTAAGTGAATTTAGAATATATAACCATAAATAACTTATTTTAAAAAGGGTGTTAAGTGAATTTAGAAGTTACTTTAGTGAACTTGTTTATAACATGTTTTACCAAACAATAAACAGTTAACAATTCTTTTCTTTACAAAAATGTTAAAATTCTTTTATAATCTTCTTAAAAATTGTATTATAATCACCTTTATTTCCTGTAACATCAACCCCAAACACACATCTTAACGAGACTTCAAAGACAATCCTATTGCAAACTTACAATTTACTTCATACAAACTAACCACGACTACAATCAAGTAGTTAGACATGAACATCTCTTGATTGTTTGTGGCTTTGAATCTCTCTCGCTCTCATTTATAATCAATATTTGAATCGGACTTGAATGTATATTTAAATTGACAATAATAATAGAATCAAACAAAAGCTTCACCCGGAAGAAGAGATTAAGAGGGAAGAGGCTTGCAATTTGCAAACAAAATGAATAGAATAGACTAACTTGCCTCATTCCTTGAATGTACACAACAAAAATAGTGTTTGTAAACATCTAAAAAAAAGCTATACTAGTACCAAATCACATCTTTCAATCTTTCATATCCCGATTACAACGAAAACCTTTACGTAAACTCATAAATTTACCCACACGAAAACGTAAAAGAATAAAAACTATGATGCGGTAGGCTACTACCATGAGAAACAACACCAACAAATTCTTCCATTTGGAGTGAGTATTAGAAGAGATTTCATATGCACTATGGAGAGCCTGGTAACCAGTTATGTTTCTTACTTCACCAACTGCAAAGGAACTCCCAAGGTACTCATTCTCCAATAGCCCCTGTAAAAATGGTACACAAGAATCATGTACATATGATATATGTAAAATCATCTCCCAACCTTTAAGCATAGGTGGTAAGGTTCAAAAAACAAACTCCAATATAAGTTTATACATACATTCAATATGATTTTCTTGAGCCTAACATGTGGACTACAAAAAAGATGTAATATTAAAGACTCCTTTGGTTGAATCCTATTAGACCTTTTCTTTTGGGTGACTTTGAATGGGAGAATCCAAGGGCGTCCTACGAGCAAGGAGCAGTCATTCAATCGACTTAATAAAAACATCATTTTGCCATTTCTTGGTGCAAATTGTCTTCTCTTTTTCATTCTTGTAGTTTTGTTACTTTGTTGTCCAATTGGAGAAGTTTTTTGTAACTTCTTTGAGTTGGGGCCTATCTTCTCTATCTTATGTAATTTCAAACATCAATGAGTATTTCTTTGGTATTAGACTTATGTAGAAGTTTGTTCCAGTTTAGAATCGTTAAAGGGTCCTTTCTGTTGTATCCTTTGTTAGAAAGTGGAAGAAAACCTGGACCACCTTTCTTGGGAGTGTCAATTTGCAAGATCGGTGTGGAACTGCTTTCTTTTTTTCTTTCTTTTCAAGAATTTGAGCTTGTGATTGCTTGCCAGATTTACATTCGTATGATAATGGGGAAATTCCTCCTCCATTCACCTTTTAACGGGAAAGGTTGCTTTTTGTAGCTCGCAAGTATTATGTGTTTTGATGTGGGATCTTTGAAGGGCAAGGAACAACAGAACGTTCCAAGGTGTGGATAGAGACCCTTGGATAAAATTGGGATAAATTTAATCTTTTCATTTTCTTCTAAAACAATGTCAACTCCTGGTTTATATAGAAGTAAACCATTAGGGAACCTGGTTTAACTAGAGACAGTACCCAAAAAAATGGTGTAAACCAGTTTGAATAGTGGAAGTAAAGAGTGAATGTCACTAGTAAACTTGCCTGGATGGAGTAGGTGTGGAAAGCAATATAAGATAATGGATATGTCCAGACAGGACCCGGCAAAGCATTTCGAATTCGAAAATAACCTGCTGAGAGCATCATTAGGACCTGAAACAACATATATATCATTTGTTAGAGACGAGGACAGTTGTATTGGAAGAGACTTTAAAGAAAGATGAAATTAACAGGCACAAATGTGGCTGGATTCTCCTCTTAATTTCTTTTTCTTTTTTGGTTTAGAAATGAGTTCGTATATGTTTTCTTTCAAAACCAAGTCTTGAATAAGTGAGCGTGAGCTTACATGTGCAGATACGAGTGTCAAGACGATCCAGAAGATATTTCTCCATAATGAGGCCATAACCAGTATCAGCCCTTCATTTACTAAGAGGCACATAAAGAAGTTTAGCACGAAGTACATCAACAATCTGAATTCGTCACGGAGTCCTATTAGGAAATAGAAGACGAGGCTTGAAGAGATGGAAATGAGGAAGAGGAAGGGTATGCTGGAGAGAAGTTGCCCGAGTAGGAAGACAAATGCGCCAGAATGATAATTTGATTCTTCACTATTATATATCTGCAAAAAGCATAAACATTTCCATTAGATGTATTAGACTAAGATAAAATCATATTGACAAGCCAAGGATTTCATGAACCACATTAATGAAAAACATAACAAAGAAGTTCGATAAATATGAGTACATTTTACATATATTTCACATAATTATTCCAGATGTTCATATTATTAAAACTAATATTATATATCTGTTGCAAGGTCATCAGTGATAATTTTAAATGTTTGGAAATAAGATTCTGTTATACAAGTTGTATCCCAAGGTCGAAGTTATATATATATATATATAAAGCCTAGCTTTCATTGAGGGGAAAAGGTTGAAAGAATGCAAGAGGAATACAGGACCAAGACAAGCAAAAGCAAACAAAAGTTTGCCACCCTTATCCCAAGGCCCAAGTTGGGAAATCAATAACTTAAAGCCCTTGTTTCTCTTGGTGCAAGCATTTGGGTAGGTGAAGCCTCTCCGCCATTCCGCAATTAGTGGGTGCATTATCATTATGTGTAATTGTGTATAATACCAAGTGTGAGGCCCTTGATACCCTAGTTAAGAAAAAGACATGTTTGGAAGTGATTCTAAAATAGATAAAATCACTTTTATCATTTCCAAAATAACTCTTAAATATGCTTTTGATCATACCCTAGTTATAAACTGATTCCTGATATGTACTTGCTAACCCTCAAGCCAACATATTCCCCTTGGTTTCACCATGTTCTCGATGATGAACTCCTCTCTATTAAGCACTCAAGAGGGTCGATTCTTTCAATAAGACATGTATGTGTGTATGTGTATGTATTAAAAAAAGGACCAAACTAATGAAAGACCTTGGAACTAAGTAGAGGAGAGAGCACCCAAAAGCTAATACGCTTAGCAAAGGAACCCAAAAGAAGAGTCTTCCAACCACTGGAAGATAATTATACCAAAGAATTAAATTTCTTGATTGGAACACCACCCAAAAGTGTGCTAGACGCTATTACCAGAAAAGAAAAATGAAGAGTTCAAACCACCCATAAAATTATTCTAAAAATATGCTTATTTCTACGTTCTCTATTCCACTTCAATTCTAACCAAACCTCTACTAAACTTCTCAGTGTCTCTCATTAAGGATTAATATGTACAAATACCATATTATTCATCAGAAGTTGAGTGAAATTAGATCCACTGCTCTCATAGGATGACACCAATATTAAGATCGAACATTCCTGAACAACAGGTATAGTTGCTTCTACGAACTCCGAGACAAATGATATAATGAACGATGCCTTAACTATATTTCATGACCATGAAAATGAACCACATTCTTAGATAACACCTGAGAGTATTACCTTAACTTCCCTCATGAGCGCAGGTACTCCAGCAACACTTAGAAGAGAAGTGAATGAAACAAATACAAAAACTGCTGCAACTCTTGTCTGCATTTAAGACAATGAAACAAAAAAGGAATGAAATGTATAGAAATAAATCATATAAATTGGATATACAATTTTTTTTCTTTACTATGTGCCAATAACAGGCCATGAAAATCTATCTCATATTCAACAAAAACTTGGATAGTCTTTTTAGCATAATCTAAGTAACCTTACTAGTTAATTTTTTTTTTAATCTTGAAAACATAATCACTATCACAAACAGAGAAAACTTTTTTTCACAGACAGATACTCACCACAACTGAAGACAAAGAATGTCCTAACCCAGAGAACACTGTACCAATACAAACTGCAAGTAGCATATAAAGAATAAGCCTAAGCCAATAATATTTCCATTCCCTTGACATAACCAATAAAGACCTCCAAGTTAAAACTGCAATCCTTGTTAAATTACTCGCTTTTCCTTTGCTTTTAAGAGATGGACCTTCCTGTCGAAGAAGCAACATGTGGCATATTAATTCATTCACCTCTGGAGATTGAACTAAATGAGATAAAAAATGTACCATGGAGAATGTAAAAGTTTCTGGAACATAATCAACCATACACTTAAGAACGTAAATTGGAGCAAAGTGTGCTCTTGTACAGAAAACAGGCACAAAATGAAAATGATTTATTCTTATTGACTAATCCAATTGTTCTAACTTTGTGTGATTCTGCATGTCTTCATCATGGGCTCAAAGAAATTATAACAAAGGTATAAACAGGTGCCTTCACTGAAAATCACCCAATAAGCTTTCGTGTTTATTTCAAAATTATCCAAGACTGCTTATATTAGGTCAATCCATATTTGGTACCCTCATGTTCTTATTTATTTCATTTTTTGTCCATAATTTCTAGTCGCTTGTCTCTCAGTTTCTAATATTTTGGTTTAGTCTCTTAATTTTGCATAAAAGAACTATTTTAGTCTTTACCCTTAGTTTTTCCATTAATCATTACAAGATCCAAATTTATTTCTTAACCTAAGACCTAAATAGCTACTTCATATATCTATCAATAAGGTAAATGTACAAAAAAATGTTTCCATAGAAACAAAATAAACAAAAGATGTGTCTATGTTAGGTCTCGGTCATGATTTACCAAATATGAATATCAAGGACTGAAATGGTTTGTTATGCAATATTCAGGAGCTATAACAAGATTTCAAAAGTTTAAGAACAATACAAAATAAGCATAAGATTTTTAGGGACTGGAATGGGATTTAAACCTTTAAATTATCACAAAAGGACTAAATTCCAAATTTATCTTTTACAGCACATAATTCATCTCAGAAGACCTGCATGCCAAGAAGCTGAGTAATAGAAGACACTACGTGTGCCAGACTTCTCAGTTATTTACACACACACACACACAAGATTTTATACCTTATCCGTTAGTCTTAATATCATAGTTTCAACTGCAGCAGCATCTGCTGATGATTTGTATGTTGCTTCAAGTGTACGGATTGCGACAGCAGTATCCATATTCACTGATGAAAACTCCCCTTGGTCATCCTATTACAATCAAATGGGGAACCAAATGCAATAACAATTAATAAGAAACATATGACAGTACATCAGCCAAGTAGATTGCGAACCTCAAATAACTAGTTGTTTAATAAAACTAATCATTTCACCTAAGTGTTGCACAAGTTCGGCAAATGTTATTATGCATCAGATCCTCACTAACAAACTTTAATGAAAAAAAAAATAATCATTTTTCATAATTCTATTATACACAACAGTTAAACAACTAGCTATTCTAAAATAAAACAAATCTCTCCCTGGAGACTACTAATTAGGGGCTTAAATGCAATCAATCAAATTACCTCCAACAATAGGTTTTTTTATTTCTCTGACACATTACTAATAATTAAAAGGACATTACATATTCATGGTGTAAAGCTGAACACATGAGTTCTTAGATCTATGAGTTTTTAATGCTTCTGTGGGTATAACCAGTCACAAAAAACTTGACGTTCTTTGAAACTCACCTTCTACAGAAAGAAAAAACAGACTCACTAGGGAAAGAGGGATCCAACAAGTGGCAAAAGAGAAAGGGATAGCTCCTCGTTGAACCCAAGACTTCATTGACAAAGTTATGTTTCATTGAAGACAAATGATAAATGAGAAAACATAACACAGAGGACCCATCCACTTGCCCACCTAGAAATACGTTTTGTTCCCTCGCCCACAAATTAATGCAAAAGATATGTAAAAAGAGAGGATTGCTTTCCATAGGTTTCTAAAAGTGACTTTGGCCCCGCCCATCAACCACTCATAAGGACGAGGGTAGTACTTGCTCACTGTAATCTTATTCAAAGGGTATTAGCCTCCCAAAAAAACCAACCCTCATGGGTTGACCTAGTGGTATTAAGGAGACATAGCTCCATAAATGGCTAAGAGGTCAAGAAATCAATCCACGGTGGTCACCTACTTAAGAATTAATGCCTTAGGAATTTTCTTGACACTCAAATGTTGTAGGGTCAGACGGGTTGTCCTGTTAGATTAGTTGAAGTGCTCATAAGTTGACCAAGACATACACGGATATAAAAAGAAGACTCACGAGGAAACCACCAAAGAATTTTGCCCAAGAGAGCTTTGTTACAAACTCTAAGGTTACCTACCTCTAACCCCTTAAGGCTAACCAACTTACCACCTAATTCCCAATTCACAAGAAAAACAGCTCTACTCTCATCCACCCCTTTTTCGTAAGAATTCTCTCATGACTCATAAGAATTTCCAGATTTCTGCACATAGTATACGGCCTTTGAAAAGGGAGAAGACGTAGATAGGGATCCTACTCAGAATTGACGAGATGAGTCACTGTACTCACTTTAGAGAAAAAGCTCCTCATGTAGGAGGCACATCTTTTCCTCACCTTGTTCACCACAAAATTCCAGAAAGAAGGCCTTGAGTTGTGTCCAATGGAAAGACCTAAATGGAGGAGGAGAAAAAAACCAACCTCATAGCCCACATAATCAGCCCAATTACTCACCTTCCCCAAGTCACAAGTCAACCCCAAAATTTGGCATTTCCTCTATTGAGGTTAAACTCTAACATGGTCTCAAAAAAGCTAAATTGTGGTTTTGAATGAGAAAAGACTCCTCCTTACCTGAAGAAAACAATGTCATCAGAAAATTGAAGGTGAGACAAGGGCACCCAATCATTCCCAACTTCAAAGCCTTCAATAATGCTCCCTTCAATACTGTTGAAGACAATCCTCTGAGAGTGCTTCATGCCTGATATAAGATTTGTATCCTGACAATGAAGACACTATGGAAGTCCAAGATCATCAAAGGGAGGTCTTTTCCAACCTGTTAGCCAACATCTTAGCCATGAACTTGTAAACAAGGGTCACCAAACCAATGGACCTAAAGTCCTTAACCATATTTGTTCTATCCTTTATGGGATGCATACTAAGGTTTTGTTCAAGGAATTGTCCAAGACTCTACCAAAGAATTCCTTATAGTCCCACTCAAGATCCTCCTTTTGGAAATTCCAATTGTCTGGCAAGAAGGTCGAGGAGAAACCATCAAGACCAAGTAATTTGTCATGTCCCCTCAAAGACAACTTTTCTGATTTCATCGATTGAAAAGAGGGATTCCATCATAGAGTTCACCGTCTACTATATGATAGATTATAGATAGACTTAAATAATCATTGAACCTTTACTTTGGCAGGCGTTCAAACAATATTTCCAAAAGTATTAAATGAAAACATTTGAATAAACAAAAACAAGACTGGAGTGAGTTACCTGCCAATTCTTGCACATTGCAATGATTCGATCAAAATCTGTATTTATTGCTCGTAAGAAATGATCAGAAGGACTTTGCATGATTGGACAAGGAAATCCAGCATTAGCAAAATGCTACATAAGAAAAAGAAAAATATTAGCCACTGAAACTAAGATGCTTATTTGGAAGCTATGACTCCCTACAGAATGCTTCAGAGGAACCATACAAGAAAGGTAGATTGTATATCCGAATACTCGCACAATGTACATTAATATTACCTGCAAGCAAGCCAGTGTTTCTCCAAAAAACAAAGTATTTCCGTTTGAGAGCAAACAAATCCGATCAAAAAGGCCGAATACTTCTGTGCTGCTCTGGTTGATGGTAAAAACAAGAGTGCATCCAGTGCTTGCAAGTTTCTTCAACGTGACCATCATTAAGAGTGCAGAGACACTGAAAGAAGCAAATGAACGAACTCAGCAACCTCAAGGAAAGCATGAACAGGACACTCGCCCTGACCAATAAGGCTGGTGCACTGATAATGCCAACATCAAGTCAATTGAGCCCTTGTCATGGCCTCCATTTTGTCACCAGAACCATTCGTGGAAACCAAGGTAAGTGCTATAATGAAGACAAATGATCTAGCCTATTATACCAGCCCTTTCTCCCCTTTCTATCCCCTTTTCTCTCCTTTCCTTTACTGAAAGCTACAAAGCTAGAATTCCTTCAAGGATGCCATACATCATGAAGTCCTCGTACTCTCATTCCTAAATTCCCAATCTTAAACAAATTTCTATCTATGTATAATCATTAAATTCCAAATCTTAAACCAATTCCTAAACAAAAGCTCCTAAACAATCATTAAAATCCCTAAACCAAAGCTCCTAAAGAATTAATATCACAAGAGAAATCATAACAAATTCTGTTGACATAGAACATCATGAAGTCCTCATACTCTTATTCCTTACAACTCCATGAGATCCTTTCTTTTGTATCTCATTCCTATTGTTCTTGACCATCATATTTTTTTTTAATAAAAAAAGGCTTTAAATTCCTGAAAAATAAAACTTTGCTCTTTATACTTTAAACAGCGACGGTCACTAAACAAACACCATGACACCAACATTAACAAGACTTCTCTTTCAGTATTAACTAACTTAATGAATATGTAAGACAAAGCATGCAATCTATGACTGTCGAAGATTTTCACGGTTTGCATAAAAATTAAGAACATAGTTGGAAGAACCTGTCAAGGTGATAAAGTGGCTCATCGATGAATAGTATTTGCGGTCTCATAACAAGTTCTCTAGCAATGCTAACACGTCTTCTCTCACCATTAGGAAGGCCCTTCATATAGCAGTGGCCTCCAATTAGCTTATTCGCATAATCACTTAATGACATTGCATGGATGGCATCCTCTACCACATTCTTTTTCTGAAAAAAGAAACCAGGCAGTTGAAGCAATGCCGAGTAGAAAAGAAACTCCCTGACCGTGAGGGAACCAATCAAAGTCGTCTCTTTCTCAACAAAACCCTACAAAATTGAGGCAATTAGAAATTATAGGAAAAAATAGTAATGTCACCAAATAAAGAAACATGAAATCATTAGCATTTCCAATGCTAAAAGACATGTTACATCCTCTCGTGAATCCAAAAAACTAATACTCAACTAAAATGATAGGAAATAATTAACTCGTGTAGGTGGGTAGAAATAAAAATCATAGATTGCAGAATATAAAATCACATATAAAACGAAAGATATGAATGGAAAATGCGGCGTCAGGTGATCTCACTTACATATGACCCATACGGCATGCGCGATTTTGTTCCATTAACAAATAATTCACCATACATTTTTGCTGAACGATGTAATCTTCCTACAATAGACCCCAAAAAATTCCCAAATTCAACATGAGAAAGAAAAAAATTTGAAACTTTTAATATTTGTTATTATGCAGAGTATGCTGGAGACCTGCAAGTGCCCTTAGCAGTGTAGACTTCCCTGATTTCGCTGGACCCATGATTACTGTCATAGTTCCAGGCAATGCATAACCATTGGAACTTTTCACAACCTTGTCAGAATACTTCCTTTTCCCCATTATCGTTACAGTCAAATCTTTCCATGCAATGTATGCCCCAGAAATTTTTCTTCCAACGCCTGCACCCTCAGGTAATGGAGGGGACGGCAAAGAACAACTGTTAAGCTTTGAGAGAGAGGGTGAAGCAGGGGTGGTTGCAACATTGATGGAGTCACCCCCTTCCTCAATCCTCACATCAATATCTGTTTCCTCCCAGTCTGGTGAATCCTCAAAAGAGATAGGCTGTCGAAGTGAACCAGGTTTCCGCAAGTAAAAGAAGTTACTTGAAGGTACTCTACTCACTGGACTACTCGCTGAAGATGATGAAGACCTATAATTATCTGATTGAGACTGAATTTCCTCCATAATATTTTTCTCATAAAATATTGCTTCCAATTTCTAAAACTTCAAGTTTGAGAAAACATGCTAAAACGATTGGCTCCTCCACATATCCCAATTACTCTACTCTTCTGAAATAGAAGCACTCTACGTTCTTATAAACTATAATAGCTTTGCTTCATTATGCTGAAAACTTTGCATCACGAAACACGATACGCCATTCTTTTCAAGAAACTGTAAAGTGGTACAGGCTACATCAGTTTTCATGATCAGCAATAGAATACAAGTTAATATTGACAATGCCATTTCTTAGTGAACAATTAGCATTTCTGGCCGAACAATTAGTGAACAACGTGAGCTAATAATTTCTTCACCTGAATACAGAGCCCTAAACTGTTTGAGTTGAAAAAAAATATATTCTGTGAATAACAGAATGCACTTGCATTATGGATAATATCTTTATCTCAATAGGCTACAAAAAATTTCATGATATTCAAAAGCCAAAAAAATCTGAAACTTCAATCCAGCTCAAACTTCCTTATGCAGTAGAAGAACAAGTCCATATGTATAGTCTCAACGAAAAGAAGAATATGCAAATTGCAGACATTGAGAGATCAAGATTTAGATATTCCTCAAGAAAATCAGATATTCATTTGCAGAAAAAAGTGGACTGAAGTTAAGCTGAAAATCCACCAACCCCAGCAAATAAAACTTTAATCCACCGCTTGAACTAATAACATACAGCCCAAAAACACATTAACTTCAACAAAAAGAACATTCTCAGCTTAAGACCCCTCATTAGAAATGCAAATACTTCACATTCAATATCCAAACAATGAGAAAAGCAGAACAGACCAAAGGAAAAGGGAAAAAAACAACCAGGGAATGGATTATTCATTAAAGCAAAAACCCCATTAAACGTAAAAACAGAACTCAAAAACACGAATTCCTCAGAGTTCTTTACATAACTTTATTCCATTTCTCAGCTTTCAAACAGGGTGCAGAAACCCATAAACAGAATCAAACCCATTAAGCAAAAAAAAAAAAGAAAAAAAAAAGGGAAATTAATGGAAAACTTGAAGAGGGTAAAGAAAGAGAGAGACCTGGATCTGAGGCAAAGAAGAAAGAGGGAAGTGGGTGCGTTTTGTTGTTTGATAAAAGAAAGAAACAGAGAAAAGGGAAAGAGAAAGAAGAAGAAATGAAGAATGTAAATTGAAGTGAGAGTGTGAAGGTGAGGTTAAGGGGAAGTGGATCCTTTGGGTTTGACCCGCTTTACTCCAGTTTTGGCACTCTTTTTTCTTTTTTTCCTATTCTTTCCTTAATTTTGGCTTTTTGTCGTTTTCCTTTTTCTTTATTTATTACAAATACTTACATTTTTCTATCCGGACATAATGATTTGATTTTGAGCTCTCCCAACACTTCCCCTTTCAATTTAATCAAAGTAATGTAGAAAAGTGTTCAATTTCCTTATTCATTTCTTTTTCTTTTTCTATTTTCATTTTATACTCGTTTTCAAATTAAAAGATAAAAGTCTATAATTAATAGATTTTGAAAGTTTATTATATACATTTTATATATATATATATATATATATATATATATATATTTCACTATTTGAAAGACACATTTTTCCTATTAATTGTTACACTAACAAATGTTTTTTTTTAGAGATATGTACTTATTAAAGTGTATTCTATTCAAATTCTTTCTTATTATTAAACCTTACGAGAATCTTAATTTTTATTAATTATTTGAATTCCAACTTTCAATTTTTTTGGAAACTTTGAATGATTCTATGTTTGGGACCATTTAATAGAATTATTCTTTTCATTCTTTTTTCTTCTTTTTTTTTTTTTTTTTTTTTGTGAAACCATTTAAAGATACTTAGAAATGTAAGATCAACTTCAAACTATTGTACTTCTTCACTGTTGTTGTTGGTGGTCATTTTCTAAAACTTTAGTTTGTTTGGTAGAGAATTTAAAAACATAAATTTGAATGTATGGGATTCAATGAAAATTGTGTTGTACTACATGTTGTAGATGAATTTTAACCTATTTGAGAACTCATGGGAGAGCCTAAACAAGCCTAGAGAAATTTTGGCAAACCTATGAGGTGAGCTTAAAGGAGTTTGAGAGAGAGCTCAAAAGTCAAGCTATAGAGGTAAACTCAAAAGTCAAGTTATAGAGGTGAGTTATATATAGACGAACTTAGTGGAACGTAGAAAATAGCTCAAAGATCGAGCTATATAAGCGAGCTCATTGGTTGAGCTATAGTTAAAGAGCTCAAAGGTAGCTCGGTAAAGAAGAGCTAAGGAGCTTAGACGACACTCTATAAAGGAGAACTGAGGAGTTCAGAGATCGACCTATAGAGGAAAGCTAAGGAGCTTATTGGTTGAGTGTTGTAGTTGAAGACCTCAAAGTCTAACCTATAAAGAAGAGTTGAGGAGCTCATCAGTTGAGAAGCTCATAGGTTGAACTATAGTTAAGGAGCTTAGAAGTCAGTCTACAAAAGGAAGCTGAAAAGCTCGTAGGTCAAGCTATAGTTGAAGAGTTCACAGGGCAATCTATAATGGAGAGCAAGGAGCTCATAGGTCAAGCTATAGTTGAGGAGCTAAACAATAACTCTATAAAGAACAATTGTTGTTCTATAGTAGAGAGCTAAGGAGCACATAGGTCGAGCTATAGAAGCTCCTAAATCAAACTATAGTTGAGGAGATCAAAGGTCGAGCTATAGAGGGGAGCTCAAAGGTTGAGCTAAGAGGCTCATAGTCTAAGTTATAGCCAACAAAAAAGTCATAAATGTGACATTATTTAATATTTGAATGGGTGATGCACAAAAGCATTTAGATAGATAGTGTAACCACTCGAAGAGCATTAACTCGATCGTTTCTAACATTCAAAATGTGCAGTTATGAGCCCAAATGGTGGTTCATTTTGTTAACCAATATAAACGACCAAGATCATTGGTGAAGGTACATAAAAAAATATCATACTATTTTCTATTCTCTAATCACTCACAAACTCGATACTAACTTGAGCGTCGAAGTGTGTGTGGCTAGACGACACGACAACATTGCTTAATCTATTTTGTCCTGCGGGCACTTGGACGTTCTTCTCCCCTAATAAAAATCTACCGTTTGTGTACTTCTTGGCTTCAACACTACATGTTACGAAACTAAATTATAAATTAAACATTTGTTTTTAATGTGTTTGATTCTATATTTACACTCCATAAAACTAGTTTCAAGTATTCACCATAGATATATTAGGTTGATTATAAACTATTACTAATTATTTTATAAGTATTTTACAAGTTAAAATAAGTCATATGACTATCACAATACATCGGATGATACATATTTTAATTAAAAAAAAATTAAAATGAGTTTATAGCATGATGAAAGACTTTATAACCAAATTTTTAAATATAATTATGTATTTTTAATTTTAAAATTTAAATTTTGGATACATTAAAAATATTAATAAAAAAAAAGTTGTTTTTCCACGTTGCAATATTTAGATCACAAAATTTGGAAACAATTTTTAAAAATGAAATCTAAAACATATATTTATTGAGTTAAGTAAAAACATAAAACAAATTTGTTTGATTGCATAAAAAACAATAATTGGTATTCACTAATTAAGTTGTAAGTTATCTCCAAATAAAAAAGTGGAAGTAGTAAATCCTAATGCCTTGCATGAAAACAAAATCTTGGAGAGAAGTTATTTGTTCCTTGGCATAAGGCCAATATTTTCAAAGAGTGTTAGGTTTTGTTTGGCAAGATCAGTTTTCAATCAAACATATTCTACTTGTTTTTCTTACAGAAAAAAATTTATAAACCATTCAAGAGTCTCAAGCAAGTGGAAAAAGGAGAAGGAAAAGGAAAGAAGAACCAAACAGAGAGCTAAAAAGATCTCTAATTTATAAAACAATAGCCAAAATTACCAAATACCACCACCGCACGACACGAGCAAGGCAAACTTGCAATGCTTTTCTAAATTTTCTTCGAAACAACCCTACTTTTAAAAATTGTATATTAGAAAGTTGAATAATTAGAGAGGAAATAACTATGAGAAGTTTTAACATAAGACCTCCTTAACTAATCTGATATCCTTTTAAATTATTGATCGAGTGTAACCTGATCTAATACCATATTAAATTATCAATCGACTCAAAAACTTAAACTAATGAATTTAGGAAAATTTAATTTTATATCTAACAATAATTTCTAAAAAAAATTGTTATTATTTTTATCATACATTTAACAATTACAAGATTAAAACTCACAAACTCCAAATTTTGATATGCACTAAAAGCAAGTTTTTTTTTTCTCTCTCTCTCCTTTTCTTTTGAATTGCCAAAGGTATAATGATAGTTGTGTTCATATGATTTCCATCATACTTCTTGGTAAACTCCTTTGAAAGGAGCCATAATATTAAATTTTACCAAACAAAGAATCAATTTCATTGGGCCCATTCAATCATTCTAAGAGAATTTTATTCAAAAAGTTCTCACCTTTGTATTTTGTTTCAACAAATATATATCTCTAAAATTTTCAAATGTTTCATTAACATTTTTAATTTTTCAAACAATTCAAATGTACCCTACCATTAGTTCATACATACATAAATATCTTTAGAAAAATAAGACACATATACCTAGACAAATTTGGAGAGAAATAACACATCATTTTCTAGATAAGAAAAATATATTCTAAGGAACCACAAATGCATTGACATCCTAAAAGATAATTCGAACATTCCAAAGAACATCTTCTATGACATTGTCCTTTAAAAAAATATTGTCAATACCTACCAATTCTTTAACAACCTTTATCCCTTGGTTTAGTCTCGATATTCTCCAAGCTAACCTACATAAGAGATCCTTGCATTAGTGTAGTGTTGATTCTACTACACTTCAAACGCTTAAGTTACCATAAAGAGTGACTGATTCAACCAAGTACAAAATGAAGTATGGTCGAGTCTCTTTTTTGAATATTACAATTTACTCTTCCTTTTTGAGGTGGTCGAATGAGGTTATTTATAAGTATGTCTTTTGATAGAAGTCTACAATTTTGTGTGACAACGGTGACGTCAGGGTTGTTTTTGTGCTCGAGGTTGCAAGATGCCAGTCCAAATCTTACTTGATTATTTGTCAATTGGAATATATTCACGAGGTCAATTTATCTGTCTAAACCCCGAGGCACTAATGTTCTTATATGTCCCCCTCCTAGTATACGTACCCTATGGGCTTGGGCGCCTTGTCTTGGACAAACATGCAATAAACACTACCGTTTTTCAAATTGATACTTTCACTTCTCTTTTTCCCTTTGTTCAATTCTAACCCGATTTTTCTTATCAATCAAATATGACTCAAAACTTTATATGCATACAATTTACCAAATTTACATAGTTCGAGAGTCAAAATCTCCCTTAGAAAACATAACAAAACAAAGAATTGCTTCAAATAATAAAAAAAAAAAGGTCAACAAAAGAATAGTATCTTTGATCATGAAGAACCTGGACTAATATGATAAGATTTACTGTATGTTTTCTTTCTTTTCCTTCACACTTGTTGTTCTCAAAATTTTCACCCAAATTCTCAATATGTTCCTCATTTATTTATTAGTTTCGAACATATTTAATTCACATTTCAATTACCAACATATAACTATGTTAAAACATTTAAGAGTTTGTTTGGTTTAGATTATAAAGTGTTTAATTTTGTCAAAAAACTATTTTGAAAAAAATGGTAGTGTTTGGCAAATTAAAATAATACATTTTTTTAAAATTCATTTATAAAATAATCTATTTTGGAGAAATTTTTAAAAACTAAATTCACATATAAACACTTATAAAAAAATCTAACCAAACATAAGTGTTTAAATTTTAAACTCATTTTCAAAAAAGTGTTTAAAATAAAATGTATTATTGAAAAACATTTTTTTCTTAATTCAATCCCAACAGACTCTAAGTAATAAACTAAGACACGTTAGTAGTTTCATTATTCTTCTTTCTTCTTACTATAACTCATATACTTTGAACTGAAGAGCCTACTTTTAGATATTAGAGAATATGGACGAGGGAATTAAAATAATAAAGTATTAAGAAAACATCAAAGTTTGGGCTAAAAATAATAAAAATAAATTATAAAGAAAGGAAATGAAAAGTTACACAAAATATTACATTATATTTTATTCACAACACTAAACTAATAACAATATTTGTTTGTAGATAGACAGATTCGCACTTAATTATAAAATTTGGATCATTCAGGACACAATGTTTTAGTTATGGTGACAGAATTTAAGGGTTGGCAGCAATATTCCATTCTTTCAAATATATTTTTAAGTTCAAATTCAATAAAATAAAGCAAAATTTCAGATTCTATCACTCTATTAATGTTTATTATTGATAGAATATAAAATTTTAATATATTTTATAAATATTTTAGTTTATTTTGCTATATTTAAAATTACCGGACATTTAAGTTAATTATTCATGAACACACTTTACCAAATTATAAAGCTAAGATAGCTTTAATCGATCAATGGAAGCCAACTTCACAATCCTTGTTGTATTGTAGGGTCAAATTTGGGAGACATTTTGAATACCTTACTAAACAAAACAATTTTGTTTTTCAAGCAATACAAAAACTATTGCAACAAACCTAAAATGGGCATGCTCATTATTATTGTTACCATTAAGTTGTGGACAATGATGAACATTTATCTATATCATCATTTTCTTTTTTGAAACTTGCATCATAATATTTAAAAGTATTATCTACTTTAAGTTATTATCTTTTCATCTATTTTAAAATACATACTTGTGTATTTCATTTGAGGTAGGATTTTGACATTATGCACGACGGCAACAAAGATTTAGGAGAATATTAGAAATGTTTGTAAGTGGATGTAGTGCTTTGCCACACACACTTCAATGTCTACGTCAATTAGAGATTGTATTCGATAAATTTATTGAAAATTATGATTCAGTCTTACTTCCTTCGAGAGAAGAGTGAATGTCAAGATAGCTTAAACCAACATTAACTTAGTCATGGATGACAAGAACGAAAATGAGACACAAGCGATCTTTGCTTAACTTGCTTTGACAAATACCACTCTTTAACGTATTTAGATTGACTAGACAAAAAGTTAAATTTATAGTTAGTTTTTTTTCTTTCACAATAACCGAACTAGTAAATCAAAATAAATAAAATTAAAATTTATATGGAAAAGATAGATGAATATTTAAAAGAATAGAATTTGCCAACAACCCAATTTGAGGACCTATTAATAATTTTAAAGATTCAAGGGACCAGATAGAAATAAACCTAAAATTCTGTAGTCTTTTTAAAATTAACATTACGTAGTACTAAAGAATTGCGTTTTGTCAAAAAAAGAAAAAAAAAAAAGAAAAGAAAAGAAAAAAATCATAAAGCAAAATGCGTCGGTCTCTGCTGCTTCTTGAAAAGAACTCTGAAAAGATAAGCAGGGACCCAAGACTTTGGGAGCGCCAAGCAACTACATACTGGAGTTTGTTTCTCAATGGAGCTAACTCTGCCTACCCCCTTGTTTGTCTCCATCCCCAAGAGTACGCTTTAATTCTTGATCTCAGTTCCATTTCTCTGTTTCCCAATTCATATCATCACAAACTTAACTTGCCCATGTTTCCAATTTGGGTTTTTTCCCATTGAAATTTATGCTCAAGACTCATATTAAGTTCCAGAGATTGATGTAATGCAATTATCCGTTCTTTCTCTTTGGTCTTTCTGCAAGAGGGGTTCAGTCAGTTTCTTTGTCTATATGGGAATTTTCAATGGTTATGTGACTTTTGTTTTATTGGATTTGTTTTGCATAATTTGGTTGTGCTGGACAGCTTTGAGAGACTAGACTTTGTTGGTCTGCTATGATTAATGTGATTGTTTAGTTGCTTACTCATCTATATTGTAGTTTAATTAAGATGAATATTGGTTGGCTGTTGGTTAGCATTTTTTAGTTGTTTGAAAGGTTTGGAATAAGACTCTTGAGTCTTATGATGGTTGACAGTGAAGAGTGTTGTATAGCATTGCTGGAATTAAGGTTATATACTAGTTCATGATTAAGATCTTCTATATCTAGTAAATTATGGTGAAGGGAATATAACCAAATTTGCAAAATCTAGGTCATAAAGTAGTGCACTGTGCCATTCTTGAAGACATTGGTTTCGTATTGAGGGTGCTTTAAGGGCACTTTGTAGGTGCCTATTGTCACAAGGAGAAGCCCTTTAGTTTCTCTTGAGGATGACAAGGTGTCATTGATGTTGTGATCCAGAACAATGTCTCAGATTCATGTGGAAGACACCATCTAAAGTTGCCTTTAGGAGGTTGTGGCATATTATTTATGACATGCTGGCGGAGCCAGCTATTTGAATGTGGTTGGTTGCTTTCACACTTTTCATAGCTGTTACGTCGTAGTTCTTTTCGTTACATTCCATTAGAAGGCCACACTTGATGTGCCTGTGCTTGTGTCAGAAATAGAACAGGATCTATTTTTAGGAGGATGTGTGGTACTGGTAGTTCTTTTACAACCTTACTTGAACATGATCTATAATTTAGTTTGTACAACTGTGTCCTTGAGTTCTACCAACTAAATTTCATCTATAAGATGACCTTCCTCATCTAAGTGCTACTGCTGACTACCTTGGAAAGAAACTCTGTATCTCATTTTGTTTAGCCACATTTTTGGCTCTCCTCTTCCCGAAGCTCAACTTTAGTCGGTTTCATCATCCATTGCTTATGCTATTGAACAACTTTTTGTCAATTCCTTCATAAGTATCCAATGTTTATTTGGGAATGCTTACATAAGTGTTTACAAGCTTCAATATGACAAGTTGAAATTGTAGCAAAATCTGGGAGATCAGTCATTTTGATGCTTCTACTTGGTCCACCACTAGTTAATTATGATGTCTTTTTATACCCGTTCGTATATTTTCTTCAATAAGTGTCCTACTGATTATTTACTTCACGTAGACCTCACTTTTTTTTTTCATTTATTTTATTTTTTCTCCTTCCTTTTTTATATTTCTGTTATTATTTTAACAGGTTATGCTCACAAGACCATCTTCTTTACCTGTTGCATTTAGAATTAAAAATTAGATTTGACAAATTTTATTAAATCATATCTCTGAAATTAGGGGATAAAAATTCATTGGTTAAAGCTCTAAAATCGAAATATGTGAGCAAACCATGCGTAAATTTATTATTTCTTTCCTCTAGACTTGTTAGTTCACACAGTGCTGTACTGGAATCTACATTATGAACTTATGCTATTACGTCAAAACTTTCTGCTGATTGGAATGCTCTTCATGTGAAGTCGTTAGGAATTCTAAACCCAAAAAAAATGGCCTTTGCTTGTTGGACTCCAATCCTCTTTCAGCTGATGTGAAACTACAAGGAGGAAGAAGAACATTGACTATAGCTTCTTCTCTACCTGAAACCGCTGCTTCTGTGGCAATTGCTGCTACAGTTGTAGGTGCAGCAGCCACCTTTCTTTCCAGAAGAAACAAAGATTCTGAGGCAGTGGAGGTGTGCTTTTACACATGAAACACTGTTTTTTGCCATCACCTTATTGTCAAGTTTCTGGAATCTGCATCTTGTCAGTTACACTGTTTTTGTGTCATTATCTAAGAAGCACAGGCACTTGCATTTAGCTTACATGTTTGTTACTTGGACACTCCAACACTTGTTTGACACACATCAAATACTTGTTGGCACAATAGACATGTTAGACTTTAAAAGTTAATGTGGGTCAAATATTTGTTAGACATGTATCTAACACTTGTTTCATGCTAAATAGACACATAGTAGTTTAAGATAAAAATAATAAAATTTGAGGGTAAAATACATCAAGTTCATTTTTTAAGCATATAGATGCGCTTATTGGATTTGAATTTCTTTTTTATTTAGAAATAATATATATTTTATACATTAAAAAGTGTTTTCTTATTATGTTTACATCCTATTTTTTAAAAATAATTTGTCACCATGTCTGTGTTGTGTCTTACTCATGACTCGAATTCATATTTGAGTTTCTTATCTACCAGATTTTGGTTATTGAACTACCCCTATGCTCAAATGCTTAAGTTGATATGTGCATTTGATCTTTTATTCATATTCTTAATAGACTAGGTTACTTGCGGACTTGAAAATTAGAACAATACCTGAACCTGACTATCAATATATTTTTAGGAAGAAATAGTGTTAAAGAGGTTCATACATTGAATTTCCAGTTATAACATGCTATGGCCACTTTTTTTTTCTTTTGTGTCTTTTAAAGAAACAATTGATTGAAGTATGAAAATTATAAAAGGGAAGAAAGTTAAGTCTTGGGGGCTTTTTAACCTAATGAAAACAATTTAAAGAAAATCCTTAATTCTTACGATCTTTTAAAAATAATGAAAAAGCCCCCTGGCTCAGGGCTTTAAGCCTTGGGGCTTCACAAAAGGCGTGTGCTTGAGGCACACCTTATTTTGTGAGCCTTGCCCTTCCAAGGCAAGGATCTAGACCTGCCTTGAGCCTAGGCACACGCCAAAGCGGGTTTTTAAAGCACTAGGCCATCTTAAAGAGTTTTTACTTCTTTCTGAAAAGATGACCCAAAAGAGTAGTGGAGAGGAGAGCTTTTGGATTCTTTGGGAGAGCCAGAGACCAATTGAAAGCATATCCTTCTGAAAAGCTGATGCACCGTTTGAGGATGTAAGATCATGGATGGGATCCTTCTTTGGAGCTCATTTTGCGTGTTTGTTTCCATATTTATCTTTCCACATATATATATGTATATTTTAAAATATCTTTTTAAGGACAACTTGGAGGTGGGGAAATTTAAACCTGAAACCTCTTGTCCTTGGGAACATACAGATATCAGTTAAGCTAAGCTCATGTTGGCTTATCTCTCTATATTGCCTCTGTTAAAAAAGTTTGTAGAGCATCTCCCCTTTGTTCTGAATCACTAAACATGGATTTATTGGAAAACATACCATTGGATTCCAAAAGGATTAAGGTGTAAGGCAGGCAGATAATTTCTTTTAAACAACAAATGTGGAGTATGGTGATTTGGACCTCTGACCTTAAGAAAGAATTACATGCCAATTAACTAAGCTAGGCTCATATTGCTTATGTTGGTGATAGAAAGTGGTTTAATTCTGCCTATTTGGCTATGTCCTCACTCTTAAGATTTTTTAGTTTTATGTTCCAAATGTCAAGATCTCTTGGCAACAAATCCTTTACAGCGGCATTTTTCTGGTTTCCATTAACCTTACAGTACTACTACTAAACTCAAATATTTTTAATTGGTGTGGTTGTGTTACATTAGATCTTTTCTTTTCTACTGACTTATTTTGTGGATTGTCTGAAATTAATGCAATGGTTTCCCTTTAAATTTCAGGTTCCTTTGATAACATGTGAAGATTGTGGTGGATCAGGCTTATGTTCTGAATGCAAAGGTGAAGGATTTGTGCTTAAGAAACTGTCAGATGAAAATGCAGAGCGGGCGAGGTTGGCTGCGAAGAATATGGCCACTCGATTCACCGCAGCGTATGATTTTCTTGACACACTCTCCTCTTTTTAGGAAGTTTCTACTTTCAACTAATAATCTGACTTTAATCTTTCTCAGGCTTCCTAAAAAATGGAGTTACTGTTCCAAGTGCTCTTCTGCTCGTTCTTGTAGTACTTGTGGTGGCAGTGGGACGTTGAACTCTTAGTTAGAAATTTTAATAAAGTGATGAATTCTTTACAAATGTACATGAGAGTTTAGATCACAAACGCTGGTCTTATTGTTTGACTTTGTTCTTTTATGAGTTTGCTGAATCAGTTTATGGTTAAACATATTGTAAATATTAACATTGACAAATAGGTGAATCTAATGCACAAGTCGTACAATGTTAAAAACAACATGAAAGGCAGCAAGTAAAATTAAGAGAACAATTACAATGATGTATCTATTTGCGTTAGACATTATTTAGTGTAGGCTCCTCCTAAACTCAACATTCCCTCTTTTTGTTGCACAAAGAGTCTTCTCCTTTGCTTGTGGCTTTGGGTTACGGGGTTCTAATTTGCCCACTCCTTCTTTCCAAGCTTCAATCGTCACCTTAGCACCATCTGCACGTGATTGAATCCAAGAAGACACTTCCTCTTGTGTATTCTTCATGGGTGACGATGATCTTGCTCAACGTCATCTTCACCTCGGTGGGTAATTGTCATTCAAGTTCGTCCTAGGGGAATTAAGTAGTAAACTTTGTGCGTAATGGTGTTTTTTTCTTTCCAACATATGGTGTCACTTATTGATGCCAAATTTGGACAGGAAAATTAAAACACATCAGACCTTCACATGAAAATAACAGCAAATTTAAAGTTTGGGGAAGTGTGACTTACAAGATGAATAGACCTACACATGTGTCTGTTTGCAACACAAGCTTTGATTTTAATATTTTCTAGTTTTATACTATTTAATGACATTCAAGTAGGATAATTTAGTCTTTTTATAATGAATTACTTTAAGTCTTGGTATTAGATTATTTTAAGAAAATTTTGACGATGAATCAAACTTATCCTTTGTGTTTGTTTCAAGTTTAGCCAGAGAGCTTCTTGAATTTTCAATTCATGTTTGAGTTGCATGTCAGAACATTCAAGTAACATGATCATCTTATCTTGTGAAGTGTTTAAATAATCTTGGGTAGGAAATTTGTTCTTGTCTAAAATATTTGATTTTAAAGCAATCCGTGTCTAACCCAATTCTTAGGGTTTGAATCATATTGATCCGAAGGTTTTAGTGATTCCGATTTCATACCAAGTTTTGTGAGGCAAGACTTTGGGCTTGATTAAGGCTAAACATGCTAGTTTGGACCAAGCCCAGGCTAACTCCCTTTGCCTATATTTAATTTGGTTCTAATTTGTCTCTTTGGCTCCAATTAGGTCATCTTGTTAACTTTGTTATATATTAGTTGTTTATTAAATGATGCTTGTCCAAAATCTGTCATAGAAATGAGATTGATTACTTGTAGTAATTAGGATTACATTTTTGATCAGGGTGAGGCCCATCCTTGATTCTCATTACATAGTGCAGTAAACACAATGGATAAATATGAGTGTGCATGAGGTTTTCTACCTTTTGTATTTTCATTGATGGATTAAAGTTGCAGGTGCCTGAACATGGCCTGAGGGCAATAGAGAAGTCAATATTGGATCCAAAAATAATGAATTATTTCTTAATCGTAATACAATCACATACCAAACATATTCTTGTAAACTAGAAAAATAGAAAAGCTGATACATAGTGAGAACAATGAGCAGAATGTTTCCAGTGTGGAGTCCCAAAAGTTTGATGTGTTAAAAGTGACATTTTCTTCCTAGCACACCATAATGTTATATATGCCTAGTGAATTATGTTTATGGGTAAAGATTGGGGCTCATTTTAATTTGTCTTTTTAATGTGAATGCTAAATTGACACAACAACGTCATTGTCAACTTCTAGGTTTATTTTAAATTATAGATCTCATAATAATCATTTAATATATATATATATGGTCACATATTCATGTACGTATCATACTATTAATCCTACATATTAAAACCTATGAAACATTTTACAAATTCAACTCATGTCTAATAAAAAACTAATTCAAAGTCGTATCTAATAACATTAATTTTGGAGCAAATAACTCTAAGAGTGGATGAAAGGGTAAGGTAGGCAATATAAGGTTATCATTTGTCTCCAAAAGACCAAGTACTTTAGCAATAACAGTTAGGAAGAGCTTACAACCATAAATTATTATTGTCCTAGTTTCTATATTGAATAAAAAGATAATATAAGTTGACCCTAAAAAAAAAGCAATAGGCATAAATGAGATGGTGGGTCATTCTATATGATCACAACTGCGTAGGATTGACCACTTTAACGTGTCATTCATACACAAACAAATTATTGAATGAAGCCTTCGTAATAATGTGATTATTGATTTGTCAAAATAAGTATAATTCAATTGATAAAATGTTAGTAAAAAAAATGACAAAGTGTTTGTACTTTCAACTTCACAGTGAAAGATTAGTTTTTGAAACATATCCCTCGTTTTCTTTTTGAATTTTCTTGTCATCCGTTATCATTTTATTAGAAAAAACAATTGAATTCTTAGCCAAAATCTGATAGAAAAACAGAGAATTTAAGACTACTTTAAAGAAGAATGAATATAACATAAATACAGTTTAAAGGTGAAAGTAGAATTCATAGTGTTAATTTCACAAACCGAAAATTTCAAACTCTCAGAGACAAAATCAAATAGTTTTTAAAAGATGAATAAGAAATATAAATTGAAAATAGTCGAGTAAGTTCATATCTTATATTGTTTAAAGATCGTAAAACTAACATTACTACAATTCACTACACATGCACACGTAGTGATACAACAATTTTGGTTTTGGAGCATTGAAATAATGGATTTGTAGAGAGTAGAGAGGACTCAATAAACTCCATATGATTGGAGCTTCGTTGACTTAGGAATAATGTGCAAAAGAGTTGAAAATGTGTTACAACAAATTGGCTTTGGTTGTTGGGAGAATTGATTAAATCAAAAAATAGCAATCATATCTATTGGTCATAGCTTTTATTTAATCATGTAATGCATTTTTTTTAATAAGAAGGTTTAGATGTACAACTACCCAATTTGTAAATTAATATTGAATGTGCTTTTGATGACGTGATTTTATTTAATAAGGAGATGGGAATCCCCCAACCAATAGAGAAGTACTTCACAAGCTTAATTCTTTTCTCAAATATATATATCATTCTTTATTTGATTCTCGTGAAGAATGCTACTAGTCTGGGTTTCTTAAAAATTAATTTAAGTTTAAGAGATCGTTTTATCTACAGGGTGAAGTTAATATGTTGAAATTAAGAAATTTTTATTCGAGGTGTATAGTGGTAAGATATAGTTTTTTCATATATATAAAAAGTAAAAAAAAAGAGTAAATTGAAGCCATTCGATGAATATGAAAAATAGATCCTAAAGATGAAAAGATAAAATTTCTCAATAAATGTAAAAAATAGAGAAATAGAAAAAAATAGAGTTAAACTTTAAGATTGTTTGCTATTAAAACCAAACCAAGTTGTTTATTACTAAGTTTATATGTTGGGGAGACTTTAAATAGTAAACTCAAATGACCTCTAAATATGTTTATTTCAAAGTATTAATTTTAAGTCTAATAAATCTAGTGTTCAAATTTCTTCACATGATGTGAAAAGTTAAAGATTTATTAGACATAGAGAGATGGTAAATTTTAAAAACTTTATTTCCAAGTAATTCATTAGACATCAAAATTTTAAAATCTATTAATAAACTAAGACTTTGTTATATGATACATGTTTATAAGTATTGACTAAACTTGTAATAATTACCTGTTATCTAAAATTAAAAGATTTATTTTAACTTTGGAGACAAAATACATAACCTCTCTATATATATATCAACATACATATATATAGTCTTTTATTTGGGTTTTAGACACACATGGGTCCAAATAATACCTGCCTTGATTACTTCACACTTAAACAAACTTGCTTCATCCTAACTTGGTAGCACATATTCTAACTTAAGTTACAAAAAATACATACATCCACCCGTATACATACACATATACACACATAGTTCACAAAATGGTAGAGAAAAAAAAAATGGTTGGTAAGCAACCAAAATTTTTATACTTTATTCATTCTCTGGGATGAATTTTCTGAATATGTTATCTTACTCTTTTATGAAGCACAAAGTTCTCTTAGAGTTTAGAGAGGTGTGATAGATATAACCCTTTAATAATCTTAGAGGTGATTTTATGATATTTTTATTATTTATGATATTTTTCTCTAATAATAAATTAATATCTTTTCATATAAATGTGACTAACACAAGAATCAGGTAAATCTTTGTGTTCTCATCTATAATGTTTACTTTTTTTTCTCTTTCTAATTTATTTGCCACATTTATAATACTTCTAAAAGGCTTCAAATTTTCAACATTTGTTTTACAATATAATAGAAATATCAAATTCACCAACCAGCTCGTATATCCATTTCAATGTCATGAAAATATTGTTTATCTATATTAACTATAATATATTTAACCCTTAACAAGTCAAAGTGAACTTAGCTTAACGATAATAATTGATATAACTTCCCTAGCTTCTTAGAGATCTAGAGGTTTTATTAAAAATAATAATAATAAAAACAAACTATTTACACTTTAGGACAAAAAAACCATAAAAGGACAAAAACTCATTATACTTGATTTTACCCTAAGGTGTAAATAGTTTGTCCATTTTATTATTTTCGATGATTTCAAAAGAATTTAAGATTTAATGTTCTATCTCAAAAAAAAAAAAAAAAACTATTAATAAAACTCCAACCAAGGAAATGAATGGTGAAGGTTAAAAAGGTTATATGTGGTCTAAATGAAAGCCTTTTGCGGTATTTAAATACATATAATTAATCTATAGACGATGAGAAGTTTTAAATCCAAAGGCCTAACATAGAAACATATAATTAAATCTATAGAGTTGAGTTGTCACATGCAGACTTTATAATACTAATATTTTTGTAGCCTTAAACTGTATTTGATCCTTTGGGATATACGATGGGACCTTTCAAATTTTCAAACTTCCATATGCGGCTACTGGATATTCCCTTTCTAAATTCCATAATGTATACTTTTATTAGCCTTTCACCATTTATAAATAACCTCAAACTCATCACACAATTTACAAACATCATTAACTTTATAGCTCTATTTGACTTTGTTCATTCTTAAGCCAAAACAACAACAACAACAAAATGGGTGATGTTGAAGGTTCTCCAGGAAGCTCAATGCATGGAGTGACTGGAAGAGAACAAACCTTTGCATTCTCTGTAGCTTCCCCAATCGTCCCAACTGACACCACGGCTAAATTTGCATTACCGGTCGACTCGGAGCATAAATCTAAGGTTTTCAGGATATGGTCTCTAGCCAACCCCCACATGAGAACCTTTCACCTTTCTTGGATTTCCTTCTTCACATGCTTTGTGTCCACCTTCGCAGCCGCCCCTCTCGTCCCCATCATTCGCGACAACCTGAACCTGACGAAAGTCGACATTGGGAACGCTGGAGTTACATCTGTTTCTGGAAGTATCTTCTCTCGTCTTGTGATGGGGGCTGTGTGTGACCTTCTCGGACCACGCTATGGATGTGCGTTTTTGATAATGTTGTCTGCTCCGACGGTGTTTTGTATGTCGTTTGTGTCGAATGCTGCTGGTTACATAACAGTTAGATTCATGATAGGGTTTTCGCTAGCGACGTTCGTGTCGTGTCAGTATTGGATGAGTACAATGTTTAATAGTAAGATAATAGGGCTTGTGAACGGGACAGCAGCTGGGTGGGGGAATATGGGAGGAGGAGCAACTCAATTAATAATGCCATTGTTGTACGATGTTATTCAGAGAGCTGGTGCTACTCCTTTTACTGCTTGGAGGATCGCTTTCTTCATTCCTGGTTTCCTTCATGTTCTTATGGGCATTTTGGTTTTGACTCTTGGTCAAGACTTGCCTGATGGTAACCTTGCTAGTCTTCAGAAGAAGGGAAACGTTGCCAAAGACAAATTCTCCAATGTATGTATAATTAACTTATCCTCTTAATATAATGTAATCTCTCTCATATATATGCTTTACTAATTAATTAATCATCATCTCTAATAATAAACTAAATATATATATATCCTCTTCCTCACAGGTCTTGTGGTATGCTGTGACCAATTACCGAACTTGGATCTTCGTCCTCCTCTATGGCTACTCCATGGGGGTCGAGCTTTCCACCGATAACGTCATTGCCGAATATTTCTACGATAGGTAACATAATTAAATTATATTACTATGTTTTTGTTGTGATTTAAATAGTAGGTTAGCTACATCGTCCACAAGCAAAGCGAACTAAAGAAGTACTTGTGTTGGTCGTGTATGTTAAAACAGGTTCGATCTAAAGCTTCACACAGCGGGAATCATTGCAGCAACGTTCGGGATGGCAAATCTAGTGGCTAGACCGTTCGGAGGGTATGCGTCTGACGTAGCAGCGCGATACTTCGGGATGAGAGGAAGGTTGTGGACACTATGGATCCTACAAACATGTGGGGGAGTGTTTTGCATGTGGCTGGGGAAAGCAACCAAGTTGCCAATAGCAATAGTGGCAATGATATTGTTCTCAATAGGAGCACAAGCAGCATGTGGAGCAACATTTGGTATAATTCCATTCATATCAAGGAGATCTTTGGGAATAATATCAGGACTAACAGGAGCTGGTGGGAACTTTGGAAGTGGTTTAACACAATTAGTATTCTTCTCAACAACAAAATACTCAACAGACACCGGATTGTTCTTGATGGGAATAATGATTGTTTGTTGCACTCTTCCAGTAACTTTGGTTCATTTCCCTCAATGGGGAAGCATGTTTCTACCACCAACTAAACATGTTGAAAAATCAACTGAAGAATTTTATTATGGTTCTGAATGGACTGAGGATGAAAAGAAGAAAGGTTTGCATCAACAAAGTATTAAGTTTGCTGAGAATAGCAGATCTGAACGTGGTAGACGTGTTGCTTCAGCTCCAACTCCACCAAATACAACTCCTTCTCATGTTTAATATTAGAATAATGTAACATATAGTAATGTTTAATGCGTTTTCTTTGCTTTTTGTCATATGTATCTTTGTGACTTTATTCATGACCTTAAAGGCAAGGCAACCACTCTAAATTAAAGTTATGAAAATGAGTTCATATTTTGTTTGCTAAATGGATCTCTAGTGGTTTATCTTTTTAATTAGTATTTTGTATTTTGTATGATTATGTGTAGATTGGGATTGTGTGTTGCATAATGAGACTTTGGATGCATCTTATTTGGCGTTTTGTGTTTGGATTCAACTAAAAGGTTCCTATCTTCTTTTGATGTTGAAAGTAATTAATTATGGTTGATTGCTTTGCTGATATCATCCAAGGAAGGTTGACTTATTCTTACTTCTGAGGTGTTGGGGGAAAGGCTTTTCACTAGACTACAACGAGAATGAACAGAAATATATATAATGGAGAAATTAAAAGAAAGAAATAAAATCCCCAAGTTTTAGCATTTTAGAATCTCTATTTTGTATGATTATGTACACATATAGGGATCGCGTGTTGCATAATGAGACTTTGGATACAGCTTATATTTGGCATTTTGTGCTTGGATTCAACTAAAAGGTTTCTCTCTTCTTTTTTATATTAAAAGTGATTAATTGATTGCTTTGCTCACATACCATCTACGGAAGGTTCACTTATTCCTCCTTTTGAGGAACATATTTTAATGTGTTAAAGATATAATGTATTAAAGTAATAATAGGTTTTAGGTTTTAGGTTTATGCTACAAATTAGCTGAAAATTATATATTATATAGCAAAATACAATCTTGATATTTGAAGTTTAAGACCAAATATCCATGTTAGTGGAAATATTGAAACCTTGATTTTATTGAAATATTGATATTTGAAAAATTAACAATCCCAAGAGAAGTATTCTCTTTTACATGTCATTCAAAATTTTCTTAGGCGGACAAGTAAAGGATGTATGTATAGATCTCTTTTCCTTGAAACATAATACATTTTAGTTTTGTACATTAAGTCTGCCATAAAGTTGAAAATAATATGGGTGAATATATGACCTTCCTTTCCACAAAAGTGATACACCCCACTTTCTTTTCTGATTTATGATGACAAGATAAGATGTTATTGACTCTTTACTTGCAGACATCTAGCTTGACACATATGGAAATGTTGAGTAGGAGCAAAAATGGTTTGAAAGGATGATTCAATTTTAGAGTTAACTTTCTCATATATATTTACCTGAATGCTTGTTCAAAAATTTCACAACCTTACTGGTATACTTTGTTAATGAAAAAAGATAGTTAACAAGATTTTCTTCACCATCTAAAAGAGGTGCTAGTAACCCTCCCTAATCGACTCTATTGAAGACTCAACATATACAACGGTCAACCTTCTCTGATACCAGTTGAAAAAATAGTTGTTGGATCTAACAACGAACAATGTCAAGCACGATGTCACGACAATATATCCAATAAGAAGGTTGTTACGAAAGAAAATAGAAAAAAGTAATGACACCAAGATTGATAACCCAATTCGGTGCAAAATCACCCTATGTCGAGGGCATGCAGTATGCCCAATGGAATGAAACTTCACTATATAAAGAGTTTAATAATTACAACGAAAGTATTTATCTGATAGAATACTATTCAATGACTCCCATACAGCTTGCTGATCTTCAACGTTCAACTTAGCCCCCGTAAGTTTGAGCTTCCCTTTCACTTCCACATTATGCTCATTCAAACTCTGTATGAGATCTCCTCAATACAATATGCCTAGGCTCCCCCCAAAAATGAGATCTCCCCACATTCACTATATTTGCTCTCCTAAATACAATATCAATATCAAATATAATATCTCTTAAGTTCTACAATGGCTATCGAACCAAAAGTCTCAATGACAAATACAAGGATTTTTCAATATCAATACATGAATGTTGAGACTTAGACAAACCCTAAGCTCAAAATGTTCAATGTACACCCACTTTCCTCATGAGGCAACTAACCCTACAAATGAATGAGAACACAATATAAATATGAGTAACTATGGAAATATATATTTTTGAAGAGAATAAATATTATTTGTAGGAGAATAAAGATTGAAGATCTGCTCGAGAATAAATGTTCCACGAAAATATATGCAAATCAATTTTTCAAATATGAAAAGAAATATTTTGTTGATGTAGTTGACGCCAATGATCTTCACAATGTCGTTGATGTATTGTCTAACATGTTGCACAAATTTTGCCTTTAATAAAATTTGTCAACCAATGCAGTAACAATGTCGATAAAACTTTTTAAAATTTTTTAGTGAGAGTTGTTGGTCATCTAGTAACACTTTGTCTGCTCAAAATGTGGTTAGGTGGGCTTACTAATTCCACCACCCTTTATGTGACTTAATAAAAAAAATCATTTATGGGATGATCTAATAAATAATTTGGAGGAAGTAGGTGCTCACATTTTGGTGTTGAAAACAAAGGCGTGGGGGTTACCGGTGCCCCCTTATGATATAAGGGAGGTTGAGGATATAATGTTATCTTCGACGAGAGGCCGATCAACACGACCCTCGCCCTCGACCATGTTGAGGTTGAGAGAGTTCCAATTTATCCTATAGTTGTGCCCTTATGCACTCATTTGGTTCACTTCTATTAATGAGGAATAATGGAGGCCTATGTAAAACTTTACTTAATTAAGTAAACATCAGAGCGTGTGAAACAAACATGACACCATATTTTCTGTTTTGGCTATGAATGACATATGTATGAACTCATTCCTATAGCAGCTGATAATTTGATGAAGGAGATCTCATTTAAAGCCTATTGTAATACTTTTGGTCGACTTGGTATGATATTTTGGACAGTTTCCCTATTTTATTCAACATAAATTACCTATTACAAATATACTTTTAGCCCTTCTCAAATGTTGCGTTTTCTAGGTTTGTTGGAGATTTAAATTATATCTGATTATCGCCTACTTTACCCCTTCAAGAGTTCTTAGAGTTATTTGCTCTATTTTGTTCTCTTAATATAATATTAAAATATATCACCTAGGCCTTGGTTGAATGTATAATATGAGTTTAGTTTTAAACCTTTTTTTTCTTCTACCTTTTAATTATTCATCCTTGGCTCAAACATATATACCTATTGATAGTGATGTTATCTATTGCTTCAATTTGGTTATATATCATTCACATGCCACAAAATCATTAAGGTTTAAATATTACTAATTTGGTCGTCTATGTGGTTGTAACTTTGGCGTATTTTGATTTTTGTATTTTTAAAATATTCAGTTGAAATAATGAATATATTTTAAAGTAAAGAGACCAACGTTGAAAGGTGTAGAAGACTAATTAATATGAGTGTTTTGATAAGTACAAGGACCAACATTGTACTTATAAACCAAATAATAAAATGGACATTTACAAAAATGACAAAATAAGTTATAATAATTAGGTCTATAGTATACATATATACTTTATTATTTACGAAAATAGCAAAAAAATAAAGTCTAATTCACACATATAAAAGCTTGAATTTGATTATTTTTGCTATATTTGTAAAATCATAAATCTTAAAAATATTTTTACAAAATATCTAAACTAATTTGTCACTCAATACAATTTTCTATAATAAAAAGGAGATAAATTGTTTCCCACCAAACTTTCAATTTGATTAAATTGAACCTTAAATTATTTAGTAGCCAGGCTGCAACAAAAACTACTTTTAGTGATAAAAATTTATTGCAATCGAAAATATAAGTGATATATAATTAAATATAGCTAACTAATCCTTTGAATTTTAGAAAAAATATATTGTCAAAACTCTCTACAAACAAGGTACCAATTTTAATAATATCAAGTAGGGCACAAATTTCGGCCAAATATAAATAAAATGGTTAGTTGAGTCTCATATGAAGAACTTTTCTTAATATATCAATTTTTGATTCATTTTGAAAGTTACATAAAGGAAAGGAAATTGTAAAAAATACAAAATATGAAAAAATTTAATGAGTTTTTGTGTTTTAATGTTTTTTTTGTTGTAAAGTTAAATAACTTGTATTTTTTTATTATTTTTGAAAAAACACTAGATAAAAAAGTATATTTAAATTGAGTTGATGAAAATTATATTTACTCGTATTTAGATAATTTTCCACGTTAATCTTTAAAGTATCATAATACATCATTTCCATCAATTTGTGAATAATTTTTTTTCAAAAGTATAGTGTGATTGATGTAATATTAGATAGAAAACGATTAATTGAAGTAATAGGGGTGATTTTTGGAGTAGCATTTTATGTTTTTATCGTCTTCTATTACTTTTGTTCTTTACTCAGTTATTGAACAAATTTTATATCTTTGTACAATTGTACCCTAGGATTTTGGGTGAAGAACCATTTTATTAGGGTTTAGGGTGGGGAATTAATAGGAAAACCTCGGAAAAATTCTTTCTTCCCTGGGTATTGGATATGAGTCGAGTTCATGAATCATAACCCAAGTCTTAGCTAACATATATATTTATTGAAATTATGAAAAATATCAAATAGAGCCACATCAACAAGATGAACCCAATAATAATTCAATTTTGTAAGCACAGATGACAATAATGAATATGCAGTTGATTATAATATAAAGTAAAATATGTGTCACATTCCAATCATTTTTTTAAAGTCAAACTTGCCCCAGATAATATCATCAAACTTTGTGCAATCAAATTTATATATTAAAAAGAAAAGAAAAGGCTTTGGTTGAATCTAATCACAAAATGCCATTTTGGATGGATCCATTGAGTCAGATTACAAAGAGATCCCATAATACTAAAAAAAATTCCACATTGGATTCTATTAGCCAACATAAGTTTAGGCTCACTTCTTTTGGTTTTTAGCTGGGGAAGGTTTATCATTTGCTTTTAGGTACATAAAAGTGCAATATTATACGTTATTATTAAATATAAACCCTAGACTAGAAATATATATCAATCTGCCTTTATTATCATTATTATTATTCTAATTTCAAGTTGGGATATAGGCCAAAACACCTATTGATTTATCTCATATTTGTTTGGGAGTACAACCACACATATATATGTGCGCGCTTACATTGGCTAGTAAGAAAATCATCATAGCGATTAGGTAAGACTTATTTGATTGAAGATCGAAAATTGAAAACGAAAATCATCATGGTCTATGTTTAAATTTGTGAATATAATCATAGATACTTGTAATTGAGTGGTAAAATTGGCTGGCATATCTAATTTATAAATCTCGTTACCCAAAATAAATAATTTGTATAAATTAAATATGACTATTTAAAATTTTTAAGTTTATTGATGATATATTCTATTTGTATAGCCTACAATCAACCGAGCTATATATCCTCGTTTAATTCTAGTCATTGAATAAATGAAACTTTGATGAATAACGAATTGATTTCCTTTCTTTCAGATATCTTTTGGATATTAGTTAGTATATTCTTACTCTATCTCTTTTTATGTGTTGGACATGTGTCTTTCAAGTTGAATTGAGGTGGTTTAAATATTTAATTTTAGATTTTGAAATTGGTTTAGTTAAATGTAGCGGATAATGAAGCTCCAATTTTTCACAAAAGGTCGCAATCAGGTTTCTCACATCACAACTTAAGTTTATATTCTTGGAGTAGTCGAATGAGACTATTTATAAGTATATATCAACTAACACAAGCCTACAAATATAATGTATGAAGGCAAGGGGTTCAAGAATATACTTGAACCCATCTTGATTATTTTCTAATTTGCATATATTTATTCAACTTTGATTGGTCCATCCAAACCTCAAAGCACTAGCATTTCCTTATTGGGACACATGTTCCCATATGCCTACCCTTGATATACCCCTGTAAATTTGGACCTTAGCTTGAGGAACAACTATCAACCATCCTAATTATTTGAGGAGATTTTCAAACTTCTTGATCCCATATTTCAACCCCCAATCTTGATTTTCTCAACCATTATTGTGGACATGTTTCCACAAAGTTTGATGAATCATTATGCCAGCTTGAATATTATCTTAATTAACCATATATAACCATTCTAATTATTGATGGGCTAATTCACAATTTAACCCTTAAAAACATATAAAAAAAACTAAATTAATAAAAGAAGAGTATAAATAAGACAAAAATAGTATCAATGTTTAATTAACTAATGGAAAAAGTGTCCTCTTCCCCAAGTATTGGAAATTAAATTACCTTTGATCAAAATCCTATATAACCCTACATATATATTAAAATGATGTATAGAATGTCAATCATACAGCCACACAACTTGGTGCCACTTGGTACATCAACATGATGAAACCCAATAAAAGTTGTATATAAAATTGTGGAATCACCAACTGATGACTTTTAATTGATAGCATAAAGGTCCCACTCCAATTATGTCTCAAAAGTAGGAACAAGTCAAACATTTCCCTACATGATATCACCAAATAAAATCCAACTCAATAACTTTTAATATTTAAAATTAGTCGAATCCAATCACAAAATGCCATTGAATCAAGTGTGTGCATCCCACAAGGGCCATTATAAAACTCACATTAATTCCATCAAACTCTTTTCTTAATACAAAACAAGATTCCCAAGAATATACTAAAAAACTCCCAATTGCATCCTTTTTCATCACCTCCAAAATATAACCCATTTTGTTAGTTTCATCTGGGGGAGGTTTCTCAGCATATACTTTCAGATTCAAAATACAACAAAAGTACATCAAAAGATGCAAAAAAAAAAGAAGAAAGAAAGAAAGAAAGAAAGAAATAGTAAAACAACAATCCTTTAATTTGGTGCATCTTAAAACACATTCATCCCTATCCATTCCTTCTCATCACTCAAGAAAAAATTTTCACGTGGCAATTTATGATAGAACAATTCGATGAGTTACACAAAAGATAGATGCTGGTCGCCAGGATAGAATCTGATTGACCATGATATATGCACCTAAGTATTTTTTTATATGGATATACAAAAAGATAAAGCATTTTAATTAAAAGGTTTAATTTTTCATTCAAACATGAGAAGGAGTTGTATTTGGTGGAGTTGGAGCTGAAGCAACACGTCTACCACGTTCAGATCTGCTATTCTCAGCAAACTTAATACTTTGTTGATGCAAACCTTTCTTCTTTTCATCCTCAGTCCATTCAGAACCATAATAAAATTCTTCAGTTGATTTTTCAACATGTTTAGTTGGTGGTAGAAACATGCTTCCCCATTGAGGGAAATGAACCAAAGTTACTGGAAGAGTGCAACAAACAATCATTATTCCCATCAAGAACAATCCGGTGTCTGTTGAGTATTTTGTTGTTGAGAAGAATACTAATTGTGTTAAACCACTTCCAAAGTTCCCACCAGCTCCTGTTAGTCCTGATATTATTCCCAAAGATCTCCTTGATATGAATGGAATTATACCAAATGTTGCTCCACATGCTGCTTGTGCTCCTATTGAGAACAATATCATTGCCACTATTGCTATTGGCAACTTGGTTGCTTTCCCCAGCCACATGCAAAACACTCCCCCACATGTTTGTAGGATCCATAGTGTCCACAACCTTCCTCTCATCCCGAAGTATCGCGCTGCTACGTCAGACGCATACCCTCCGAACGGTCTAGCCACTAGATTTGCCATTCCGAACGTTGCTGCAATGATTCCCGCTGTGTGAAGCTTTAGATCGAACCTGTTTTAGCATACACGACCAACACAAGTACTTCTTTAGATCGCTTTGCTTGTGGACGATGTAGCTAACCTACTATTTAAATCACAACAAAAACATAGTAATATAATTTAATTATGTTACCTATCGTAGAAATATTCGGCAATGACGTTATCGGTGGAAAGCTCGACCCCCATGGAGTAGCCATAGAGGAGGACGAAGATCCAAGTTCGGTAATTGGTCACAGCATACCACAAGACCTGTGAGGAAGAGGATATATATATATTTAGTTTATTATTAGAGATGATGATTAATTAATTAGTAAAGCATATATATGAGAGAGATTACATTATATTAAGAGGATAAGTTAATTATACATACATTGGAGAATTTGTCTTTGGCAACGTTTCCCTTCTTCTGAAGACTAGCAAGGTTACCATCAGGCAAGTCTTGACCAAGAGTCAAAACCAAAATGCCCATAAGAACATGAAGGAAACCAGGAATGAAGAAAGCGATCCTCCAAGCAGTAAAAGGAGTAGCACCAGCTCTCTGAATAACATCGTACAACAATGGCATTATTAATTGAGTTGCTCCTCCTCCCATATTCCCCCACCCAGCTGCTGTCCCGTTCACAAGCCCTATTATCTTACTATTAAACATTGTACTCATCCAATACTGACACGACACGAACGTCGCTAGCGAAAACCCTATCATGAATCTAACTGTTATGTAACCAGCAGCATTCGACACAAACGACATACAAAACACCGTCGGAGCAGACAACATTATCAAAAACGCACATCCATAGCGTGGTCCGAGAAGGTCACACACAGCCCCCATCACAAGACGAGAGAAGATACTTCCAGAAACAGATGTAACTCCAGCGTTCCCAATGTCGACTTTCGTCAGGTTCAGGTTGTCGCGAATGATGGGGACGAGAGGGGCGGCTGCGAAGGTGGACACAAAGCATGTGAAGAAGGAAATCCAAGAAAGGTGAAAGGTTCTCATGTGGGGGTTGGCTAGAGACCATATCCTGAAAACCTTAGATTTATGCTCCGAGTCGACCGGTAATGCAAATTTAGCCGTGGTGTCAGTTGGGACGATTGGGGAAGCTACAGAGAATGCAAAGGTTTGTTCTCTTCCAGTCACTCCATGCATTGAGCTTCCTGGAGAACCTTCAACATCACCCATTTTGTTGTTGTTGTTGTTTTGGCTTTAGTTGTATTCTGAGAATGAAGAAGATAAAAAAAGAAAGGGTATTGTTGAAATGGGGAAGTGGGAGAGTGGAGGTATTTATAGTAGAGTTGAGGAGGTTGAGATTGTAAATAGATGTTTTGAAGGGGCAAAAGAGAGAATAAAGTTTAATTAATAGGATGAGAAAAGAGTTTCGCCGCATATTGGTTGGGAGCTGAAAAGTCCCATCGTATGTCCCAAAGGATTATACAGTTCATAGGCATTTGAAGAAAGTATATGTGAGAGTTGGGAGCTGGTTGGCTTTGTGTTTGACCATTTTGGTAATGAGAAACTCAAAATCTCAACTTCTGTTGCTATGTTCACACGCTTGTAACCATAAAACCCTAGTGTAATTAATTCACCCTTCAAGTCCACAAATACTAGGGTTTTGTTTTCTCAAACAAAAGAGTTAATTACTACTGTGTTCAATTTTAAGTTAAAAAAAACTAATTTGGTTTGTACTAAAATGATTTAGTTTATAAACTTTCATTTTAATTATTTGTACTTTTTATAATAGCTATTTTTGTTTTTCTTATTTTAGTTTAAAAGATCAAGATTATAAATTCTACTTTCATTTCTACATTTCTATGTGTTTTTAACTTTTGATCCATATTTTTGAAACCAAGTAACATTTGAAGATGACAAATGAATAGATTTTTAAATATTTTTTTTTATATTATTAGATTTGATTAAGAATCCAAATATTTTTACAAAATTATGATAAGAAAATTCAAACAAAACAAACATAAATTTTAAAAATAGAGAAAACTAAAAGTAAATGATTAAGAGGACCATTTTCTTTCTTTAGTTTTGAAAATTAAATTTATATACATTGGACAGTATTACCACTTACAAGTCTATGTTTTCTCTGTTCTATTAATTACTACTATTTTCTCTCAAAAACCCAGAGACAGGTTTTGAAAACTTGAGATCTCATTTAGTAATTAGCTACAATAAAAATCAAAATACTTTAATATTTATGAATTTTGCAATAAAAGATAATTAATGTATATGTTTCTCCCTTTTTTTATAATTGAGTTTGTACTTTCATCTTAGATTGCAAAAATTGAGATCAAAGCACAAATGAATTAAATGAGAATATCCATCAACATCACTACATGGTTAGCCATAATTTTGTATTTAATTACTAATTTTCTTTCAAAATAATTCTATTTTATAATTATATATATAAAAATATGAAAGTAGTTTCTCAACATTAATTAATTATTTAAACCAACATAATTGTTTTGTCAAAGTTTGAACTTTTTCACCTTTGTTATTTAAGTAAACTGATCCCCACCACTTGGGCAACCATTATTTTGACAAATTGGTATATAGTTGTACATCCAAACCATCTCACAATTATACACAAAAAACAAATAAAAAGCTCTTATACCAATTGGGTGGTGACTATATAATTAGTGTTTAAATTATAGTCTCTAAAGTTGATGGTTTATATATGTTGTATTTAGTTCATCTAAACTTAATTTAATTTTAAACCATTTTTAATCACGTCATTAATTAAGCTTGTCTTTTAACATATTAATTCAAAAGTGATGATTTGACACACTAATGCATAGAACTACTAGTGGATTAATTAATATAGAAAGGGGCAAATTAAACAAACCCAAGGATAAAAATATAATTAAGGAGATAAGTTCTTATATTCAATGATTTTAATTGGGTTATTTCCTTCTTCATTGCTCTAATAGCTAATTATACTATAACTATTGTCATCACACACTATATTTTGTTTTTCTTTTGACATCTATATGAAATGAAAACTTTTGAAAATGATTAGATGGATTGGAGGTATACTCTCACATTTCTACCAGGTGAACACCTTCTTAGCACTCTCATCATCTTCTAATAAGAAAAGCACAAACAAAAGTTGGGTTTAGAGATAAGCCTAAAAAAACCATAATAATCATGAAATTAGTTGTTTTAGAAAAGGTCTAAAGTTGATATAGTTATATGTGTAAAATCGTAATCCTTGAAGATGTTGCTTTTGTGGGACCAAACACCCATAAGAGTGCAAATATCTTTCCAAAAATTGATGAAGCATGTGTGATTGTCTTTGAAAGTTCGTTTATTTATTTCTTTCTATATATGGAAGAAAGCTTTGTAATTGAACCTTTAGAATTGATTGTACAAGCATTATGACCGTTGATTATATTTATTTTGGTTGTCACACCTTCCTTAGATCGATATGTTTCTCATATATCAATATATATTTTAACATTGATATATTAATTAGTGAATATATTTAAAGTTTGTTTGGAATGACTTTAAAAAGTGCTTAAAAACAATGTGCACCTTTCTTTCTAAGAAATTAGCTATGGAGAAATCATATACACTACAATGTTAATAGACATATGAAAGTTTGTTATTTCTTTTTTTTTTTTTTTTTTAAAGCTCACAAAGAATTCAAATTTATCTTTACAATGTGAACTTTAAGAAATTAAATTAGAGAAAAAACAATTATATTATAATGTTCAAATTTAAGAGAGGTACATGAATTAACCAAAATCATATTTCGGATGAGAGATCTTGAATGGAAGTACAACAGATTAACAATGACTTAAAAGAAAATATTGATAACTACTACATATAAAAACAATGTACGACTTTTTTTGTAGCTCAATCATACGAATTTCAAAAAAATCAAAATGTTTATGTCTTCAAGGGAAAATGTGTCAAAGTCGTCAGGTGTTGAAAATAGAATTCTAAGTTTTAATTTGATCAGTTACTTTAGGCCTATAATAATTCATATATGATTTAACTTGTGGTTGGATTGACTAGAGAAATATGTCTTTTTTTAAAAAAAAAAGATCATTTTTATTTAAACGTTTTTTTATAAAAACTGTTTAGAATAAACTATGAAGACGCTTCAAAAGCTAATTTGAACCGTTGCGAAGATACTTCATTTTATTCCAAAACATTTGTTTTTAAAATTAATAAACACAAAAAAGGTAAACCCAAACACCCCTTTTAACTTAAATAATCCAACTTCCAAGCCAACTGATAAATTATTCCCACATATGAACAATGATCTATTGAATATTCCAAGTCAATGAAGTGCCAAATAATGCTATGGAAGTAATTGTTCCCTACTTTCTTCAATCAACTCCTAAAACCAATATATATCATATTATTATTATTATGCTTTGTCTTACCTCATTTGGCTACAAATTATAAAATATCCAAGTTCTTAATATAATCCAACACAGCCTTAGATAATTAAGATGACCCTCAATCTCTAATTAAGAGTATAGTTTTTATGAGGTCAACTTTAATTTGTATGATATCTTTTTTGTCTACACAAAATTGCAAGGCTTGTTGGAGACATAAACTATATTTTATATACTCTATCTTACCCTTTCATAAACTCTTAGAGTTCTTTCCACTATTTTTTTCTCATATAAAATATTAAAATACTAGATGACTTTAAATTCTGATTGTATATAAGTTGAATTTTATGAATTGTTAGGTGTTTGAATTGTTTGATAAGTACATGTCGACCAAATAATAAAATGTTTATAATAAGATCTATTATATGTTAATTTAATTAAATAATTTGGTAGAGGTTGAAAATCGAAAATATAAACATTTAAGAAAACCTACTAAAAGAGGAAAACTTCTCGATTATTACCTTTCTTAAACATACATCGATGTCGTTGTGTGTTTGTCCAAAAAAAAATTAACGATTGAATTGGATTGCAAAATGAAAAGTTTAATTGCTAACTTATAATAAACACACAACAAATGTACGTATCTCTTGATATTGCTCGATAGAATTTAAGCTAAAGTTATTTGATCCACAAACTTCATAAGTTCGTTGGTCATGTTCAAACTGGTTACATGTTTTTCGAGAAACTCTATCTATTTCCCTCCTTTTTTACTTTACTAATTTATAAAGGAAATTCACTTTAATTTTTAGTCTAGACTTTATAGCTCCAACGTATTAATTTAAGATATCATAACACAATTTGATGCCCTTATAAATATGCCCTTAGTGATAACATAAACAAAGTTTTGATACGTGATTTTATATCTAACAAAAGGTTGAAAAAAAACCATGTGCTTGGATATTATAGATCATTTATTTTTTGTTCTATTTTATCATGGTGACCTAATTGTAAGAGTTAGTGTCATATTAAAAGTTCCCAAAGTTTAATTTGTACGGAGAATATTCAAAAGCTTTGATATAAAAGAATATATTAGGAAACAAAAGGGCTTAGCTCACTATCAACATGATAAAGCCTCAAAGTTTCAATATAAAAATTGTAGCCATTATCTCAAAAGATGAATTTTAAACTATATTATTTATTTTGATAACATTTTGAAATCATTCATATTATATTGAGCAAATTATGTATTGTCCAAATATGAATATGGTATAAAAACACATGGTGTAAAAGTTTTTATGGAAAAAAAGTCATGACTCTAAATATTAATCAAAGATATTTCAGTCTTAAATATTATCAAGATATAGTCTATAAAAATAAATATGAGGTAAAAAGTCGTACCTTATTAGATATTTGATAGTATGGAGAGAAGTAGTTCATCTATTTTACAAGCGGGTGTAAGTTCTCTTAGTTTTTTTTTTCAATGTAAGGATTTCCAACAACTCAACATGCCCCTCAAGATAGTGTCTTTTTTGGATTCACTAATCTAGATTGAACCTCAATTTTTTTTATTGGACCCAATATCCATTTGAGCTTTATGATCTTTGATACCATATATTTGATAGTATATGATGTTTCATCTCAAAATCAATTAAAAATAAGAGAAGTAACTCATCTATATATCTTATATGAAGTGTGAGTTCTCTTGGTCTTTTTTCAATATGGAATTTTCAACATCCCAATGTCAGATAATTATATATGATCAATTTTCATTTCAAAAGCAATTGACAATAAGAAGAATAACTTATCTCTTTATTAAAATTAAGAGATCCTTTCTAACGTGAAATCCCAATATATTAATATATTAGATATTATGAGGTTTATCTAAAAAACAATTGACAATAGGAGAAATAGTTCATGTATCTAATAAGAAGGATGAGGTTCCCTTTGTTTTTTCAGTGCAGATTCTCAATATAATATACATTTTCAAGTTGATTTCTTTTTAAATCTACCATTTTTTTTATCGGATCTCAATATTTGTTTTCTAAACCCTAATACATGTTTGGACATTATGAATTCTAATACCAATTAGATAACAAGAGTGCCATCTCAAAGCTGTTTTTCAATAAAAAGAATAACCTAACCTTTGGCCAATGCAAAGAATCCTCAAGGGGTTATTGTCTTTCGAATCTTGCTGATAAAACAATATATAAACTCTTATTTTCTTCTCACTTTAATTATCTTTCAGTCATTCTCATTTTAAATGTTTACGTTAGGAAAACTTCCCCCCCCCCAAAAAAAAAA